>OY728164.1:354750470-355375470 GCA_963277665.1 Viscum album | reverse complement strand
TATTTAATATGTAGTAAATATAATATGGTTCACACATGTTTGGGAAACTTATACAGCCAAACTGATTGGATACCCATAATTTCATTAAATGGTGTAAATAGACAAAATAAGCCTCTATATTTTTTATCCACACACCCTTCTTCATCCCTATATATAGGTGGGAGTAGGCATGGGGTACTCTCAATCGCCTTCCACATTATTAAACCCCTTACTTGGTGGTGCATTTATATAGATATCAGATCGTGTTTTAGTTTATAATAACCCTATAACAACCTCTTATCTATTCATTTTTTCTCCTGTATAATTTTGGAGTTCTCTGATATATGTTTCGCTAATTTTTCAACTGTAGAATAGAATAATGGAATGTTTATCATGGTTATTTTTATATTATTTTTGTTTATAAATATCATTCTATGACGCAAACATTTCATTGAAATTTTTTTTATGGAATTGCTTCATGGGTAATTTACAATGTTTTCAGATAATTGGTTAATTTAATTTATTTTTCTAATGGTATCTCCTCTAAGGGATTATCCCAAGAATGTTTCTTGGAGATCATTATACACAAAACGTGGTGGTTTCAAATAGTTTCCTCATGTTGTGACTTCCCTAGAGTGATTCGAAATTTTTATTCCTTGATAATTTAAATGTCTACATTAATTTTTAAATGTTGATCTAAATGTTCCTTTCTTTGTATGAGTTTACTTCTTGGGTGGTTGAGATGGAATTGTTTGGACTTCAATGTCATCGGAATGTTCATGGAAATTCCTTGTAAAAGAAATAAGGCCATTGAATTTTTTTATTACATTTATAGTTAGGTAAGTGGTCCATGTTCTTACCTATATTATTACTTATTTATTTACATGTGAATGTTGTATATCCCATAAAGCCCATGGGTAGTGTCTTTTCCTCCATGGTTTAATTAAATGGTTTTATGATTTAAATTGATTCTATGGACCTTCCCTATACAATGTTTGATCTATTTTTATTTATATGGCTTAATTTATGGCCACTTATATGTTGTTTCTTTTCATGAAAATTTTATTATAGGGCATTAAAGGTTGATGTAGGTTGGTTACGATATTGAACTTATTACACATGTTGGTTGGTTGTGTAATAATTTTAAAGGATACCTTGTAGGGAATGTGAATAATTTTTTTAAATATTTTAAGATTACAAATTAAAATGATTATTTCTGATAATATTTTGTGAATTACATATGAGGACATTGAAAAGGTATTAATATTTTTATTTTGGGGTTTTACAATGTTTTGGGTTTCAATGGTGGAAGTTAAGTTTGATTTATTTTTATTTTAAATTTGGGATAAGGAATTCACGTAATATTTTATAAGGGGTATTTGGGTCAATATATAATAATGAATTGAAATGGGTGTGTGGTTTCCTGAATGGATAAATTACATATTAGATCTTTTAAATGTTTTGTTGAAAATAATGGATTTGTAAATTTTTTAATGTTTTTAAAGTTCAAGGAGGTAAACCATATTAGTAGATAAATTATGATATGGTTTAGATTCTATAATGATCTGTCAAGCATCGATAGTGAACTATGTGAGTTATGTTTCATACTAACGCTTGAGGAAAAATTTGTAAACATTATAAACTATGTGTTTGCTTGAGGATCTAGGCACTAATAATTTGGTATATGGATTAAGAGAAAAAATAATTCATGGGGAATGATGGTATACAATATAAAATTGATCATTTACTAATTCTCTATATCCATTGTTTTGGTAATGGTATAATTCTCTATGAAATAATTTATTGATGTATGATTATTTTTTGGTCTAAATCCCCATGAACAATTGTTATAACGTAAGGATCCATAGGTCCTACATGCTACTCCACATATGAGGTTTATAGAGATGTGCATGATAGTCCACATGTATGGTTCTATATTTCTAACACGGTTCAACACATTCAAGGAATTTAGAGTTGAAATTGATTCTCCATAGGTATGATTATAGATTTCTAACAATGCAATCCACATACTATGATTAGAGAACTGTATTTATTCTTTATGATGTAATGTATTAGATGAGGGATGAAATTACAGTTCCTTTAGTTAATGTATATTTAAATCATTGTTTAACAACTGAGATTATCTTATTGTGATGATGCATTTTTTTGGGCCTAGTTTTCTCATTATAACTCGAGGTCCAATGTGTTACAAAATATAAAATTATTTATTTTTAATATATATTCTTTCTCATACTATTTATTTTTTAAACTAGTTTCTGACATATATTCTTGGTCAATATATTATTTAATTTAGACAACATTTAGAGGGGCCTATAGAGTTATTATCATATCCAGCTTAGATATCCACTTAACATGTCTACCTAGGAAACTATTACATGATTATTACTAGAATGGGATTGGTTAGAGTCCCATGTTTAGTTTTTCATGACCACACACGATTTATCATAGGGTATTATGGGGATTGATGTGGATTGTCTCAATAATATAGTACTTCCACTTATCTTGCATTTTATATTGTTAATGTTTGTCTAATGGGGATAGTGATTAGTTAATTTTATTTATTGTGTTATTGTTTGTGCCTTTAATTACATTATGTTTACAATATATCATAATGTGTTACTGTATTTATCCAAAAAACTCTAATGGGTTAAATTATGTGTTATTTATAATGTTATTTTATACTTTGATATGGATGTATAGTCTCCTAATATTATGATTATATACCCACATATTTTATTAGATTCATCTAGCATATCTGAAGATGGGACTGAGGACATGTGGTGAACTGATTTAGTTCATTGGTTTTGTGGATTTCATGTCACAACATTACAAACCATGAATTTTATTACAGATACAACACCTTGGTGAAAATTCCTCTTGTTATATAAGTAATGAACATAGGATATCTTAAAGGATATATCACATTACAGTAACTTGGGATGTGGTATATCATCATCACTATGATGATGTATATATCCATTCTATATTAATGAATGTAGTATTCGAGGTCTCAAATAGATGAAATATTATATAGGTAAAGAAATGTATTTCATTCAGTCAGTACATAAATAATAAATGGTTCATTTATAATTATGTATCAATGGGAGTTTTTCATTGAACCCATCTTACCTAGGCATCATAGCGATGGTGAATGGATGAATTTATTGGATGCACTTGACCATAATCTATTTGTTTCAGTCAAATATTCCATCATGGCACTCATGGTAGGGTATCAATAATGTAGTATTTTTAATAGGATTTTCATCTGATAGTTAGTATTATGGTCTAATAATCGTATATTCTAATCTGAAATGATCAATTTATATTGGGGAATGACCATTCCTATATTGGTTAATAAAATGATGTCCTAAATATTATATTTTTCATTTCATGATATATTTTGATCACATTATTTTATTTTTTGTGAACTTGAATCCATTCTGCTATATAAATTAGATCCAAAATCCCCATATATGTGCCTTTATGATCGAGTGGGGAATATAATAATGAAAACTATATTTTTATATATTTTACTCCAGTTATTTTTTAAATGGGAAATATTTTTATTCCCTAGTTTTGAATATGAAATCATTTAATATAATACATCGAGTTGAAAATATGAAAAAATTACAAGACCTCATCTATTTTAAAGCTCTATGATTTTCTTATTCATATTCAGTAGGTATTCATTATACCTTCTATTTTAGAATTTATATTCAAATAAGTGTATTAGGTCTAGATCCAAGGACTATTACAGATACAACTACTAAGATAGAGTGTTGTATTATTTGTAGAGTAGTGTCTAAATGGTATGAGGGTCAATTTTATAATATGGCCTTATATCAAGATATTTTCATCAAGTCTACATTGGAATAACTCAAAAGTGATAGGTAAAATTTACCATTGATCTATTTTTAATAAGTAATTCTATTTTAATTCCAGTATATTAAAAATCTCAATTACAAATACGAGTCTTAATAGTTTAACTATAAGATAAAAAACTAAAAAAAATAATTAGGATGATCAAATATCCTTCAGTGCATGATCATTGTTTCATAATATGTTTAATGTAATTATATGGAATTTTATAGTCTATAAAAAATTAAATATCATCATGATCATAAATCATTTCCCTTTTAAAAAAATAGAGTTTCTCGTTCATCACATAAATGTGGTGAGATTTTATTTTACAATCTACATTCTCTAGTATTGTTCGGAGTAATGGGTCTCATAAAAATATATTCATGACACCAATATATTGATTCAATATAGTAATTATTATTATTTAATCATTAAATTCTATCTTACTAATGATTCATTTGTTTTCAAGGACCAAAAAATAGGGTCCTTGATCAATTTATATATTTATAAACTATATTATATTTAATTTATCATAGTCTTTTATATATATATAAATATCATTAAATTAATCTTCCCTTAATTGTCTTGGAGTCCTAACAGAGGCATTAGTTGCAAACAAAGAGTAAAAATGACCTATTTTAATTTCGGGGATGTCAAGTTCCTTGTTAATGTTATATGTGAAATGGTAATTTGTAAGAACCAGGATAAGCTATAATTTTCAATTTCTGGAAAATTATATGTCCTATGTATAAATAAAAAAGTTCTCCTCACAATAATGGTGTATCACCTAGATATTTTGAGGTAATAACATTATTTTTGATAGTGTATAAGACACATAACACTTATCTTAATCTAACAAAAAAAATTTATTTAAATATGAAATCTATAAACTATATATTGATTTTGAAGGTATAATTTCATATAATATTTTTTAATAAAAATATATTGGTCTTACTCAAGAGACATTCTATGATTTAATCATTGAAAATAATCATTCAACTATTAAAAAAGTCATATTATTCTTCAAAAGTAGTTTTCTAAAAATTGGTTTTTACTTATTTGTGGGGAAAATTTATATTTAATTTTTTATGTTTTTATAAAATTAATTTGATAAAATAACCCTTTTTAATAAGAATCTCATTTTAACAATAGAGTTAATTTTTTATAATTTTCTAAGGGGATTTATTTTTTAATGAATACTAAAATAAGAATGAGTTTTATTGAAAAAAAATATTTTTATTTCATGAATTTATAAAGATCATTTTTTCATTAAAATGGTTTCAATAGAAATATTTTTCTCTTATATTATGAATAATTATATTATTTTCATTGTAATAAACTGTTTGGAAGATTTTTTAACAAAAATATGGTTATACATAATAAGGAATTTTATTGAAAATAGTTTTCTGTTATGTTCTATGTTTTAATTTCATATATATTTCTTCTATTTCTTGAATATGAATCTAGAAAAATAATTCTATATATTAATTTCATGGAATAATTCATTATTAAATATGCCCATTTTATATATCATGAAAATGAGTAGTAGCCATAATAAAAAAATCCTCTCAATAAGGGAAAATGGTTTAAATAATGAATAAAATTTGGGCAAGGCTTCAAATTTCTCTAAAACACTTTTTTATTCTATTTTATGGGTAGATTTAATCCATTTAAATATAATTCTAATATATATATCCAGTTTATGCCTCATTTATTTCATTTTAACCCTTATATTAATTTATATAATATCTAATGTAAAAATTTCACGATATTATCATTAATATATCTATAATATTATCAAAGCTGTAAAAAGTAGATATTCTTATTTATTAATATTTATATGAAATATGTATTTACATTTTTTATATTAATTTTTTTACATTTTAGTTATCCTATAATTACCCAAAATGAAAATGAAACTCAGAAAAAAAATTCTTATAATTTGTAGAAAAATTTATTATAAAATATTAATAGAAACAGAGTTTGGACAAATTATTATGTTCAAAAAAAAGTAAAATAAATATATAATATAATAGACATGTTAAAGGTTTTTACTCAAATTTTGTATCAATCATGTTGTCTTTTATGTCAAATAATGTGAGTACTTCATAAAAATACACTATGAGTATATTGTGTTTAATAAATATTTACAAATTATATAAAAGTCATAAAAAGCATAAACGATTAAAATTATGATTTTTATTAGTGTTGAATTTCATAAATGTATCATTTATTGGAATATTTTTTCCATTGAGAAGTACTATCACACTTTTAATACTAAAAAATCCATTATTATGGTTATGATCGATTTTGGTTAACCAATGGATTGAACTATGTGATAATGAATAAAGTGATATCTATACTTTTAAAAAATTAAATGAATGAAAATATTATGACTATGTCATCCATATATTCTAATTCATCTCATTTTGGGACAATATTACTTGAGATATAAACAAATTTTATTATCATGTTTCTTATATTTCCAGAAATGAAATTAACAATATTTTAATATAAATTAAATTTTTTTAAATTATTCAAAATTAATAAAAATTCTATCATGGGAACATATAACATGCAATGGATGATCATATCAACCATTATGTATTTATGTATCACATTCCTTAAATGAAATCTTCAAATACCTATAAAGAGTAAATAAACTATATTAGTCTGTTAATCGTCACATGGGTTAATAGGGTGTATATAAAAAATGTAAAGTGTGATATTATCCACCAGAATTGTATGAATATTACTTTACTATAGTATTGAGCATAATCATCGAATAATATTTTAATTTCATCTATTTTATTTACATTTTCTTCAAACAATTAATTTAAATAAATTTTATTCTTTAATAAATTACAAAAAAACACTTCCACAACAAACAAAAGGGTATCCCTTCCCATATTATCTACACACATCAAGTGATAATTGGTTAATCCTATACAATCAATAAATCCTTCCTATAATACATAATGACCTACTATATATTATTTTCCTTTCATCATGCATTCTTTTCAATGATTTATTTGTTAGCAAAAATATGTTTCACAATTATGATGTATAACTCTAAACAAAGTGTTCTCAATTTTATTTCTACTTATACCTATATTAAATACATGGATTCCACTATAAAAATAATTAATTAAATTTATTTATTATATTGTATTATTATTTTCGGATGAATCATCCATAACCAATCTTCTTTATAAGAATTGGAAAATGATAACATCCCTCATGCATATGTGGCGACTACCCCTCAATGAAGTGATAATATTTATTTTTCAGTTTAATTTTACATGAATAGTAACAAGGACATATTTCATGAATATATAATATATGTATGTTATAATAATATTTATTTAAATGTTAATTATTATCTAATATTTATTTATTCTATCTGTAGAAAAATGATAACATTGTCCTTGCTTACATATGACCTAAAATATCCTTGAAAATTGTAATTAATATTTATGTATATAACACATAATAAATAATATAAATAAGAATGTATTGAATATTAATTCTCATTTTGTCATAAATAATATCCAATAGATGGTGGATTAATAATAAATGTAGAGTTACCAAATCTACCCAATGTAAATTATCTTGAATAATTAAACATTGAACATCTATAAATAAATATTTAAAAAAAATTATTAATAAATAGAATTGATATATTCTAAGTGGGAAATATCTGATATAAAAATTATCTAATTGTCTATTATATATTCATGTACTAGTTTTAAATCTATTATATGAGAGGATAACAGGTTTCGAATCAATTATAACTCCATATAAGTGTTTATCCTCTTTAATTTTCTTTTTTGAGACATGTTATGTTATGAACCTATATTATTTTATATTGTGTTTGTACAACCATTTTAAATTTTATACCATTAATTTAATTAAGGTCATGTTATTTAATGTTTCTTATGATTTTATTCTTTCTTGTGGCTTGTGATTTAAAAGTTACCAAAGTAGTAAGGTATTTGTGTTTCAATCCTCTTTTAATCGAGATAATTGATGTTTAAATTTAATATAATGAAATTATATGAAAATTATCAGATTAATGGATTTAACATTTTTATTAAATATTTATTTTTTGTTAATAAATTTTTTTACATTATCTTTTCTCACTTTAAGTACCCAATAATTCCAAGGAATTTTTTTTTGAAAACCTATCATGTTTTACTTTATAGTCCAAAATTTTTTCTTTTTCATGTCCATGTTTCTTCTATAGTGTGTTTAAAAAATGAACATTCTTTTATGATATTTTAATTCATTTTTACCCATAATTTACATTTAAAAAAATTAAACAGATTATTCATGTTATTTTACAATATTAATAATTTTTAAATTTTTGAACAAAAGTGTGAAGAGATTATTTTAATTTAACTTATATGGAATGAACGAAATATGACACCATATTGGATTCTCATTGACTTAGGTATTTCATTACATGTATCTATATTTAATTTTAATGATACAAAATTATTTAATATTTAGAAATTTTTATATTTAAATTTACAATTGGAAGATGAAAAGTTTTATTCCACTATAAATATTCCATTTATATTTTAATAAAATATTTTACCGAGGATAACATCCATATAATATAAAAATGATTTACTATAGATAATATCTAATGATTGTATTCTAATTATTTCACTAGACAGCCTACAATTTAATGGATCATATCTCCTTGAATCCAATTTTTTTCCTGGGAAATTCTATGATGATATGATGATTATTTTATCATATTTAGAGATTTATAATTATTTTGTGATGGTTTGTTCCATTATATCCCTAAAAGACATTAGGTAATGTGATATTGGAGTAGCATAAAATGAGGATAAAAATCCTGAATATGAATCTGAAAAAAAAATTGCAAATATTAATGAAAGAGTATGATTTCAAACTATATATCATCATAAAACTATGTTTGTAAATGATTTGAAAAACATTTGGTCATATTGTGATGCATGAGTATGATGTATTTCTAGATATTCTGTAAAGATTATTCATGGACATGATTATTCTATGAATTGTTAGCAAGATTTATAATTATTATTCTTTCGATGAAAAACTCTCACGTTATGACTCATTAATGATATTTAATGATATAACATCCATTTTTATCATAAATTTAATTATTAAATTATTTTAGTGAATTTTAGATGTATTTTTTTTGGTTTTTACTATTTTATGTTGATAACGTTCACCAATATATGTTATCATTCCCTTATGATCATCTAATCTGGTATTTTACTTTGTAAAACATGTTTACCTTTACCATGAATATGTGCTTACCCTTTATTGTGTTTTCCTTCCCCTGGATTTTATGGAATGTTCAATGAATGAGATGTAAAATAAGTGTACTATATAAGAAGTTCTTTATGGTGGATGTTGAAGATACATCAAGAATGTAAAATATTATTTATCTAGTATCCAATGATTCTAATCCATTACAATTAATAGGAATGTAACTATAAAATATTTTAAAAATTCATCTGTTAAGATCTAATATCCATGTATGAAAATATTTGGTAACTATATTAGGTATCATAGGACACTTTAATCAATAATTGGATACTAGGATGAGAGAAAATGGATAAAATCCATATAAATATTCATATCCATATTGAGAGATAAAACTATTTTTAAAGATGGTGATTATGTGGTTTTCATTACAATACAAACCTATATGGATATTACTGTGTAATTAGTTTTGGAAAAAATTATAATTTTGATAATAACCTTTAAAATGTTTGGCTACGTAAATCTCAAACATCATTATAGAACATGATGAGTTTACCATTTCAACGCATCGACATTGACACTCTTATGAGATATGATATGGTTAAACAAAATATTTTGTATGAACCATTATAATTTATATGAACAGATGATAACTATAAATAACTTTGTCCAAATACAATGTTTCATTATTTAGATATCTAATAAAATATTTTTCATGATTATTTCATTTCACAATGTGATAAATGATTCTCAAAATATGGTTCTTTGTTTTATTCAATGGTCAAAACATGGATATATTATATTATGTTTGTATGTAAAATAAAATCTAATGATTTTACTTATGAAAATCTAAGTGAAAAAACATTTGGATTGAAAAGAAATATAATTATCTTTAATTAGTTATCCATTTATATAATTAACAAAATATACTTTAGTGAGATTTCTTTCAGCCATATTAAGGGAATAATGGAGTTTCATGAATACCTCGGAGGAACGAACACTGATTTTTCCAAATGCAGATAATTTGGGATGAATAACTAATGTAAATTTCACAATGGAATGAAAATATTTTTTCCTTAATGAAAATAACTACATATATCAAGTAAAATTTGAGGAAAAAATTAATAGTTATGCTAAAATTATTTATTTCAACAATGGTCTCTCAATGGTTTCATCAATGGTTTTTTGCTTTAATGGCTACAAATATTGGAATTATGATAATATATCTCTTATAGGAAATAAATAATAGGGGATAAATAGGGTTTTATGATTAAGGGTTATACTATTTATGATGAAGATATTATGAAAGGCATATTAATTGAAGAAGGTATTATGGAACAAGATGATGGTAATTAGTTAATGGTTTAAGAAAAAAGTGGAATGATTTCAATTTTTATTTATTATAATTCATTTAGTATTATGTCGAAGTATTTTTCAAATTTTTTACTGGTTAAATGAATAATGAAGCATTGAATTTTAATTATGACATTGTTTTGCATTATATATCTACTATAATATTATTAATTTTAGTGAAAACCTATAAAATTTAATTAATGGTGGGGTGATATATTATAGAGAATCATATTACTTATGAAATTATAACCTTAATATATTCAAAATGTTGAAATAAATTTTTTTTGTGGAGATAATGAGATTATTTTTAAGTTAAATGGGATATTAATGATCACCATTGAACAAATTAATAATTTAATTAAAAACATTATTTTTCTTTGATGGAGTTTTGAATATTCATTTCAGGAAGTAAAAAATAAAGATGAAATTGATCAAATAAAAAAGGAGTAAATTACTCTTATTATATGAAATTTAATCATTGTGTTAAATTTTTTCATTTCCACTATATTGATAAGAAAAAAATATATCAAAATTTAGAAATGGATTTCGAAATAAATTATTTTAATTTTATCTCCATTCTTGATTAATCAATGTGATTATAAATTATAACAATGTTATGATTTTATGGTAGTCAACATTATCATTACCATGTTATCTATAACTATAAATTAGTCCTTGGTCATTAATTTTTTCCTCCATATCTAGATTTAAATTCCCAAAAAATGGTAACTTGTTTTGAAATGTAGTTTTCTGTTTTTCCAAATAACCATCATATTTCATTTTAACTCTATATATACCCAAATTACATAATCTCATATTTAGTGGTTACATTATTTCGTTGGTACAAAATAAAAGGGATC
Source organism: Viscum album (assembly GCA_963277665.1). NCBI lineage: Eukaryota > Viridiplantae > Streptophyta > Magnoliopsida > Santalales > Viscaceae > Viscum > Viscum album. The sequence continues at coordinate 355,364,131 of OY728164.1, read as the reverse complement.
ATGTCACTAAGGATCAGATCATTTATTAGTCTTTACGAACATGATATATAAAAGGTACCATTACTATAATTGTAATTAAACATATAACATAACAAATGAAAGTAATCCACATACTTGAACACATTCAATTATTTCATCTTCATATCCTAGGGAAAATAAAAAAAATAAGGGTGATCTCATATTCTCAGAAATGGTCATATAAAATGGATATTGTTATGTGTATATAAGGAATAATCAATGATGAGGGGTCCATAATTAAACACATATTTCATTTAATCAGTATGTTAAAAAAATTAAACCATTGATAATATTATATTAAAAATATCAAGGAAAATAATTTATGAACTCCAAAATAAGGAAAAGCATTATTTGGGAATTAAAAATTTCTAATATCTTGATATTGATGCCATAAATACCAAGTTCAATTATAGTGAAAATATTTTTCTAGAAGCCCATTTAATTTGGTCATATTATTTGTATCATGAGACTTATTGATGCATTTATTGGATATAAAATTTTGGGCACCACCAATTAGAATATGTCAAATGAATTCATAAGAAAATGAATTATCAATATAAATCATGAAAAATATGTCATTCCAAAATAATTGTACTGATAATAGTATATAGCTTTGTCAATAATTATATAATCAATCAAATTGTTTCAAAATTTAACATCATATGTAGAAATGGTTTACATCATAAGAAATAATCAATTCAAGGATACAATAATATGAATATTTAAGAGAAATTAAATATCCAAGGATCAAAATAATGTCAATTATTTAATTGATGGTGTTATTGATACATATAATAATTGGTGAATACGTAAAATAAATTATTTTTTCATTGATGAATTAAAGTAAAATAAATATGAAATTGGGAACATTTTTGATGAAATATTTTCACATTAAAATTCACTATTAAATAAATTATGTGAAATTAAAAACCAAAAAATCATTGGGGACAACCATTAAAATATATAAATGATTATTATAAAAATTAAGTGGGAATTTTGGTTAAAACCCCATCCATTCCAAATATGTTATAAAAATCCCTTCAATTTTTTTTACAAAATAGATAGAAAGTACCTCCTTTGGGAAATGACAAAAATATTTGTTTGAAACATTTTTTAAAAAAGTAAGACATGGATAATGATGAATTTTAAAAAAAAAATGGATTATAGAAATATAAGGCCCCGACCCTAAACCTTACTTAATATTTAATTAAATTAATTATTCACATTGATGATCTTTTCAGGTTTATAGTTTTAGAGAATTAGGACATAACTGTTATATCTCAAAAGATTACAAAGTAGTCACATCTACAAAATTTCCATAAATTAAATACTCTTAAAAAGAAACATGTCCAGTTCCTTGTTTCAGATAACATGACTTTCCCTTGATCCCATCCATGACCCAATTCTACATTAAGTCCTATGAAAAACATTTCAAAAAAAACTTGGGGTGAGCATAAAAAACTAAGTAAGGGATACACAAAGAATTAAAACTGTTAGTTTTTCAAAGAAACAAGTAAACCATGTATACTTTATCAATGTAATACCTTTATCCTTTAGGATGTAGTAAAAACTCTTCACTAAATAAAATATCATTACTTACACTTTTGTAACCAAAAGATTACCATAAAACCCATATAAAGAACACATAACATATAAACGTAACATGGGACATAACCATACTTAAATGGAATAACCATACGGTCGACTTCCTCACATACTTAATGTAATATCCATACGGTCGACTTCCATACCCAATGCATTGGAAGTTATAGCATAACCACCCATCCTGGTATTCATGGCACCACCAGTCATATGGTTTATAACGTAACCACCCATAAAATGTCCAAGTACCATCATGACAGATAAAATATTTAAAATATAAACATTTCAATAACAACATTTCATTTTCAATCAAAATAAGTAATTCCAAGATATTGAATTAATCAATCCATTTTCAAAAATCATTTAAAAGAGATTTTTGAATCAATGTGTCCCATACCACTTTGAAGCTATTATTGGAATTATAATTTTAAAACATTAATGTCCATATAAATAAATACTGAAAAACATTTTGAAAACATGGACATTAAAGATAATGATTTAGAATAATAAATCTTTAAAACATTTAAAACGGGATTTTTGTTAAAGAGTTTTTAACAAAATGAGAGACTCTTAAATACAAATAATTATTGAATAACATTTAATCCTAACTTTATAATATCATGAGAATAGATGGATTCATGATATAATACGTCAAAGGACAGTTTACAGACCATATAGGAGTGAATTGGTGCATAACAATAATGAAGTCTCAAAAGAAATGTAAAATGAGATGAAATCCATTATAAAAAAGGTATCCTTAAATTAAAGATAAATCAATCTCATAATTTTGTGTGACAAATATAAATAAACCCAATATAAGTGGATATTAAGTGTAAAACAATCAACGGTCATTCACACATATTCAAAGGATGACATAATCAATAACTACATGTTGAACCCAAAGAAATCGAAATTGGGTTAAGAAGTTCCCGTGGTAAAATTCGACAGCCTAACGACATCACATTAAATTTTACGAAAAGGGTTGAATAGAGAGATAAAGGTGATCTCATCACTTGGACATAAAATTTACATAAATAAGGATATATAAGAACATATCACAACATAATAGTATGTTAATTAAAAGACATAACAAAAGAAGTCTTTTAAAAAAATGGAGGGTGAAAGGTCCCCTTATCGAGTTGGGTAACTTTCAAAAAGTACACCCCATGGAAGAAGGGTCACAAAATGTAGATTTAAAGACCCATAAATGAAATTATACTACAAAAAGTTTATAATAATGGTTAGTACATACACCACTCAAAGGAAATATTGGATAACGTAGCATAAATGTCACGAGAATAAAAGTGAGATGAAAAATCCCTTACGAAAACTCGGCAGCCAAATGACACCACTTAAAACTTCCAAAAATGGATTTATGAGATCAAATAGGGTCTCCCATAATATGAACATAAACTGTAAAGTATGAGGAATATAAAATAACATCCCCAAACATAAGAAATATGGGCTTAAAAGAAGTGGAATAAAAGAGAGTACTTAAAAATAAATAGAGAGGTTGGATCCCTTACCTCGGGTCGGATTTGACTCGATCGTTCTTTAACATTGTGAATAATAAACATTAGTTAATTTAAACTTTCTTAAGAACCTTTTTTCAGGTTTAATATTCCTTTTATATCACTTATTTATATTTTATAAGAATTATGTAATCATTTAAGTTAATAGTGCTTTTTTTGTCGCTATTTGGTTCTTAAGTCGAAAGTGGACTTCTTACAATTACATGTTGTTCGTGTGGTAAAATGTTCATTATATCCAGAATGATATTCATGATTTGGATATCATATATATCATATATATCCAGAATATATGAAGTATTTATTATATTACATAATCATTTAGAGGTAAGAAATGAAATGCACCGTTCATGGAGACGGTAAGTCGTACGTACACATGAACGCTACTTTCATTTCTATGTCCTGGAATTAAAACCAAATGAGAGGTATGTATTTTTTAATTACAGAATTATATTCATCACTTATATGTAACATAAATCATATGTAATAAATTTAAATCCATCCTTTATAGATCCCACATATGGCATTAAAGAATCAAATCACTTTGTGGGGGCAGTAGTCCGCACTTCCTAAAATGAAATTATCGTGTTTGCCCACAATGGAAACCATAATGGTATGACACAAAATAAAAATACATAAGCTTAAGTGAAACATAAACATATTATACCTCATATATAAATATAGTGACATCTTAATGGCCACATTTGAAGGTGTTATATGAGTGTTGAACAATCATCGTTTCGTGAGGCAGAAATTCGCCATCCAGAGAAACAGTATGTTCTTTAACCATTATATGTAGGTATGTGTATGTGTAGATAGAATGATTCTTATAAAAACATCCTAGTATATTTAATATAATGGAGGTGTTAAAAAAGAAAATAATAAAAAGAGTTTAGGGGGTTGGAGAAGCAAAATAAAACAAAAGAACACAAGAGAAGACATTACCTTTAAATCGGGTTACTCTTTTAATTTGAGCTCAAAGGCTTCCTTGGGAAGACTTCTGCCCAAATTTAGGCTTCTAGGAGTAAGATAGGGATGTGGGGAGACACAATCGTCAAGGTTTTTCTGATCCAAAGGCTTGAGAGGTGTGGGTAAAGAGGTAGAGGTGGGAACCTTTTATAAGAGGAGAGGAGGGGCACTCTTGGAATGTAAGGAAATGTTACATTATTTTAGAATGAGATTCGGATTTTAAAGGTCCCAAATTGATTGTTTTAGAGGCTAAGGTGATAAGGGTTCTAAATCCACTCATCCAATAGGTTTTGGACATGTTTAGGTCTTAGATGTTACATTATCTTTCCATTTTTTTTAAATCGTTAAATAATGAGGTAATCGCTGTATCATCATGGTGTCATAAATAATTTAATTTAGTTAATGTCTAAAAATTATAAAAAAATAATATGACTTAGTAAATAGTTTTATATTTCCAATTAATATTTATAGCCAAAAATATGACTTGTATAACGCCATATAAAAATTGTTTTAGTAAAACAACACATGTTTGTGACATTTTAATTTTAACATTAAAAAAATGTATTAATGTAATTTTCCTTCATAAGTGGCTCCATGGGGTCCTCAAGTTGACCCATGGATTTTATTGTTCAGACATGACACATAAAATGAGGTTAGTTCATGTTTATAGGACATTTCATATTATTAAAACATTATTTTTACCTTAAATTACACTAATTACCTTTAATCGCGATTAATAAACTTAAAAGTTAATATTCACCAAAAAATTATTTTAATCCCATTAAACCACATTTTACTTCTTAATGACAACCATGTATGTCGGATTTTTGAAATTCAAATCACAGAAGTGGTAAAATTTCATTTAAACAAAAAATCAGTTTCTTTAACAACCACTTAGTGGTTTCACTATTTATCAAAAATTGATGTTTTTCAGAAAATTACCATAAATTTACCCTAGGCTATATTTGATATTCCGAATTCAAAAATGATGTCTATTTTATGAAATTCAAAACATATAAGTTACATTAATTAATTTAATAATTAATTTCCACTGTCAGAGCAACTTGCGTGTTTTTATGAAACAGTAAGTATCAAAAGATTGACACTAGTTTATGTTCAATTTCAAGATAAAATTAATTCCAACAACCACTATTGAATTAAATGGTAAAAATATATTCTAATTTCACTTTTAATCCAATTCAAAAGATAATCTAATCATATAAATAAATTATAATAAAAATAGGTTTTGAATTAAAATACAACATTTTTCATTATTCATTAAAAAATGATCTTTATCGGAAAAATACAAAAAATATACTCAAAGTGAATTTTGATGTCCCGATTCTAAAGAAAAGTTTTATTTGTTCCAATAGAATGTATAAGACTGACCAGAACTATATTTAATGATTTATCTCCATCAGAATTTGATAAGTGGACCTTTAGTGAAAATTAGAGTATATATGCCTAAAATTTAATTTTTTTCGTATTTTAAGCCTTAATCCTTTATTGAATAAATGTAAAAACATTTAACAAACATATATAATCATATTTTAGTTATTTCTATTCATTCCTGCTAATACAACGGCTACGTGTTAACTAACATTTAAAATAATTTTATTTTATTATTAGAGTGAAACATTAGATTTCAAAGGAACTCGTTGTTGCATATTGGGTAAGCCATCAAACATAGCGTTCCCTTTAAATTAATATAAGAATTTTATTCAAAAAAAGGGATAAATATAAAATTTTCATATTCTTTATTTACTTGGGGTGTTATAGGAAAACCATTTTTAGAAAACACATTTTGAAAAAATCACACTAGAAGATAAAGTTTCCACTATGGTGACATAAATATAACAAATCCCGAATAATTAGTAGATTGAGGAAATAACATTAAAACATTATTTATATATGAATCATAAGCCCTGTGAAAGAAATATATATGATTTAAATGTTAATGTACCTGAATAAAGACATATTCATGGCATAACATATCAAAGGGGAATTATATGCACAGGAAAATGGAATTAATGGGTGAATATTGAATATGTATCGTAGAAGTAAAAGTCAGAAGAGGAACATTACCGAACATTTTACTAGTCTTATAAGTTATCTTTTCCTATTTTGTACTGAATAATTATTTATAATATATCAATGAAAATAATAATATTCATTATACCATTTATTAATTACTTATTTCTTCACCCATTTATTAATAAATCTTTGTTAAAATTACTATTTTAGGAAATCTCTACTTCATTTTTTATGTATTTTTTGGTGTTATAGTTCTAGTAAATATAATATTATCATGTTTTCATCAACTCCAAAATGTAAATAAACATATAAATATAATATTTATTCAATGTGTATTTAGTTTTAGTTTTTTATAACATTTGGATATAGAATATTAATTACACCATTCATTGATTTGTTAGGTCATATTTACACATGAATGTGGTTTTTTTATCAAAGGATGGAACGAATAGAAGATAAATAATGATTATCAGGTATTTAATAATATTTATAGCATATAATTATATATCTTCATAAAATTCATATGTAATCTCTTCTATGAAAAAATAAAATGTGAAATCAATCACATCTTTTCCTGGGGGTGGTTGTCCAAACATACACACAAGAAAAATTTACGTTTCCAAACATATTGGAAGCTAAGAAATTATATATTATATTAAAATTATATAAGGTTAATTATTTATTCTATATAAAATATAATCATTAAACACATAATAATTAACATAAGTAATATATTGTGATTAAATTTTAATTGTATCGCTACATTGAGATGGTTCGTCGTACATCAAGATGAGGGGAAATTTCAAATTACATTGGATAGGAATATGGGTGGATAATGGTGGTTTTATAATAATGATAAAATTTTAGTATAGAAAATGATATTAAAATGTTATTATATTTTAAAAATATTTATATGTGGTATGAAATGAAAATTACTGAAAGATATCGTGTATGATAAATATATAGGTGATGAAATTTAGTACCATATCATTTATTATTTATTATTATTTTATATTTTTATTATATTTATATAATTGGTGAAATATTAATAACAGAAAATATCATTATTGTTATTTTTGTTAATATTCATTACATTAACTATAAAAACATCATTAAAAAGTAAAATTTGAAATAATATTATATTGATTCATAATAATTTTATATTGAAATTTATTATTACTTTATAAAAATATATATATGTGTGTGTGTGTATAATTATTTAAATTTTTTTCCTAATAATTTTTTTAATTATACTATTATAAAAATTATTAGTAAATCATCAGTGTGCTATAATTTAACATACATATTTATTCACTGAATTTTATAAATAAAATACCATGATTAAGGTGAATATTTCTGATTTAGAAATAATATTTATATTAAAACATATCATTTTTTTTAAAAATAATAAAAATATTATATTTATTAAGAACACGACTTTGATGTGTCTGACTTATCATGAAATAAAATACAATAAAAGATATAATATTATTCAAATGGAAAGAAAAATACATATAAAATAATATTGGAATATTATGTATGAAATATACTCCTCCATGAAAAATTATTCAAGTCTTAGGGTAAATATGGAGTCTCATTTATTATATGTTAGTCCCAAATTTCCTGATTTACCCTCTACCATGGCAATAAAATTACTACAGTTACTATTCATAATGAACAAAATAAAAAAAATTATTTACTATATTTTTAGCCAATTATTAGAAATATGGAATCCATTTTTCATTATTTGAATCCCATAAGTGGTATTATATAATTTAATATTAATACTGAAAAACACAATGAAAAATATTTTCTTAAAAAATTTATTTTTATGCCCCCAAATGAACTTACACAAAAATAATGTATGTGGATGTTGAAAATTTATTTAAATAGATTATATATATAATGTGCAATCAAGTTAATTTTAGATAAAATTAAAATTATAAATGTAATTTTAGAGAAACTCAAAATGAAAGTTTTATATAAAAATATATTTTTCACTTTTTACGGGAAAATTAATATTTTTAGAATAATCTAAAAAATAATACCTAAGAAAATATTAATATACTTATTCAAAAAATATTATTATTTTTAAAAAATATATTAATATAGCTAAATTAAATTTATTATAATTTTCACTCATAATAATACCGAAATCATATTTAAGACGAAAAACTAATTTTTGATGTATCAAATAACTTTAAAAAAATGGAGTATATATTTCAAATGAATTAATAAATGATTTTTATTGAGTAGGTCCTTTATATATATATATATGTATATTTTTTATAATTTGTATAATATTAATCATACCTACTAATTCAATTAATGGATTAAAAAATATATATTTAAAATTTAAAAATTTTTATTTTATTTAACATCATTGTTCCATATTATATATTGTCTCAAACATAGTGTTATATTAATAACAGTATGATGTTATTATACCCTCTATTTATAAGGATTTTTATTAACCCGTTTTACCATTTGGGTTTTCCTCAATGGAATTTTCAAATTTCAAAAGCAAGATTACAAAAAACATGTTATAATTATGAGGACTCGATTTATTAATGGGGTTGTATAATACTCCCAAACTCACAATATCAGATCTAGTGTAGATAAAATAATCATTACCATTCTATATTGGAAACGGATTTAGGTAACCTAACTTTCATCACCCAAATGTAAGCACATGAAAAGAAAATGTTGTATCACATATTTAACAAGGTCCTTTTTGGTTTATAGTTTGAATAAAATTATGAAAAACTCTTGAATAAAAAATACCCATTTCATTAAATGTTAATTTCTCCCACTGTATCCATAGTTTTATACATCTCATCAACTCATCATCATCATAAATATGAAATACTTCTATACATTATTAATTCAATATCATTCTTCAAACCCTGGGGATAAGTTAACATAAAAAGTTAGAGCTCAAATCCTCACTCTAGAAGAGTATAACTGTTAACAATTGAATGTTATCAGTGAAACTAGGTTATAATAATGTTATGATAAAATAATAAACATTCATTATTATAACATAATAGAGAATATATCTTTAAATAACATGATCATCAATTAAGAAAACATGGAATATGTCCTTAATAAATGCAAGAGTCATCAGAATCAATAATCCTGACTCATGTGATATCAATCATGATTAAAGGAAACATTATAAAAAAATCAAATTCACAAAAACGTGTTGGTATCTTGAAACATTATCTTCATATAACCTTTATAAACCCCTTAAAATATGAATAAATTTATCAAAAATGAATTATATAATTCTCAAGAGAACATAATCACATCCCAATGCATTGGACCATTATCGGGATTAACCCATTTTATAAGCTATATTAGGATATCCCATCCCATTTTTTGTATTGCACATAAAATAAACTATATCATGATCACCATTTTCTACCTAGGTGTACCCATAATGTAAGCAATAAGGTGTTCAACCATGATGTATTTTTACACCCATTAATTATTTTATAACGGGCACACTCGAAGCCATCCCCGAACACCCATCATAAATGATATAAGGGACTCACATGAAACTTTTTGAGTGCACCTGTCATGTTTAATATTTTAACATTACAATTCATGAATAATTTAAATAATGAATTAATTTAATCATAAAATCATAAAAACAAACATTATACATTTGAAAACATGATTAACTTATGAAAATTAAACGGGCTCAATAACAATCACTTTAAAACACAATTAACCCATGGTAAAGTAAACACATTCCATAACAACCACATAGGAACATTAATACCCCCCAAAAAGAAAGGGGTGCCATGTAAATATCTTTGAAACACGATTAACCAATAGAAATGAAAGGGGTTCCAGTAAAATAACTTTTAAACATGATTTAGTTGTTTAAAGGAATAATGGTCCATAATAATCTCGTTGAAACTTGATTAACCTTTCTAAAAGAAATGGGATATATAGTAATCTCTTCGAAACAGTCATAATACACCCATATAATTAAAAGGAATGGTATAACTAAAATATTTCTCCATTGTAACAGAAGTATCAATAAGTTTCATTGATTTTAATGAACTAAAATACAATTAAAACATCATTAATTTTTTTTATAAGAATAACCTATTCATCGTAAAAATAAATTTCTAAAACAAAAAATTACCAAAAAAATTATAAAATAAATTTAATTTCAAAAAAAATTGAATAATATAATGAAAATTTAATGGAAAATAACGTATATGATGGAGGTAAATTTTTTCTATATCATAAGTGTTAAAAATAAACATTCTTTCCCAAACATTTAGAAATAATAATTCAAAATTGACCCATATATAATAATTTAAGATTATTTATTTTAAGTCCCATTAAAATATATCATTTAAGTTGGATTGAATAAATAATATATTTTAATAAAATTTTATTTCAGAAAATATTTTAGAAAACATAGATGTGGAATATAAATATTTTTTATCTCAATGAAAAATACAAAATCGGTATCACTTAAAAAAAACATTCTTGTTGTTTCATAAATTAATATTTGAGGAAATGTAAATTTAACATGTGATAAAATTAATAAATATAATATAACAAAATATATTTTGTTTAGATATTTAATATAACATATATTTCCTCAAAAAGAAACTTGAACATATTAAATCGAAAAAATGATATTTTATTATAACCAATTTTCCACATTAGTAATATTAAATCATTACACCAATGATAAATATAATTAAATCTGTTATTATTATGATGTAAAATTTTAAAGGTTATATGTATACCATATAAAAGAAATTAGGTTCATAATAATAAAATATTCATTAATAAAATTCGATTCAGATGAAATCATTTATGGGTTTGGTAATATCTTGATCAAGATAAAATGAATGAGAGAATATCATATGGGTTTGTAAAACAAATAATATTCATTAAAATAATAATTAAATAATTTAAATAGAATTATATACACTACACACCAAAAAAGTGATGAATAAGGATTATATCTCAGAAAAATAAATGTGAGATGAGAAAACCCTTACCAGGAGTTCATATATCCCCTATACATCATATAACTCCGTATAAAAAAAGATATAATTTTTTTTTATTTAAACCAAATAATTGTGCATGGTTAATACCTTCTAATTAAATTAAATTATTGATTTATTTTTATTTACATATTTAAATATTTAATTAGTTAATTCTTATTTGGGTGTTTTGAAGAAATTTTTTTCACTCTATCAAAACCACATTTAAATGTTGATCTTGGTCAAATAGATAATTATTTAAATATATAAATATTACAAATATAGATATATTAATCGTTTTTATAAATAAACTATAATTTAAAAAAAAATCATAAATTGTTGTTCTGAGAAATAAATTATGTTTCTATTTTGGATATGGTAAGTTGTATGTAAGAATAAGTTACATTTCTATTTTTAAATTATCATTATAGAAATATAGTATGTATTATATTATAAATATAGAATTATAACCATATAATAAATATTATATTATTTTTTTAAATATGATTACATATATATTCTATTCATTGTTGTGATGAAAAAACAATAACATCGATTGATTTTGGTAGTAGTCCACACATGTGAATGAATGATGTTATAATTTTTTTTCTATGAAATAAAATTATATATTAACATTTCAGAATTATTTTATATTTCATGAATAACATATTTATAAAATTTATATATAATATATTCGTTAATATTATCCTTATTTCTTTTCATGTAACGCATTAGTGAAAAAAATTTGCATCGCGTCATGGGGAGGTATTCTGTTGCACACACGTGCGACATTATTATATCTACACCAAAATAGAAAGTAAAAAAGGTAAATATTATACAGTATTTTTAATTGTATAAATATTTTATGAAAACAAATTAAATAATATGAATCCATCATTATATCAATTCAAGAGAGGTGATGATAGGAAACAAATGATACTACAACAAATTAGCGGTGTAGCGGTGGTTTTTTTGCAAATAGCGGTGGTTTAATCTGCTGCTATATACTTTGGTGGTAGTTCTAGAAAGCCGACGCTAAGTTGTGTGTTTGGAAACTATTAGCAGAAGTTATATCTGTTTTGCGGTGGTTTAAATTAATCATTCTAGTTGCCTCATTTCGCAGTGGTTTAGGTTTTTTTAGCGGTGGTTTTACGGTTTGTGGATCTCTTTTATGGGCAGCGGTTATAACCGCCGGGAATAAAAAACACCCACCTCACCCGGAAAATGCTGCTAAATTAATCAAAGCAGCCGCGGAAGACACGCAGATGGTGGGATAGTGTAGTGGCGGTTTTTACTGCCACTAAATCCTGATCTAGGAAAAAAGTAGCAGCTCTGCATCCCCAGCACCAGTAACCTGAAAAACAAACCATTTCTTGTTAATAACTATAATCAAAATTGCAATCCATGAGCTTGAAATATTCATATTGATCTCCAAATCCATCCTAGAAACCTATAAAATATATATATATATATAAGGGTGATCATACATACACAGTTATTTGGATCCTCATTTAGACCTCTCATGAAACTGCAGAAGAAGTATACTAATACTTCAATGAATAAACAAAATAACCAACATGAACGTACTCGTTTAACTATAAAAAAACCTCACCATGTCTCACTCATCCAATATTTCATCTAGGTATAATAACATAAAGACAATATAATATATCAAAAGGAACCCCACAACCAATTCTCCACTAGTTTTTCACTCTCACACCCCATTAAAAAACATCATGGGGATCTCAATCCCTTTATCGGACATATCACAACACATAATATCTCATATCACAACCAGGCCTCATATATGAACCACACCATCAATATAAAATACAAACATCCATATCCATCAACATATCACCATATTCATTATAGTATGGTATCATGAACATGAAGGAAATCAATCGCAAACCCTCATCCTACTTTACACGAGCCCCACCTTACATTATCATCTAAAACACATATTCATGTAAATAAAATCCTTAAATACTATACATAAATCCATTATATTCCATATTCTTATAAATACATTGAGTTATCATACTAGTGCAACATATAGAAGCGATATTTAAGAATATTGAGTTGTCATCCATCCATTCACTCATGAACCAAGATGTTTCATAAAACACTATGAACCCAAAACATTTTGGTGTTGGTAAGATTATCCCACTACAGTGGGGTGCCTACTAAATCATAAGAAAAAAAACTATAATAAATCCACACACAGCACCATTATAAAGGGTCCACAAAAAATAGGGCTACTATACCCATCATAAGTACAAAATCATCACTTACACATGCTACCATTATTGTATATTCTTATATTATACACCATCTCCACTTTCTACAAAAAATAGCCGCAATAATCATTCACAATTTTTCAGTTTTCATTAAAATTATACCTTTCTAGATTTATCATTTACTAGTCATCATCCATTCATAATTCCATTTGATTTCATATTTAATAAAAACCAATTATTTATACACTACCAACATTTAATCAAGTTGTTACCCTTCTGTTTCATTTAAAAATTATCCATTCACATTTAATAGTTCATTAAATTTTATACTACACCCACTACAGTGTTCTTTATTACAATCATATTCTGTTTCAACCTAGATATTACAAAGCATCCCCACAAGAAATAAAGAACACAAAAAAATAAATTTATCAAAAAAAATAGAATATGGGAGAGAAGATAGAATATAGAACAAAGTTTAACCCCTAAGTGGTTGATGTATTTTATACTGTCCAAATTTGGATAGTTTCACAACATTATCCTAAATCTAAAGGGTGGTGTGGTTTATTATTCATACACGACCAAAACATATTCACTCTAACTATCTTTAGCTCGAACTAGTTATAGAGGAATCCCTGGATAGAGTACTAAATCTCCATTCCATTATAAATTATATACATATTTGATGGTGGGAGGGGATAAAGAAAGGGTCGTCTTCTTTTTCATATATTTTTTATCAACTATTCCTTACCTTCAACCAGGGATAACTCCATTAGTTTTTTTAAAAAAAATTTAATAATGGAACTATAATGTAAAATATACATTTTAGTGGAATTAAAATAATATTTATTGAAATAAAAATATTCTCGTTTAATTGGGTTTTCATTCAAATAGGATTATCTAGGAAAGACCTCTAGAAATGAATTATTAGTAGTTGAATGTTCTTATTCATAAAAATCATAAAAGGACACCCATGTGTTTCATAAGTATAAATATTCAATGTGATTGGAGGTAATACTCAATTCATTACAGACACTCATTAAATGTATACAATACGAAAATATCTACAAAAATCCTGTAGATGAATCATCCTACTGTAATCTCAACACTCAACTTGATTACAATCACATAGTCTCCCCATGTATCCCTCCTTTATGCCCAAACCTTACCTCGAGTTATGTTATTTAAAAAACCCTGATTTATATTTGATATGGTGGAAAACCAAAATACATTCACCAAAGATCAAAAAACATGATTGTACCCAAACGCGAATCATATAACCCTAGATGGATCATCCGTAAGAAAAATATGCACAAAACCTAAAATCTCATAAAGTGAGTCAAGAACTTCATAACAAACATATAACCATATATATACAAACCAATTGTTCCCATATTTGTCCAACACATCAACAATACAACTACTCATGGTCCAATGATGAACACATATCATCACCCTCTCCACGTCCATCCCCACTTATTGTTGTCACCTGTAAGAAAATTACATTGAAAATTAAATATTGTTGCATATTTTTATTAAACGATAAAACCAATGAATGTTTGAAAACTAAATGACTTTGATTTTTTTTTTGTGATTTACCTTCTTAACACAAGTTGATGCACTGCCTCCAGGTGTATATCTGCTCATCTGCTGATGAATAGCAGTCATTGGTTTTTGCAATGCAGATATCTGAGCCCCCTGGTCTGGAAATGTGGTTCGTAGAGAAGCAATATTGCTATGAGCATCTTCGGGTATGGACTGACTATAATCAGGAGTATATGCAGCTGGAATCCCTGGTGGCATGCCAAAGACCTCATATGGTAAGGGTATAAAACCCATCCCATGCACTCTACCAGGATGCTCATTCCCAAGGACATATTCAACTGAGTCATCCTGGGATACTGAGTAGAACTATAGAGGATTGACATCCCACCGTTCTTTAATTTTATCTATAAATAAAATATAAATATATAATAACACATTAAAAACTGATAATAAGTTATTATAAGAATATATTGACTACATTCGCCAACTTATTTTGTAGGATCATTAATAAAACTTTCATATGATTTTTTGTGAACATTCAACCACACTTTAGTTCGGGAAACTTCGTGCCCTAAACTCTATGAGTGCATTAAGAAAAGATAAATCCAAAATTTAATATATTAAACGATAATATTTTCTTATAAATATTTAAACTAATGAAAATATTATAAGATTCGTTCGACTTCTAGAAAAGCTTTTTGACCCCGCAGTGTGAGGGATGACTTGCTTAGCCCGGTTTGATACATTCTGTCTTTAGAGATACTCAAATAAATAAAATTAAATTTAATAATACTGTATTCAATGTCATCTCTTCATAAACATGCATAAATGTAATTTTATCATAATATAATAATATATCATTCAATACCATCTTCTTCTCATCACTATGTCTATCAACAAAACCTTTCCCACTATTCTTTCAGTACCCCACTAGGTATCTTCTCATACATTGGTTTCACGGTCAAAAATGTATCATTGACATCAAACCACAATATTCATTTGAATTATTTCCATTCCATACCTACATTTTTCAATGTCCACTTTCGTGCTATCACATCAGCAATTGTAAAGTGGAAGAACATCTGTATACAGAAATTCATTTTAAACATTTTAGTAATGAATGACTACACAAATGAAATAAGTGGTTTCTTAATGAATAAATAACTGTAAATAAAATCATTTTCCCCATCAATCATGTCGGTTTCCTACTCCATTACTTCAGAAACATCATTCATCATTGCTAGAAAAATATTTTCAATATCATGATGGACAAATAATTCTGCTTCTTGTTGATGATGATATTCTATTTCAGAGGTCAAATCTTCCACTAATCACCCATATCACACAAATATCTTTGTATTACATGAGAAAATACACTCCCCCCTTCATCCAAAATATCATTCACATAATATACCATTTCTTCTTGCGATGACAAGATATATGGATCAAGCAGTTCATGATCACCAACATCCATCAAGTGAGATAAGTTCATTGAAGAAAATTTCAAAGATTCTCTTTTAACACCCCTGATAATATCGACCCAATTACATTTGAATAAAACAACATAAAAATGCCTTTTTGGTAGTTTAATTCAATAATATCAAGTAGATTTCAATAGTATCTCACTTCATCAAATGTAAATATAACACTATTCTATTTTTTTAGACCCACTTCTCAATCGACTGTATGAAATCTAAATCCATTTACACTACAAGCATCAAACTTTTTAACTTTTTTATAGGACCTCTAGCAAGAAACATCAAACCATCTGGCAACTCTACTCGGTATCGGTATTCATGATATAAAAAATAAAATATAACTTATTATATTTACAAAATTTATGTGTCAAACTAATATTCGAATTTATTACAATATTTATGAACTTACATGTCATGCAAACCATTCTACAAGATCGTTATTCACAGCATTCATTATATCATTCTCATTTCGTGTTTGGCCTCTCATTTGTATCTTTGTTTTTATCCACAACTCTTCACTAAATGGATCTGAAATATCACTATTTAGAATCACAAATTTATATGCCTGTAATAATTCTAATTCTGTCAGTGTCACATTTGACGTCCTCCCAACTGATCATCCAATAGCTGTAAATGTTTTTTATTTCTGATGTATTTGAGATTGAGTCACTAGGTGGTCAACACGTCCAAGTCAATTAAATCTTATCTCAATATCTTCCATGTATCTGGAACAAAAGGTAAGACACTCCTCATCTAAATAGACTTCATCGATAGAGCCTTGTAGTTGAGCTTTATTTCTCTTGTATGCTTTTGAATGCCCAAGACATCTGTGAAATAAAATAATCATAATTATGCATATATTTAAATTGAAAAAATTCATTACATATTAAAAAACATATAAATAATTTTTTTTTATTTGGATACATCCATCGATAATGAATGGGTCTCTTATTTTTGCTTCCTCAACCAAATGCATAGTTAAATGCATCCTGACAGTAAACAATGTTGGAGGAAAGATCATCTTCATTGCACAAAGGGTCAATACAAACCACTCCTAGAGGTTTTCATGCTGAAATGGATGGAGATATTTCTCACATAATTTCCTAAAAAATATGCAGAATAGGATTACAAGAGTACAAATGTTTTCGGGTAATAATATACGCAATGTCAATAGTAGTATCGGTTGTTACAAAATATGTGAATCATGGATTTTCAGTCCATTTTACTTACAATTCTTCAAGTCAACACACATCGAGATGTTACTCGAATACCCATCAGATACCTTAACATTCTTTGAAATTCTGAGGAATGTATCTTTATCAATATTTTTCATTGAAAAAATAACCAGAGCATACTTTTAATTCTCATCTGGCCAGAGATCACGTTTTATGTTCATTACTTGTAAGTATTTGTATGCATTGAGATTATCCTTCGATTTTCCATTCTCATTAAGTAATGTGAAAATAAAATTATCAAAGAAATTATTCTCAATATTAATCACATCAAGATTATGACGCAACAAATTAAATTCCCAATATGGAAGATTGAAGAATATACTTTTTTTCTTCCATTGTTGCATTCTGATTTCACTTGACGATGCACATCGGACCTGTTTCCCACTATCATTCAAATGACGAACCTTCCCAAATTTTGTTTAAACATTTTCATGTTGTGCCAATATTTCAGAACTAGTTATCAATTATGGAGGTGGTCTATGATCTATGATACAATTATATTTTTATATGTTTAGATGAAATCTATGATATGCATCAAGAAACCTTCGATGGAACAATAAAAACCATTTTCCACTATGAGGTAGTCGTTTGGGCTCAAAATCAAATTTACAAATTGGATAAGCCAATCCTTTGTAAGTGTGCCAACCAAATAAATTCCCAAGCCCAAGGAAGTCACTGATGGTCCACATTAAAGCAGCATGCATTTTGAACATTATTTTAGAAGAAGAATCAAATGTGTCAACACCGTTGTTCCATAAATTCTGCAATTTTTCAATCAAAGGCTGCATGTATACATCAATATCATTTCCAAGAATTTGTTTTCCAATTATAATAATCGAAATGGTAATAGATGTTTGTTGCATAAACATCCATGGAGGAAAATTGTTAGGGATCAAAACAACTGTCCAAATTCTATAACTGGTACTCAAATACCCAAATGGGATGAATCCATCAGCATCAAATCCCAATCGAACATTCCTAGGATCAGCTGAGAAATCTGGATGTAATGAATCATATGTCTTCCACGATTGTGAATCTCATAGATGTCTCATTAACCCATCATTGTTATTATCTACTGAATGCCACTTCATGTGTTTGGCAGTTTTAGATGACAAGAATAATCTTTAAAATCGTGGCTTCCAAGTAAGGTAACACAAAACCTTTGCAGGTGTGTCCCCTTTCTTCTTCTCCATGAAATTATGTTCATTTAGACTTCCAACATCTCCCTTTGACTACCATCTATAAAAATCAACTTTTTTAATTCTGTCTACATGAGTCCTCTCCCCAATAAAGCATACAATCATTGGAACATGAATGCATTTTTTGTATAATTCATACCAATCCTGTTAACAACATTTTTCATATCATAAAAATGCTCGGAGATTTTTTCTTTTGGAATGCATCACGAATCAATTCCAATATCATGGACATTTCCTTATTTGTAATTTCACATAGACATTTCATATGGTAAAACTTCAGCAGAAATGAATGCTTTTAATATTTCAAACACCCACAATACAACTCTTGATTTCCATCGTCAACTAAATCATAAACACAATTTCCTCAGTGAAGTTTTCTCTTACATTTTGATTCATAGAATCAAGAGAAGGACCCAATGTAATGTTAAAATCTTGATCTACTTGTGATACAGTCTCAAAAACATCACTTGTCTCGTTGCTATTTGTGGCACCCTCATCTAGTTGTTCTGAAATGTTTTGATGTTGATGGTGGTATCTTGTAGTGCCAAATATATCATTTATAAGGTATTGTATTTAATTTTCTGTTATAGATGAAGTTGGTAGGTGATTCTGTGGATTAGTATCAGTGCTCAAGCTTTCTATAACATTCGATTCATTGTGCCAAATCCAACACAAATATTGATCAGGGAATTGCTTCACTATTAAATGTTCATAAACTTCATCTCTCTTCAACCATCTTCTAAATTTACATTTAGGGCGTGGACATATTATTCTCCCATCAACAGATTGATTGGAAATTGAAAAATTTAAAACTCATTCAAACCATTAATATACTGAGGTGTTTTATTTAGTAATGTGATCCAGCTTTTATCCATGTATATTAAAATGTGCCTACAGAATATTTAAAGAAAAATTAAAACACATATCTATTACTAAATAGGGAAATAGATTCATATACAGTAGTTACTAAAATGTATAAATATGTTACATAAATTTTTCCTATATCAATAAATATGGTAAATCACCCACTAGTGGTGTCATCTAAAGTAGTACCACCACAATTGATTAGAATTAAATTGGGAGATTTGGGTGAGTGACCAAATTCCAACCACATTACTCCACTTAAGAAAGATGGAGGTTCCCATCTCACATTAAATTAAATAATTCTAACAATTGTTTGAATTGTCCCAGTACATAGGGGGAGATATGATCTATGGGGTGTATGTGCTAATAAAGTACAAGTTATTTAGCAAGAGAAATATCTGATTAAATCCAAACAATGAAAGAAATAAGTGATGTAATAAATATTTCAAGTCTCATTTGATATAAAATATGATCAAAATATGTCATGGCTGATCATGACTCTGCAAGTGGTGATAAGAAACCAGTTTTTTTCTTCAAAACCAGATCTATAAGTTTAATTCTTAAGTAAAGTCACTTGTTGAATCTAGAATTACATTAAAAAATAGATTATTCCAGAATAAAAAAAGGTTTCAAAGACTAAACTAAGATAATCAATGATGAAATATTGAATCTGGTTGATAACAATGGATATAAAGCACTGAATTTAGTAGAATTAGACCACTAATAAGTAAGAGGTACCATCCATATCATCTAGTAATAATGTTTATAAATATCTTTTTATGAAGGTAGTGGGTAGGAAAAAAATTATGTACAAGTATGGATTTTGAAATGTTTGATGGAATATTCCACTGTAGTTAAGGTGGATAAGATAATTAAGGAATTTGATTGCCCCTAAAAACCTAAAAAAGTTATAAACATTACCTAATGACATTAAACAAATGATATA
This sequence comes from Viscum album, assembly GCA_963277665.1. Lineage (NCBI taxonomy): Eukaryota > Viridiplantae > Streptophyta > Magnoliopsida > Santalales > Viscaceae > Viscum > Viscum album. The sequence goes on along the minus strand of OY728164.1, from coordinate 355,343,451 downwards.
TGATGATCATGGGTTGTGGATCAATGTTGGTGTTGCGACAAATTCATTAATTGTGAATTATATTATTGGTATAGACCGTCAAGAAAAACATTAATTATGGTTAAATTAATACTAATAGTACCTCACACTATTAAGGGAACACATTATTAATTTTAAATATCTTTATTATCCCTAAATATTTATCTGTCATCACCTCCTCGATAATTCCTCCCCCCATGCTGAGATATGGCTAGCTGGGATGTTGGGGTTTCTCTTGGAATCACTATAAATAAATCAATTTTGGGGATGAAAAATAATCTGATGATATCATCCTAGTTGATCATGAGAGGATTTTTTTAGATTAAAACCATTTCCTAATTTTGAATTCAGAGGATATGTATAGAAACATTTGAGATGTCATATTTGTCCATAGTAGTTAAATTCTCAAAGAGCTATCATACATTCCCTTTTATGTTATCCTAAAAGACATATTGTAATTAACTCAACTAAATAATATGAAGTGGATAAATATAAACCGACCTAGTAGATGGGTTATCTGGTTCTTTTCTACCCAAGGGATAATTTTTCTTTCAATAATTATTTCCACTACTGAAGTTTCCACCAATTCTCATGTGGAAAAATGTGTTCCCCTCACTAATATTCTCTATAATGTACACCTTTTCCACCATAAAGTTATTCTCAATCTCAATGGAATTATTAATTATAAACCTGAAAACCATAGAGTGATTCTTAAGTGACATAACCAACTCAAACACACATGATTTGAAAGATTAACTAGATGCCACTTCTAGTACATAATGGGGAAGGTAAGTAAATTTGGATCTATATTACATACCTAAGATATCTCTATGGTTAAGATAAAAAATATATATTTTTCTTAATACATGAAAGGTATGTAGGTAGAAGGTTTTGTTAAAAAACTGCTCAAATCCATCCGAGGTAAGGTATTGATCAACCTTAAGATAGATGACTCAGTCTCAACATTTTCATGATAGTCCATTGAGTATGTACACTACTATATTTAATTTAGTCCAATATATGGTTTCAAGATAATATAATATCATATTTATCCAACCTAGCCATGACATTGAATCTTCAGGTCCCAGGTTACCCTATAATATTGGTAGGATTTTCCTATGAAATTCCAATTATTGATCCATATAATGTTGTTCCTCATTACAATTTTTTCTTCTCCACAACCCAAAAAAATTCACTATTATTATTAATAAATACAAATTTACTTATGGTTTAGGTGAAACCACATTCCTTGTATCACACTCATGATAATTTATAGGTCTTCTAACCAGTGGCATTTTTTTATTTATCCATAGTCAATGTTATTAAAATCTTTACATAGTCACCACCCAACACATTAGTTAAAGGTTTTACATTGTGCAACAATACAGAAGAAAAATAAATATGGAAAATTTTCAAAGTAAGAACCCATGAAATATCATGTGAATGATGAATTTATGGTGGTGAGTCTCTTTAATAATGTTGATACCCAACTATCATTGGCTAAACCCATGATGATGAGGAGAAAACACTCCTTGATGTGTTTTAAACACCTTTAATACTCATACCACCTAGGTAACATGAATAATAGTATAAAGCAGTTATATAAACCTTTTTATACCCTATATTTCAAGTCCTAATACACCCTATATCCATACCTAACTTCCTAACTAATAGATCACACCAAACTGATATCATTTGTAATATCACAACCCCAACCGATCACCTTAGATAATAATGGAATTACATTAACCATAGGTTCATCCCCCAAACACTAAAGGTTGGAAATAAAAACCTTGGGTTAAGAATATTACTGGGGGATGATTTACCGTTAAAATACATAACTTTCAGTCAAATAAATATGAAGGTAAAATATATATATGATACATGAGAAATTAAAACCGAACAATAATAATATAAAATAATAAGTATAATTATAGATATAATAAACAAAAATATCATCAAATTAGTATTTAAGAAAAAAAGACTTATAATGGGAGAATAGGGAGCCAAACATGGAACAACACAATGCTAAAAACCACTAAAATCTATAATAACCTACCTTAATCACCAATAACCACAAAATCAAGGTTCTCATATTTATAATTAATAGGTATTCCCTTTACCTATACCATTCCAAACTTCATATGCACCAAGATGCATATGCGGGGTGTGAGTATGTACACCCAGTAGACAGTCACCCAAATACTTCCTACACATGATACTGTAATAAAAACAAGTTATCTATCTTTTTATATAAAATAAATCTGATGCTAAAAACCAATGAATCAGATACATAAAACTGGTGAAAAAAACACACACAATAGAACACATTTAGATCATGACATCACACACCCATAAAATAAATTAAGCTTCCCCTCTGAGAGATATTTAACTAAGCCAGTGTTTCCTGAATCAAAGTATGAAAAAATTAATAACACAAAATCATGATTAGAAACCCATCCCTTTAACCCAAGTCATCACATGGTGGTACAATCTTTTTTCCCAATTAAACAGAATTGGTACCCAAATCCAAACCAACAAAGGTGAATATATATAAATCAAGAATGAACAATAACCTATTCCAAGAAATTTTTATAGGCACAAAAGTGTTGCATATTTCTATAACCTATGCACTGAAAGCTCTAATAAAATATGAAAAAACATACTTATGACTATGCAAACCACCAGATGCCGGAGAGGGGAGCCGACCTAGTGTAGGAACTCGATAGGGTCAGGGGAGAAGGCATTGTTCTGGGTGTCGGGGGAGAAGGGGGGTCATCAGCGACAATCAGCGATGTCACCGACGGCACGGGAGGGGAGCGGAGCTAGGGTTGGGGTCGTCGGGGGAGAAGGGGTGCGGGTGTCAGGGAAGAGGGTCGGCTTAGGTGGGGGGGGGGGAGCGTCGGCACTGTAAAAAAATTAAAATGTTTTGTGGCGATTTTTAATAATCCACTTCTAAAAAATTTTACAAAAACGATTAACATCGGTTATGTAAACCGCCGATATAAAACCATCGATAACGGAGATTTATGTTGTATTGTGACATCGATTTGCGAGGCAGTAGTCAGCGATAAACATGAATGATGATGTCACATAAAATTAGATAGATGAATACATGATATTAGGTTATTACATTAACATAAAAACATTTCATTATATTATAGATACTATTTATTTTATATAAACAAATTTTAATAACATTTAATGGAGTTATAAAAAATAATAAAATAAAGTTGTTATGTTAAGAACAATAACTCTTCTTCGGACGACCTCTATAAATAAGCATCAATATGATTCATAAAATGTATTTGTGATCTAAATTAATGATCTGTTATTTAGATATAATATTAATTATGTAATTTTGGTTTGTATTTAATGAAAAAAATACCTTTTATGGTGTAAATAGTTGTGGAAATGGGGTGGTAATTTTTAAGTGATATGAGTCGAACAATTATAATTTTTTGAAAAGGAAATGTCGAACCCATGTTTTTTAAAATCCAAAAGTGTTAAAATTAGATAACTATTGAATAATTTAAATTATATGGCCTTAATATTTTCATCCAATATATATTAGACAATTTTTTAGGTCATATTGACCCTGATTATTTTATACCATGGTAAACCACTTTTCACCTAAACAATGGTAATTATGTTTTTATGTTTTCACTATTAATTATGATTGAATTTCATGTTTAACATATTATATAATATATTATTATTATTATTAAAAATATATAATCCATTTACCAAAATGAAATTCAAATATGTAAAAATATATAATTTACTATTAAACTCAAAGACACTGCAAAAAAGCTGGCTTTCAAGAGGTGTATTTTTCAAAAATATGATTATTTAATAATAAATATATAATTTATTATAATAATTATATATATATAAATTCATATTTATTGAAATAAAAACAATAAAATTCATTTATATCATTCCTCTTAATTATTTTTTATTTATTTAAACACTAGAAACATTATGCATTTTAAAATAGTTTTCAAAAAAACAAATATTTATTTCCCAACGAATCTTATGAAGTAGTTCAATTTGAATTTGGTTAAATGGAAATTTAGTGGTGTAAATTTATCTAAATTATAATTATGTTAGTTTAAATAACTATTAAACCATAATATTAATTTTAAATTTATTAATTTAATAAAAATAATTGACATTTTTTTAAATTAGTTATTTTTATTATTATACAAAAAAATAAATATTTTCTAAAAAATAAATAAATCCCCATGGTGAATTTTTATATTTATATTAATTAAATAATTTAAATATATCAAATAATATTTATTATATTTCAAAAAAAATAATTTTTTATTAAAAATTAACAAATATCATTATTAATGAAAATGTATTTTTATTGAATAAAATCACATTACTAAAAATTGATTAATTTTATTCTAAACATTTATCAATAAATAATATTGATAATGATATTTTTATTTTTGGCTCTAATCTTGTTCTTTATTGTAAATTCAGTATGGTTTGTGTTTCTTTAATCCTCACATGTAAGATCATGGGGTTTTCAAGGAAAGGGATCTTATTATTTATACTAGAAAACATTTTGAAGGTGGCATCAGTTCCTAGTATTTTCTAAATTTTAGGGGTCTAAAATTTGAAGGATGGATCTTATTGTAAAAAATGGATTCCCTTGAATTCCTTAGGAAAATATGGAAAAGGAATGACTTTCATTGATATGGGTTCAAAAATTGTTCTTTGTGAAGGATCAAATAATGTTGATATGGATCAATATGGCATTGACTATCATCAAAAATGATGAAAAATTGGAGCATCATGAATGGTGATAGTGACCACTACAATAAAAATAATTGGAGAATTTTGGGATGATGCTTTCTGGGACTGATTTGTGACATTATCAATACTCAATGGAGCTTCACTTTGATGATATTTTTTATGGATATTTGAAAAATCACAATGGTATTGAAGGAAAGAACAATAATTATGATGATCATCATGAATAGAGAATTTCCATGGAGCTTTGCGATGAAGGGGAGAACCCCCAATGATATTTTTGAATGATCTGGAAGAACTACTAAGAATCAATGAAGCATCAACAATAGCTGATCCCAGAAATATATGGCTACACCATCCTTCTATCAAAAATCGTCTTCCAAGGAAAATACAGATTTTCTCATATTTCATAATGCCTTAGGATCTCTGTGAAAATGAAATTCCATGCAACATTAAGCATCATGAGAAGACTAGTTGAGTCATAACTGAAGCTGATGATATTGAATAAATAGTGCTTCATAATAATTGTGTATTCTATATGGACATGGTGTGATTTGTGAAGGTAGTTAGCTTCACAAAGGGAGTGAGATTCATGAAAGGTTTTGGGATCTATGATGGATGAGAGCTTCATAAAGGTATTATTGTTCCATGAAAAAATGATCTTCTTGAAGGGTGGGAGATTCATAAAGGTGATTCCCCAAATGATGTTTTGAATATCATTTTTCTAGAGAAATGGTCATTGAAAGTGCATCGACTTGGGTCTACGGTGCAAGCCATGTCTATTGATAGACAGGTACAGAAATTTCAATGCCAAACCATTGAAGCAACCATCACCTTGATAAAAAGATTTAGCCTTATCTAAAATAAGTGTTCTTATGGGAGTTGTCAAAAGTGTTCTGGGTAAATCATTATGTTATCCCTAAAATATTGTAAGGGAAGTGTGACTGGAACAGAGTGACTGTGTCTGAAGTCCTGTATTCCAAAACTAGTAAAGCTTAATGGATTTTGGTATGACCAACACATTATTGGTATATGATCATTGGACAATACATTTGTGGTGAACCAAGAAAAAGCTTTTATTTTTCATTTAATCCTGTGAATATTGGATTGTTGATCTAATATATCATACAATTTTATAGAGTCTCTACCAATGTGGGAGCAAGATCAGACACGTTAATAGAAAACAATTACACCCTATTTCACACCTCCCCTATTAAGATGGTATAGGGTCCAACATGTGGAATCATAGATAGTATCACATATGTTGTATTGTATATAGTAATGTTATTCTATCTTGACGATTTATGTTTCATTCCTAAGTTAACAATGAACTGTAGTTTTGATGGAGACTTGGTAATCTCAAAGCAGATGTTTATATCCCACAAGACCTTAATGAATATGGAAAAAAGTTAGTTGATAAAGTCCATAATATCTAATGAATAAGAAGTAATGGTTTATCATTACATTTCTAAATATATAGATACATCATTCATGTAATGTAAAAATTTGGTGGTTCATGTTGCCACCAAAGTGAAGGACAACCTTTCTAACTGGTGAAAATAAAAATATTTAAGTGATCAGGAGATATGTGTTAGAAACTTTTATGGTTGACTTAAAAATAATTATCTTAGAACAAGTATTGATATTGACCAATATAAAACGTCACATGAATCTTCAATTGAGAGATTAAGAAATTATCTTCATGATATTACTAGTGAAATGGATTGCATTGTGTTTATCATGATTCAATATATGTTGGTAGATATTACGTAGTTAGAAGGATAAAGTAATTAATTATAAATGGCCTTGATTAAAATAATTCATGAATGAATGAATGTAATGCCCTGACCCTAGTTACCCAGAGTCGGTTCATTATTACATAACATTGGAATGATCACAAGAAAGATCAAATCTCGAAAGACCGATTGGTTTAGTAGCCTTGGAAGCACTAGATATATTCATAATGTTTTACATTACATCATAGAGTGAAAAACTACTACTACAACATATTGTCTCTATAGTCCACACTATTATCCCCTCATAATACCCCTACAGGTCATTCATAATTTTCTTCTTCACATCCTGGGAAAAATAAAACATAGAAAAGGGGTGAGCTCAAATGCCCAGTGAGGATAACAATATAGCCGAAGCATTCATAAATAAGAATAAACATTTAGGGCAGTGTATAACTAAAAAAATCCATTTAAACTTGAACTTCAACATAGTATGGAAAAAATAAAATGAAATAATTCCATTTACTTATTCACATGGATATTCTACTAATCGAATAATCACATGCAATATCCATAACCATTTTCATTATGATGGAATGCATAATGCCAGACTATCATAACCACATAACCAAGGCCTCGTGCCAAGACTACAAATAAGATTTTGTCAAGGCCTTGTGGAAAGACACTAGTTTTTCTCATTATGTAGGAAATCTGTTTATATTTCTAATGAATATTTACAATCGAATTTATCTTATGTATAACCCTATATTAAAAATGTTTTAGTAAATAAACATTGATTTTAACTCTTTTAACTCTTCTTTGGATTAAACAATAATAAATGTCCTAATCTAATCCAAGTAAACCTAAATGATAATATTTTATTCCTAAGGTTGTTTTTGGTCGAGATACACATGTCCAATAGAATTAGTATATGTGTTAGGGTAATATTAATATCATTTTTACCCTTAATTACCCTATTAACTTTTAACCGTGGTAAATAAAAGTAAAAAGTTACTATTCACCCAAAAAAAATCAACTCATTGAACCACATTTTACTCCTTGATATTAATCTTGTCTCTCAGATTTTCGAATTTCCAATCACATAAGCGCTAAAATTATGTTTTATGAAAAATTCAGTTTTTTAACTACCACTTAGTAGTTTCACTATTCATCAAAAATTGATGTTTTTCAGAACAATGCCAAAATTTCACCCTATGCTATAATTGATATTCCGAATTAAAAAATGATGTCTATTTTACAAAATTCCAAACATAAAACATTAATTAATTAATTTTATAATTAACTCCTGTAGGCACAACAAATAGAGTGTTTTTAAGAAACAATATATATCAAAAGATTGACAATTGGTTATATCCAATTTCAAAGTAAAATTAATTATAATGAACACAATTGGATAAAATGGTAAAAGTATATTATAATTATACTTTAATACCACTAAATAATATAATTTATCACTACAAATTATTTCGATTAAAAAAGTTGGTTTTAAGTATTTTTCACTATTCATAAAAATTGGATGTTCTCAGAAAAATACCAAAAATTCAACTTAGGATAATTTAGATATTCTCAATCCAAAAATGAAGCCCATTTTGAAATATAAAATATATATAATTTCAAAAAGAAGTTATTACTATTCTTAATGGATACTTTGATTGGTTGTGGTGTGTTAGAACTCGATGTTGCGTACAACACACGCTATCACGTTATTCCATGGGAAGCGTACCATAGAAGCATGGGGTGTTACAATGAAGCTCTCTGAAATGGTTATAACTTTGGGAGATGTAAATAGGAAACTAAAAATATCATCCTAAAATTACTTTAATTATGTTTATGAGGATAAAGTTTTCAAAAAGTCTCTTGAATAAAATATCCACGAGACAGTAAAAATATTAATAAAAGAACTAATGTAAATGGTTTAATATTGGAGGAAATATCCAAGAAGATCATGGAACATGACTCCATGATTCAAGAAAAAGGTATGATGCCTGAATTATAAGTAGTTATAATGAAAAAGGATTCTGAAGAAACTATTATTATGATTAAAGATCATATGATCATAATTAATATGAAATTTCCCAATTTGGATCCATAGTTTTTCAATCTTGATAAAAATATATATAGTGAATTCACTAAAGTAGGAAATATTTATTACTACTATTCAATGTTCAATAGAGGATTATAAAGCTGAAAGACCACCAACATGTGATAAATTAATCATGGATTCATTATATGATCTATCTCATGTAGCTGAAAAGAAATAGGTACAATCAGTAACAACATGTATTAATTATTAGAACACAATTATCATTAAGTGTATCGGTTATAAGATCAATAATGAACATGTATGGATGAATAATGGTGATAAGAGATCTATCACCATGACTACAGTTGATAAGAAAAAATTTATGGAATCAGGATACCCACAAAGGTCACAAAAAGACATTATAAAGGTCCAACAACAATATACAAAAGATATAATAAGATTAAGGTTTGTGGATAAATGTTTGTGTTGAAATAGATTATTTAAGCCTATATTAAACTATTAGTACTATCTTAAAATTTTAAAATAAATAGGAAGCCTATCACCTTGTGGAAAAATCTAGATATTAAGTAGAAACATCCAGAGGTCTAGAAATTTATTTTAATGGAAAAATAATTGATTTCTTGATAAGATATGTCAGGTATGAAATAAAAAATGTCACATGTTTGGTACATGATCATCTCCACATATATCTAAAGCTGATAAGATTATAATATCAAAAAAAACATGCTAGGAGTGAAGAAGAAAACTTATGAATAAATTAGATGATTTTTTGGAATAGACTTCCTCTGATGAATTTATTAATTAAGTATTGTGAGAAGACCTTGGATTCTAAATCCACGAAGATGATGAGTAGTACATCTAAGAGGGATACTATGACAGATGAAACTCATAAGAATGAATTTGGAAGATCCATACATGATGAAACAATATCTAATGACATGTTAGTTAATTTTCTAGTATATTTGGACTGAATTAGGAATCATGATGATGTATAGGGCAAGGCTGGTGAAAAAGGAAAAGAAAATCGTCCATTTAATGAAAATGAAGTTCATGATAGTTTTACACAAAAGTAAACACATGTGTTATATAAATTCTCTTTGAGAGACGCATAAAATATGGTAAAATTTTAAAAGGATGTTTATCTTCAATACCAGAGGAAAAAGAAGACCTTAAGAGGAGTATGATTTTATCACCAATTATGGGTTTTAGGTGGAACAATTCACCACAAAAAAATAAAATTATATGAAGATATAAATTCACCTGAAACATAAATGAGAATAGATGTTTAGATATGATGTATTGAAGGAAACATAAAAAGGAGAAACATGGTTTAGAAAACCATCTCAACAATAAATTTTATATTTATGATGCAATAAAGAACCCCCTTATTCTATTATTATTTTTTATATTATATTTTTCTTATAATGTAGGGAACTTTAGGTGAATAATTATTCTAGGGGGGAGAACCTTTGAAGAAGAAAGGGGCATCAATTGTTTATATTCATGTTGATGAAGTCACCATATTTGAATGATTACTCAATTTTATATTCAAATACAGATATGATATAAGGTCATTTTCATGAAGAAAAGGTTATTATATTCTGCAAAATGAGGTTAAATAAGATTAAAGAAGTTACTCTATAGTCTGAATCATGCATCACAAGTGTTTTATTCTTAACTAGAATCTTATATAAAGAATATTGAATTTAGATGATAAAGATCAGATCAACACTCTATATAAAGAATTAAAGGGAAGGTATGTTTATGGTGTTGGTTAATGTGGATGTTATTATATATGGATAATTTAGAATGAGATAAGTGTAATACATTTCCAAACATGTAAAATCAATATTTGCAATTTTCCTGATTGGCATACTCTCATACATCATTGGGATTTAGATAATTCAATAAATTGATTAAACATTCAATTCTCAAGAAACATATGAATGAAATATACTAAATAAATTTAATAAGAATTACTCAAAACTGTTGTAATCTATGATTCAAGTCGGAAAACAACATGGAAAACATGAGGGCACGACTTCTATAGATCTCATTATGTGTAGGATAATCATTGGAAGACTATTACACGGAACAACATAACAATGAGATATTATATTTTCAATGTTCTTATAATCCTTCTTTCAATATAATCTAAGAGAAAAACATTTTTTGGTAGTGAAAAGAATCATGAGGTACATTCAAGGTACTCTCAATTATAGATTATACATTGTTATAAGTAGTGATATTGAACTATCATAATTTTATTATGCTCAATTTTTTGGAGATGTTGTTGATAGAATGTCCCCAACTAGTGGAGAATTATTTATTTTCCTGAAATGTGTAGGCTAGTTGAGTAATAAATAAGAAAGTACATCTATTAGTACTACTTAAGATGAATATATCAATTTTACAAAGACATTTACTCAACTTTTTTCAATAAAGGAACAACTGACTAATATTAAAGATTAGGTGAAACATCTAATGATGATTCACTGTGAAAATAATAGAATGATCAATATTATTAAGAATCCTATTCAACATTCTCATATGAATCAAATTTGGAATCAGATATCTCTTGATTGTGGAAGAATTTGAACAATGCCTAATTAAAATGGACGAGGTTGGAAAAAATGACCGAATGAATGACATTTTGACTATGCCATTGTCCGATAATGTATTTGAAAAATATCTATTGAATCATGGTGTTCAGCCACCGCCTAGTGCATGAGGAGGTTATGGGTGTTCCCCTCTCCCGGTTTTATTAAATTTTTTAATCTCTTTGTGTATGTGATGCTTGTTTATGGGGGAGTTATGATCTAGGGTGATTGGGATTTGTGGTCTAGAAGTCCAATAACATGTTCATTGGGATTATTTATATTGGGGGAAATGGGGAAATTTAATGGTTTAATGGTACATGTACAACTTTTCTAAAGTGTATAATTAAGAGTTCATAATTTTCTAGTTATAATAGAACAGATAATGAATAATTGAGAATGTATTTATAGGTATTGGAGAAACCATGCAACACTTCTGTGACATTATCAGGGTTTATCATGGACATATTTATGGATTACAAAACATGAGAACTCAATATATAAATTCCTTCTTATTTTCTACACTGATTATTTCTCACATAAAATTATAGTGTTAGATGAGTTGTTTCTTCAGTATCCATTTTTTATGAAGAATGGTGCATTATTTAATTTATCTACAGATTTCCAACAAACCCAATGAGTGATATTTTTTGAACCAAGGCTATTCATTATTGTAAATAGAGTATAGTTTAGGTTTTTTTCCAGTCCTAACATGGATACTTATGGATTTTCTAAAAAGGTATCTTATAGTTCTTGCAAACAATAGTATAAATTGTGGTGTCATTTCCTATGGTTTCCCAATTTTTTTTGATCCAAAATTTAGAGTTTGATCCTCATTGAAAAATTTTGGATTCCAAGAAATCCATATAAAAATATAGAAAATGAATGAGTTTCATGAAGAAAAACACAAAGAATTTTTCATCAAAAAGGATCAAATATACTTAATGGTGAACTAAACAATGATGATGAGCATGACGAATGATGATGAATTGGGACATCGAAAACGATGATGGTGATCCCCGTGATTCTGAGAATTAGACCATCATGGTGGGATGGATTGATGGTAGGCTTCACGAAGGTATCAAATATCAATGGAGCTTCACTGAGAAGAACTTTTTGATGAATCTTTTTGAACGCATGAAGGTTTTGATAGATAGCATTGTGATTATGATGAGTATTACAAACATATAATTTCCAAGGAGATTTGAAACAAGAGGTGAATCTCGAATATATTTTCAAAATATCCATAAATTTCACTAAAATATGTTGGAGGATCAGGAACGGTGAAAACAATAAATATAATGCCACCCCTCCCCCATTAACATGAATTTTTTCCATGGAATATCTAGAATTTCTATGATTTTGCAAAGATAGGGGAGCTCAGTGAAACTAACATTTAGGGAAATATTGAGCATTGTGGTAAGTATTATTAAGTATTAAAATATTCCAATTATTTTGATTAATGATTGCTTCATGATGATGGGGTATTATACTTTGACTCGGTGTGATTCGAGATGGTAGTGAGTTTCACCAAGCTAGTGAACTTCGCCAAAGACAGCTGGTTATGAAAGGAAATGAGCTTCGTGAAAGTTCTTTGTTAATGGATGTTTCAGATAACAATTTTCCAATGAATAGGGATTCCAATGATCTTCCACTCATGTATACAGTTCAAGAGGATTCTTTGGATATATAGGGAAAAATACATTAATTCCAATCCATTGAATTAACCTTCATGTTAATAAATAGAGTAAGACTTCTCTCAAAGAATTGAGGTATGGAGAGTCGAAGGAATTGTATTGAGTGATGTAGATATTTATTGAAAAAAATATTGTCAATAATGGGTTCCTAGCATAGAGTGACTTAATATGAACTCTTGTATTCCACCACTAGTGAGTATTAGTGGATTTGGGTATGACTGAAACACTTTCGGTGTATGCTACTAGGACGAGCCCTTAGTAGTAAACCATGTAAAATAGTTTTGTCTCCATTATTCAAGTAAATATTTAATTATTGATCGAATCCATTCTATAGTTTTAATGTGGTCCTACCAATTGGGGAATAATATTTTCATGTTAGGAGAAAATTTTTACACCCTGATCCACCCCACTACTCTTAGGGTGTTCTAGGGTCCTATATTTATATATTTATTTCATAAATTAGATATTTTATATACAATCAAACTTTATTGATAGGATTCAATGATTAAATAATTAAGAGGATGTCTATTCATAGTTCTTCATTCCACATACACTATCAATTATAGATTTATTTTCTATAATATCAAGGTGTTACATCCTCCACCCACTAATAAATTTCAACCACTTAATATGAAGATTATATTTGTAATAAATAGTTGGATATTTGAAAATACGTTTTTTGTAAACCCACATCAAATAAGTGTTAATAAAACATTCTCTTAAAATGAATGAAATGGAAGTAAGAAGGTCATCCCATAACTAGGATTCCATTTAGTAGAACAGTTTTGGATGTTAATGATATGGAAATGGACGAAAAGAATAAATAATTATGGATAATGATAGAGATGTTTGATCATATGATGTTGAACGATCAAAAAAATTTAAGGACATAAAAATCATGAATATATTATGAATAAAAATACCATTTCTTCATTTGAAATGTTGGTAATAGGATAATATTTTTATTTCTGAATTTTTTCAAAATGTTGAGTAATTCAATTACCATTTTTGAATGAAAATATAATGATATATACTTGCCTAAAATTTTTAATTTTATTATTTATCGAATTTGCACAAAAATTTCATATTTTTCACTATGCAATGAGTGTTCAAGAAGAATTTTTCATCTTTTAAGAAATAAAGGCAACTTTTAAAGAGTGAATTAACATAAAGGGTATTACAAAATAATCCCCCTATATTTTTATATTAACCAACAAAATAGTTATCACATGGTAAAAAATGTCTAAAAATACATAATTCATTTTATGATACATTAATCTCTAAAATTCAACAATAGTACATAAATTTCAAAATAAATCATAATAAAAATAAATAAATCTATATCCAAGATAAACATAATAACCTAAAAATTAGATTTTGTTTAACCTCAAGGTATATCACATACCATTCATCATACAATCACAAAAAATATATTGATCATCTTATAAAATAACTATAATCAATTAGTCATAAATTCAATTTTCAACCCCGTTATCGTCTATACGATAAAACATGTGTTCTAAAGATTATATTAATAAACTAGATCATATAAAACGCATTGGTAATCAATACCATAAATCATATTTCCACCAAATTTAAAGGTATTTTTCATGTTAAAATGATGCTTTTTATAAAGATCAAAAATATTATCCTAATGTGTCATTAATCACTTTAAGATATCATTACATAAAATCTCAATTGGGGTTTCAAATACACTAAACATATGATTATCCTTAACCTTATAGACCTTATATAGTTTCCAAAACTTATATGAAACCTCATGTGAAAAAATAAAAATATATTACGTTATCGAGTTCTTTCCTCTTGTAAAAACTATAAAAGCTCCAAACCATTACTCCCAGATCCCATGAAAAAACATAATCATTAAATTTATGTATTCCATATGGTTGAAGTATTACAAATTTTAATTATCCAAAAAAGAAAATTTCAAATTTTAAAATTTGATCAAATAAAATCTTATTGAACAGTTAGATTTATAATTTTAGATAATTAGGAAAAAAATAATAAATAAAAAATACTCATATCATTATATTGACATTTCTCATAATTAACCACACTTTTCATATTTCACAATAATTTATTATCATCACTTTTAAGAAACCCTTCAATACATAATTCACTAAACTTAATTATGTATAAACATGGATGGATAAAACATATGAAAGGTAATCTCAATTTCTCATTAAGGGTAAACATAATCATTGACAATTTAATGTCATCATTGAGATAAAAATTAGAATTATGAAATGAAAAAATAATCAAGGTTATTTAGGATAACATAAGATAACCCATACATAGTAATACCTAGATCTCTAAAAATTAAAACGTGAACATTAGATTTATCAAAGGAAGAGTTAATTGAATCAATAATCTTGAGCCATGTTACAATTTTCATGACCATAGGAATCATTTATTACCCATAGTAGAATAATAAAATTGTGTACTTATCATAAGAAATTAACTTCATGAAACTAGCTTGCACCCCCTAAATAGAAAAAACATATTTCTTAAATAATATATAATTTATTGGAGAACATAATTATTACCTAATGCATTGTTGGGCTATCTATGAATAACCATTTTATAAACTATATCAGGATCAACCATCTCTATCTGGAACTCACTCATCCGATAAGATATATAAGGAACTCCAGTGACTATCTAAAAAATCTCATCTTATAATATATAATGGTCTCACATGATGAAATATGGGTGAACCCATTATATGATCAATAATTGGATCACGTAGTTTTATTTGGGTGTACTCATTATATAAGCTATAAAAGGATCACTCGGTGTTATCTTAGTGAATAAATAATCCTCAAAACATCCATAGTTCAATTAATGAATAAATTCCATCATGAATTTACTTCACAATAGACTAATATAAACATCCTTTTTTATTTAAATAATATTTTTATCTCTTGGAGAATAAACATACCCTATGTCAATCTCTTTGAAACATGATTAACCCATGGAAAAGAAACAGGTTCCATAAATTCTATTAGAAACATGATTTACTAATGGAAATTAATAGGTCCCATGAAAATATCATTAAAACATGATTATCCCCTCTAAAGTAAAATTTTATCATATAAATCTATTTAAAACATGATTATATCATAGAAAAGAAATGAGTTACATTATAATCTCCTTGAAAAATGACCATCCCATGGAAAATAAATAGTTTCCATAATAATATATTTAAAATAATAAAAATCCATCCAAAATATATAATGAGGAATTTATCATTAAAAATTATTCAAATTTGACATGGAGTTACAACGTAGATTTTTATCTTTGATGAATGGAAATACCATTTAAAAAAAATAAAAAAAACTTTTTTGGAAAAAAATATTTTAACATTTAAATTATTTTTTAAATAAATCACAAAATAATTCCAAAATAATTTTCTATAAAAATTTATTGTTGAAATATAAACTAAACGTCATGGAAAATAATGGTCATGATACTGGTAAATTCCATTCATATTATAATTGTTAAAAATACACAATTTTTTTAAATCATTTTGAAAGAGGGAGTAAAACATGACCCATTTAGAAAGCATTCATAATTTTTTTATAACTAATAAATAATATAAAGTAAAATGGATTTTGAAATAATTAATTTTTATTAATGATCAATTTTTATATAAATTTTTGAATCATTTATATAGGAGAGAAGTGTGGCTCAATTAAAATAATAATACTAAACTTTTATCTCTGAAAATAAATTTTTTAATCATTAATAAATAAATATATAAGGAAATGGATATTAATCATGAGAAAAAAATCCATAAATAGCGTAAAATAAAAACAGTGTGTTTCAGTAAAATAATTTAAATTATTTCCACTAAAAAAGCATGAACATAGATACTCCAAAAATAATTGAGATTGTAAATATACGACATTTCTAGTTTGATAAATATTAAATCAAAATATCCTTGAATAAATAACATCTAATTATACGTTAAATATCATTAAAAATGATTTTTATAATATAATATTTCAATATATATTATATAAAACACCTAAAAATATATATCCATAATAATAAGACATGCCTCAATGAAATATAATTGACGGGAAATACCTTACGACTTGGTAATCTATGGATCAAAACTCTATGTAATATAGGCAATCTTATAGATTTGTAAATCGAAATTATATTAATTATAATAATAAGAAATTAAATTCATGATCATTATATACAAGACAAAAAATAGTTGTTGAATAGGGTTATTTCATATATAAATATAAGATAGATGAGAAAAAAATTAATTCATTTCTAGATTTGTCTTCATTATCCTTTCAGTACTATATTAAAATATTTAGTCAATTATTTAATTAATTAAAATCATTTAAATGTTTTAATAACTTTTATTTAAATCAAATATTTTATTTATTTCTAATTAAATATTTAATTATTTAATCAATTTAGAACTCTTTGGGTTTCATGGGGTCATTTAGTTCATTTTTTTCCAAAATCATTTTTGTCTTCATTGTGGTCAAATAACTTCATATTTAAAAATATACACAGTAATAATAATTAAAAATCAAATATAAAAATAAATAATTTAATCTTATAAATTTATTCATGAAATATTATTATTAATATTTAATTATGTTTAAGTCATGGATTTCTTATGATATAAATACGCATGAGTAACATTTCTATTTTTCAGTGATCATTATTTAAAGAAGGTAAGTAATATTATTTTATTTAATAATTATAATTATATCATAAATAATATATTATATATTTAAATATATTCATAAATTTTTTACATGTTTTGTGGTAATGAAAAAAATGATCACATCACTTCATAGAATAGATAGTATACACATGTGCACGAACGACGTTATCATTTTTTAGTTTCAGAAATAAGATGATATATTATATTATAATAATGAAACGTATTTACATAATATAATAAATATTTCATTTATATCAAATATATTAATTTACATTATCCTTATTTCCTACCATTTATGTGTTGCTATGAAATTACCCATATCACCTATTAAGAAGGTAGCTCATCGTGCACATGAGGGATGATATCATATCCCCCATAGATTTGATATTAATAAAGGAAACTGTAATATCATACTTAAAAATGTGTAAATATTTTATAAATATAATATGTATATATATATATAATTTGAACCCATAAATATAAAAATCCTTGAGGGGTGGGGACAGAAAACAAATGACATCGATTCTCAAGTTAGTTGACTATCGTACACCTGAATGATGATTTTGTATGACATTATATAGAAAATGAGATGGAATTTGGTTATCCCACTAGAATAAATACATATATTTATAGTTTATATAAATTTTATATTATATACTTAAAATTTAAAAACATTTAAAGTCGGTGTATGAAAAAATATAAAGATGCTCGGTTAAGAACGATACCACTTGTTTAGACAACCTTTATATGAAAGCATTAGAATGCATCATTTGAAGAATATTTAATAAAAATAATGTCTCTAGAATGTTTACAGATAATTAAAGAATAAATATTTTTATTTATATGCATGGAAAAAGTTTTTTTTTTGTTTTATGAGGATAAAAATAGGGGTGGCATTTTATAAGTGAGGTGGGTGGTACACTTGTAATTTTTGAGAAAAAAATGGGTGCCCATGTTTTTCCCATGCAAACAGGGTAAAAAAATGGAGACTTATAGAAAAATAGACATTAAAAGGTCTAAATATGGCTATAAAATAGATTTTATACATTTATTTAGGTCTTTTTGAAAATTACCATATTAGTTTAACCCAAAGGTAAACTGATTTTATCCGTAATCCTCATAAATACTTTTTATTACTTACAATATCATTATGGTAAAAAAAATATGCCGACCTTATTAGGTAATATAAATTATTAGGATTCAAGATATAGAATCCATTTTAAAAAATTAAATTTCTATAATTTGAGATATTTAATTAAATATTAATCAAATATAGGTAATTGAAAAGTGGCTTTTCAAGATGTGTATTTTTTGATAAAAATATGATTTCATATTAACTCTATGAATAATAAAATTTATTATGGGAATAACAATTAAAATTTAATTCTATATAATATAAATATATAATGTAAACCATTATGGTTTAGTGACTGTATTAGTCAATTTAAAAGGATAAACATTATGCACTTTAAAATAGTTCTTATAAAAATCAACTATTTAAACACAAAAACAAACATATAATATAAATATATTATAAATTCGACAAAAATTAAATTATTTGGATTATATATAAGTAAATAATATTTATGTTACATTGAATCGTATTAAAAACATATATTGACTTTTAAATATCATCAATTTTTTAAAATAAATAACATTTTTTAAATAAAATAAGTATTTTACATTAAAATTTGAAAATTTATTTTTTACGTATATTAACAAATTTAACCAAAATTAAATGTCATTATTAGTGATTTAAATATTAATTTACTTTTATAATATATAATTTATCAAAGTTACAAAATCCAATTATATTATTTTTATTATTCAAATATTCAGAAATCATTGTTGATGAAAAAATATTTTTTTTAAAGTACATTAAATTTAAGAAAAAATGAATGATTATTTACTAAATTTTTATAAACAAATAATGTTGTGTACGAAATTTATTTATTTATTAATATATATATATATTAAAATAATTTTTTTATTCTTCATTTCTACCAATTTTATGACATTGTTATAAATGTTATATATCTCACGGGTCGTTTGAGATTGGGTTTTTGTGTAGAATACACTATCAAACCTAGTTTTCTATTCTAAAATCTTATAATGATACATATGGATTGAGAAACCATGACATTATAATAGAAGAACACTATTCATGAAATTTTATATGATATATGACACCAATATTAATGGAACAATGATATAATATGATTTATATATGGTTTTTATAACCTTTTCGTTGAATTGTTGGGTAAAAATATGAATACAAACATTATGATATATATATATACATATAAAGGTAACAATAAATTATTTTTTTATTAATACTTATTAAATATGAAATCTATTTTTAGTAATGTCATATTTTTATTCCAATTTTCCTTACCTTCTAACATGAGTTTTTTTATTTTTCTGAGAACAATTATATATTTATTTCCTGACAGTTTGAAATTATATTTCAAAATTTTTAATTAATTTATAATGTAAAAAATTTAAAAATTATATTCTTGTTATCTTTCAATAATTTACTAAATTTATTTGTTTTTTTAATAAAAAATTTTCAATTTTATTGAAAATACTATTTTTTCCAATGTATTTAAAAATAACCATATATTTATAATGGATTATATGTAAAAATATATAAATAAAATTTGGACTAATCAATTTATGTTCATTAAAATAAATTTTATGGTTTAACTATGTATAAAAATATTTTTACTCATAAAAAGGAATTTTTACGAAAAACTCATTTATCATTTTTTCGACATCATCTCGTAATTTAATTTCTTCCACATCTAGATATTGAATAATGGATTATAAATTCAATATTTAGAATAATGATGAGTAAATTTTGTTTATATTTCTATTTTATTTTTAGTAATTATAATTTGTAACCACAATTATTTTTTTTCACCTAGATAAGGGTAAAACTTGTAAAATAAGGTGAAAACTTTTGGATAAGGATTTAAAAATCTATAACACATTACATTATAATATTTGATGTCTAATAATCATAATTGACATTCATGCCTTGAATATATGTTCACATGGAGTCATATTATTTTTATTATATCCCTCATATTAATTTCAATAAATGATAAATCCAAAAATCTAAAACTCTTGACATTAATATCTCCAAATATTTATTATAACAATACAAAATTATCTTCTATTTTAAAATATTATTTTAAATATAAATTAATTTTATTTGTCATTATAATTTATCTTTAATTTTTAGTTGTTGAATAATTTCTCGAAATGTTTATGAAACATAGAAAGATCATTTATTAAAATAATATAACAAAAAAGTAAATTATTTTATAAATATAAAAAATTTATTAAATTTTGAAAAATTTTGTGATTGAAGATATTTTTTGATAAACATATAAATTTATTGATGTCTGAATGGTTTTATTTTAAGTATATTTTAGCCATTTATTAATCTATGTCATATTTGTTGGATAGTCCAAAAAATGACACTAAGATTATTTTAGGTAAAATTTAAAATTTAAAATTATTTATAAACTATAAAAATAAATTTAATGAGTAATGGTATAAAATCTATCCAATTTATATTTATTAACATAATTTTAACTTGTAAGTAATATTATAACTCTTTAGTATAGATAAGTTCCTTACAACATTAAATATTAAAATTTCTCACAAAATGGGATAAATAAAGAGATTAGAATATGATATATAAACAAATAAAAAATTAATTTTAAGATTTTATTTATACCAAAGAATAATTTTCAGTAATTTAATCGCATTTTGGAACCATTCAACAAGATATAAACACATGTTTGATTATATTAATTAATGTATTTATTTAAATAATAATAATGAAAATTTATTATAAAAAATATATTATTAAATATCCTAAATTCTTAAAAATATGGATTTTTCCCCATAAATGGGATATGGTTGAAAATCTCATTAATACTCCATTTATGGTTCACATTTATTTATTAGTAATATTGATTACCCCAATAGTGAAAAAACATTATTAAAATGATAATTATCAAATTGGTAAAGAAGAGGTTAATATAAAATGATACGGGTGAAAACAAAACATAATCTATTATACATTGTAATTCCCCAAGATTGTAATGTACGAACATTTTATTTGATTGCATGTATAACATGCATCAGCAAGCGCATAATATTTTATAATATCATGAGACATGACAATAAATTTATATTTTTTTTAAATCTATGATATATCATGAAATGAAAATGATACAGAGTTTTCATGCATTGGAAACAATAATGAGTTTCATAAATGACCTGTACTACATATAAGACCATGTTTTACAGAAAAACAATATGTTATTAAAATATCAATTTTCTGTAGAATAATATCTAAAATATCCATTCAAATGGTGGTTATGAATACTATTAACCAACTTATACATTTATATATATATATATATATATAATAAATTTTTTATCATTTATCCGACAAATTTTAAAGTCATATGAAAAGTGAAAAAGTAATATTATGAAGAAAAAAAATATATTTTTCTAAAATTATGTTTACAGATTTTAAATGAATAACATTTCAAAAATATAAATTTTTTAGAACATCTATAAATATTATATTTCAAATATAAACTTTATTTTTTAAATATGAACATAAAATTTATCTTATGTTGAATTTTTCATATTTTTTGAAATGTTTCATTTTTGGAGAAATAGAGAAAAATAAAAAATTTTAATTCTAAACAACTTTTTCCTAAATTATTTATAACGTTAAATTATATATTAAATTGGTTAAAAAGTATCTTTATATAAATTATAAAAAATTCAATCTGATTTTTGTAAGTGAAATCAACTACTCATTTAAATTAGAAATAAACACATTTCAAATTTGCGAAGATTTTTACTATAAAAATATGTTTCTAATCCCATATATGGGATTAATATTAAATTAATTTCCACCAATTATGTGATTTGAATTATTGAAAATGTAATAAATATTTTGAATCACCATAATCTAAAATTTATAATAAATTAAAGTTAGTTTTTTTACTAATTTATTAGAGAATGTTATTAAAATTAATTTCTGCGATTAAGATAAAAAATTTCATAACAAGTGACTATATCTTAATCATAAGGTCCAAAATTACGTTGAAAGAAGTAAATAAGAAATTTATTTTGGGTATTTCAATCATATCAATCCGTTAATATATTTTTTAAATTATTTTATGCACATGATTTAAGGGATACTTCTCAATAGTTTTTATAATTTTATATTTACGTGAATGTCACTCATCCTCTACTAAAAAAGGCACTCTAACCTCCCTCAAACTAACACCTCTCCCTCACATTGGATAACACAAAATCTGATAAAATAAACTCCCAAAATAAATCCCCAAATCCAAGAACCCACAATTTTTGTAATAATTGATCCCATGAATTCCATTCATTAAATCCATAAGAAGTTACCTGAAATGAGGTAACCTTCTTCAATGATCACTTTAGTTTTATTTATATATTAACTCAATCCATTATAATTATTACATTATTATATAATTACACAATATCCTAAATATACTAATATGTTTTTATTATAATAGTTCTATACACACATATTCATGCTTCCATCTAATGGGTAATGAATATACCATTTATGTGTATGTTAAACAACTACCTCATGAAATGATGATTGTTTATTCTTACATTACAACCACTCATCTTATTAATTTTGAGGGAAAAGAAGTTTATATGAGTTATATATGATATTTATAATGTATGGATTCTTGTTAAAAAAATAAATTACCCATAACCTTATGTTTTTTATTTTTTTGTAAATTTGGTAACATTACTTGTGGATGTGTGGACTATCACTTTCTCAATGTGATGTCATTCATTCAATCAAAAAATGGAACATATATAAAATAATTTTTATATAATTTTGATTTTGTTTATAAAATATATATGATAATGGACCCATAATATACATATATATCATTTGTTTTCCCTTATTTTAAATGAAGGAATAATTTGAAGTGGTGTTCATCAATCATTATGGCCTACCATGTCCATGAACAGTTCGTTTCATTTCATATCTCCAAATTTTATTTATTATTATAAATAAATATTATCTATATATATACTATAAATATTTCATGGTTTACATTCTATTTATTGTATAATAATAATATATTTAATATGGAAAACAAGTTACAAGTACAAACATACTTGAAAAACCAGACAATCAACACCAAAAATAGTGAAAATAATGAAATATTGAAAAAAATGATTATTAATATATTGAAGGAAGATAATATATGAAATTATTAATATTATTTATTTTCTTTTATACTTTAATATTATGAATTAACACACTATACATGATTTTAATGTATGTTCACCTGAAAAGTAAATTCAAGGTAAAATACTATCATCTCAATTTTTATATACATGTGATCAGTTTCATATCAATCACTTACTACATTTGTGTGGTGGGTCTACTAGAAATGTTGACATATTATAAAACATTTTTTTTATATTCACTATATTTGTAGTTTAAATTTTAATTATTTATTCTATGTGGATATTAATAAAATATTACATAATGGTAAATAATATCATAACCCAAATAATTTTTATTGGGTTATATTATGTCGTCACTATCATTAATATTATATGATTATGTTTATAAACACTATTTAATATTTTTTCATATACACTTTTTTATGTAAATTTAAATTGGAAACATGTAATATATTCATTAATTTAATCTTACATAAATGTAATATTATTGTCAATGGTTTACTTAGGAATCACATTTTGTTCGAAACTGTATACACTTGAATTTTCATTTGAATAAAATATTTAATAATTGTTAAAATAATCCTTCAATTTTTTTCTCTAGTAATTCATTAACATTTCTAAGTAATACTTCCATTTTTCATTCATTGGTGCTCATAATTTTTTAGAAAATCTTTTTAAGAATACCTAACTTTATTTCCCTCTATAACCAAAGAAAACATTATCGTGTAAAAACAATTTTTTATAAAAAAAATTCAGATATGTATTTAATATTTGAAAAATTATTTATTTAATAACATTTTAACCTTTTCTCTTTTACAGATGTTTTTAATAAAATATTCTTACCCTTTTCCAAAAATGGAATTGTCTACCCATTTTACCATGAAAAAGGAATGCTTGTTTTACCTAGAATTACATGTACGGATTAACCTACCACTATTTCCTGGAATATTGATTCTCATGATCAGCGGGATATTATTTAGATAATTTTTTTTCAAAAGTGATTTTTGATTAAGATATTATGATCAAAATTTTAAAAACAGATTATTTCCAATTTTTTTTAAAATATTTCATTATAGTATTCATAGTTATCAATGCCAAAAAAACATTATTTTTACTCCACATCGGATAAGTTGTATTAATACAATACAAATTATTACTTTTTATGGGTTTTTATCTCTTGGACCAATGATAGTATTGACATTCCCTTCCTTCATTCATTTTTTTCACCTTGAAATAATCAATTTTTTATGTTCATTAAACATTGAATTACCCCTTATTATCCATATAATTTATCATGAATTG
Organism: Viscum album; assembly: GCA_963277665.1. Taxonomy (NCBI): domain Eukaryota; kingdom Viridiplantae; phylum Streptophyta; class Magnoliopsida; order Santalales; family Viscaceae; genus Viscum; species Viscum album. The sequence continues at coordinate 355,318,267 of OY728164.1, read as the reverse complement.
GTTTATTTCATGAACTTTATTTACTTTTATCATGTGGTGTTTACTTTGACAAATATTTTTTTATCAAGGGATATATTGATAAATCATTATCCATTATTCAGTACAAATATTTATTAAGGTGAAATTTTTGTTAATTAAATTTACTATTTCACAATTTGAGGAATCATTTAGACATGAAATATAGGTGTTCAGAACTGAATAATGTAATCCCTATAGGTTGGGGTATGTTTAATGAAATCTCTATGTGTTCTGGACGATTTTAATAAATCCCCATGATAAATCATTTATCCCTGAGTCAAAATTAGTTATCGAAAAACCCATAATTTTTATTTCCAAGATGAATAAATGGGTTTCTGCATGAACATTTAAACCTTCTTGTGAATGGTTTTTACTTTATAGATTGTCATATTCCTCAGAAATGACATCCTGTAATCAATCACAACCATTATTTAGATTCAATAGTTTGTTATTCATGATATGTTCAATGTTAATAAATATATGTATTCTTCTCATTAAATAATTATTTATTTAATTGAATGTGAAATTTTTTATTTACCTTACCATATAATTTAATCACTTTCTTCTATGTTATTGTTTACAAGGATTTTTTCTCAATTTTTTATCTTGTTATATTGATTATTCTTAGTGATTCAGTATTGATTCTATTTTACTTTAACTTTACAGGGCATTTTACCTCACACATAATATGTTTGTTTTCATAGTGATTCCCTAAATTGTACTAAAAATTATATTATAGGATACAATTGATGGCATATAGTTTTTACTCCCAAATGAAGAAATAATTATTTTTGTAATCTATATATTCTTTTGTAAAATCTAACTCATTTATATATATTATAGACCAAAACTGCTAAATTGTTCCATCCCATCAGAAGTGGTTTACATGAATCATTGTCCGATGTAATGGAAATATATACAAGATCTGGGTATATAGGGGTGGGGTCACTATAGTTATACTATTGGAAGTTTAGTACAAACATTGGGAACCTGATTATGGAAAATATATATTAAAGAAAAAAGAGCATATGTTGATATTGAGGACAAGTATAGAATAACATCCTATTATTTTTGAACACTAGAGATTATGTGTCCCTTTATTGAAAAACTTCTATATATCTATTCTACAATTTAGCAGGATTCTGAAACAAATATACCTTGGGTTCATAGCTATGAAACAGTGAATCAATCCAGACTCAAGCACGACCTGGTACATGACAATGTGCCTTACTTCCCACCTAGTTTGACACACCTAGGGGATACACTTGAGATAATTCCAAATTTCATTACAAAATATAATGTGGAATTTGAATACATAATTTAAATTAATGACCCAGGATAAATGTGAAGTGTTTTAAATAAAATAATGGGTCTATATTTAAATACCAAAAAATTGAATTAATGTATTTTCTGATATGATTATTATTTCTCCCACTATGATTTTTGGTTTAATTCAATGTCTAAAACCCTAAGTATTCAAAGTATCATTGATAATGATTGAAAATGTGGGGAAAATGTGAAACCCAATTCAATGTTAATATTAGTGAAATATATCATATATATGCCTAATTATTTTTTCCAATCATTAAATAACTATATATACCAAAACCAAATTATGAACTCGTGAAAAAAGAGAAAGATATATTTTTCTAAGATCACTATGGGTGGAGACCACAGATAGAAGAAAGGTAAATTTAAATAATGTAATAAATGTGGATGATGATGCCTAGGAATGTGACTCGATGGAATGGAGATATTCATTATGTGAATGAAATAAGAACATAACGAAAATAATTTCCAGGGAAAATAGAGAGTATGATGGATGTAAATAAACCTCATCCTAAGTATCTATTTATAATTCCTTTTTTTAAATATATATAACAAGGGAATTAACTAATCCAATTCACTATTCTAATTATTAAAACCTAAACTAAGTAAGTAACTATGTATATATAAATTGATGAAGTATTTATATATTGGGGTTGTATTGAAAAACTATAGTAAATAAAATATTTAATGTTTAAATTTCAATGATTTTTGTTATATTTAATTTTGAAATTATATTTTTTTAGAGAAAGTAAAATAAATAAGGTAATGGTCTTGAACCTCTTATTGATGAAAGAGAAGAGTTTTGTTCCTACCAATATCCTACTTAATGCCTTGGATAATATTCCATTACATTTAGATAAAAAATCTAATGAAAAATTATTAGTTCTAAAAACATAGTGTTATTTTTTGGTTTAGATTTTAATTTATTAACCATATTGGTTTTGAAAAATTGTTAGAGAAAAATATGATGACTTGTTTTAGGAGTATTCTGATCTCTTAAAAGATTATTTTAGTGATTTAAAAAATGGTCCATTCTAGGATATCCTTTTCATGGAGTAACAGATGAATTAGAATTAGAACAAAGCACCACCGAATGATGGAATTGTTATAAGAAAATTGAAACAAATTACGTAAGTAAATTTCCTTATATTCATAGGTAGTAAAATAATTAATCAGCATTTGAAAAAATATTTAAAAAAATTGACATGATATCTTTACTTTTTATGAACATCTAGTATTTTTAATCATCACTAATATATGGGATTAGGGCCATCATAATTCCCTTTATAATTCAATTGTTTGTGATTGATAATATCAATCAATCCATATATATTTCTATGAATTATATTTCACTCCATATCTCTACATTCCTCTAATGTTCTCTTACAAAGAGACTTATTTTTATTTTAGTCCATCTGAACATTGTACATCCCATTTTCCCTTTTATACGGGTTATTTTACAACACGTTCTCTCGATAATGGATTTCATGATAGGAAAAATCCGAAAAATTTATTACCAAGTATGAATTTGAATTTATATGATTCAATTTAATTATGGTGTATAGAATGTAAAACCCATAAATTGTAATGTAATGACATTTTATTTTGATAGCATGTACAACACACAACGCCAGACACACAAGTGAATATAATATCCCCAGACATTACAGTATATTAACTATTTAAAATAAAATAAAAATATTATATTTCTAGAAATGTCATTGAAAATGAGTTATCATTCCTTACAGGTAACATCGAGTTCATTTGATGACTTTTGTTACAAGAAAGAGTGAGTTTTACCATAAAATAATATATTATCCAAATATTGTTATTCAATATAATAAGATTGAACCAAGACATTAAATTAAAGGTTATGAGTATTATTACATAAATATAGAGAATATATATATTATATATCTATTAAAATGATATTATATTCATAAAATATATTTAATAGTCATAAGATAATAGTAAACCCAATATTAAGCATAAAAACAACATTTTTCTAAATGAAAATTTATCTCATTTTACTGTTTAATCGATTTTATCTAAAACATTTGGAACTTTTTAAAAATTTATTAGTAAAAATAAAATTATCTTTTCAAATATTAACATAAAAATTATCTTACTGTAATTTTTTTCATTTTTTTTTATAATATTCATTTTTTTGATAAATAGAAAAAAATAGTATATTTTAATTCAAAACATATTTTCAAATACAATTTTTTAAATAATAAATGAAATTATAAAATGGTTTTAATCAAAAAATATATCAATTTTAAAAAAATTAATTCATTTTTTGTTTCTGGAATAAATTTTTCATTGAAATTCAATATATACACATAACAAACTTTTGAGTATTTATAAATGAAAAACATGTTATGTCGTCCCATCCATGGTATTGAATTGAACATTATTTCTTCAACTTTTTTATTGTAATTTGTAAAAATTATATGAAATATTTGGAATCATAGTAATTTATAATTTAAAATAAGGTACATTTATTTTTATACCAAAAATATTTGTGTACAATATTAAAATTAACTATAGCGATTAGTGAAACATTATCATAATAAGGGACTAAACCAAAAAAGTAAGGCTATAATGACCTAAAAACTCTTACAAAACCCATTATATGGGCATATTTCGACCATAAATCATTTTTTATAGTTTTTTATATTCATCTATGAACCTGAAGTTAATGGGAACTCTCAAATGGGTTTACTATTTTATTTTAACAATGACACCACTTCTCCTCCAATATAAAAATGAACTCAACCCTCCCACTTACTCACACATATCAAGAGATTTTGATAACCCAAAATCTAATACAGTAAGATCCCAATCTACCTCTTCTACTCTTATAATAATCACTTTGGTCTGAAAGTGGTACATGGAAGTCCTTTGGTAAAAAAGGGAGTTTTTTTAAAATACGGTAACCATATTCAATGATAACTTTAGTTTTATTTATATCAACACTCTTGACACTATAATTATTATATTATTACATAACAATGGGTATCCAAAATTATAATACATATTTTTATTATAATTTTTCCACTTCAAAATACAAACACTTTTATATAATGTGTAACAAACTTATTGTTTATGTGTTTGGTGAACTACTATCTTGTGAAACCTTTATTGAACGTTCTTCCATTACCACATATTATGGTGGTAGTTTTATTTTAAACGATTCTTATATATTATGTATATGATATTTATAATATATTTATAGTTCTATAATATCTATATAACACATACACTTATGTTTTCCATTTTATGTGAATAAAATAACAATGTTTGTGGATTTGTGGACTACCTCCTACCCAATGTGATGTTATTCAATCACACTATACAGAGAACGTATTAAAGATAGATTTAAGAATAATATTTGAAATATATTATATAAATAGAATCAATGAATTATAATATACATAAATATAATTTACCTTTGATTCTTTTAAACATGACATGGAAATGGATGTAGTGTTCATGTGTACATAATTCATATGTCTCTAGGAATAATGCAATTCAATTTCGATCTGCAACTATAATAGATTACTATTAATACAAATATAATCAATATATATTAATATTAAATATTGGGTCACATTCAAGATATTATTAAATCATGTTCTATGTATTAATAACAACAAGTATCAGGTCAAAACCTACTTGAAAATCTAGACAAATAATACACAAAATAGTGAAAATAAGAAAATATTATTAAAAAATGGCTGATCAGATATTTAAAAAAGGTAATGTATGATGTTATGAATATAGGTATCTTTATATTATAAATTCATAACGTTATTTTAAAAAATATATTAGAGGATAAATAATGTTTAATTTAAATGAAAATAATATCAAGGTAATGGCTTTTCATCTCACTTTTTATATCCATTTGTTAAATGTCAAAATCACTATTTATATCTTTTTATGGGGTATATACTACCCATTTTGATATATTATATCATTAATATTGTTTTAATTCATTGAAATTATAGTTTTAATATTTATTATTTCTTCTATGTGTATTTTATTTAATGGTTACCACGTGGTAAATAATTTTATAACCCATTTCCTTTTCAATGGGTTATATGGCTTCCTTATGGTCAATAATATGAAATGATTGTGTGGGTAATAAATTTTTACAATCAATTTTTTTTATTTCCTCTAGTTTTATATGTATTTATAATTTATAGAAATAATATATTCTATGACTTATTCCTACATCAACTTTAATGTATTTTAATGTCTTTACTTCACAATCTCATTATGTTAAGAATTACATAATGTTGAATTTAACTAATTTGAAATTACTGAATCGTTGTTTAATAAATAGTTTGGTTTTTAAATCCACTATTTAATCATGCATTCTTGTGTTTAATTATTCCATTTTCCACTCTATTATGTTAAAAATGTTTATGAATTATTTTTTAAGATAAAGATAATACATTTATCTCTTTATTCACAGAACTTGTTTTCCTCTAAAACAATGAGTTTAATAAAAGGTTTTAAATCATGTTTTTAAAATATTAAAGTGATTTTTCTTAACATTTTTATGATTTTTTTATTTTAATAAATTCATTCAATGGATTCTTCATTTCTCTTTCCTAGTTGGTCATTTTACAATCCTTTTTACTGTGTTAAATAAATGTTATTTATAACTTTAATGGAAAGTACAGATTTACCTCCCATAATTTCTATAAAAAATACTTTGCATGTTGCAATTTTTACATAGTAAATAATATTTTTTGATAATTTATTTTCAAGGAAAATGGTTCTCAAAAAAATAAAGAGTATATTTTCTAAAATATAGTTCTCAAAAGTTCTTTTTGTAGTACGTTTATTCATTAACATCAACTACCCTTTCTTTTTTCTTCACAAGAAAAATATTGAATTTATAAAATCCTTATTAATTATTTGTATTTTTGTGGTATCTTTGACCAAGGATAGTATTGAAATTTACTACCTTTCATCCTTTTAGTACCCCTGAAATATTATATTTTATACAATCATTTAACAATAAATTTACATTAATTAACTATAACATTTATCATAGATTAGTTTAATTCCTCAACCACATATAATTTTTACATGTGATATTTCCTTTAGAAGTTATTAGATTATAATGTGAAATATTGATAATTACGTATCCGTTATTCAATACAGATATTTGATAAGGCTGATTGTTTATTAATTAAATTCATTATTTCACTGTATGTGGAATGCTTTGGACATTCACTATTTGGGTTGGGTACCGGTTAAAGAAAGACTAGGGGTTGGGAACTAGTTAATGAAATAACTAAAGGTTGGAAACCATTTAATTTAAGCCCATAAATTCATTAGTAGTCTCATTAGATGAAATTAGTTGGCGAAATAGCCTTAAATATTTTCTCCATGATAAAAAGATAGGTTTCTACGCAAATATTTAAATAGTCTTGTAAAACTTCACGAAGATATAGTTTTTTATGTTCCTCAAACTTGACGTACAATAATTAAGATCTTCCTTCTTTTAGTTTGAGTTATTTAGTATCCGTGATATTTTCACAGTACAAAAATAGATGGATAATTTTCATTCTCAATTTATTGATTTAATGGAATGTGTTTTCAGTTTTTTAAATTTCCATATCATTTATTCAGTTACTTCTTAGTTATTTATTACATACAATGTGTTCTAAAATTTTTTCATTCGATATTTACTTTTCATACTCATTCATTATTTCTTCTATTTGTACATTACCATTACTAAGAATGTGAGCTCACCATTATTATGTTACATTTCCATAGGATTCCATTAAATGAACTTAGAAATATATTAATGGATATGATATACAAATAATTTATTTATCTGTGAAATAATAATTTTTTTTGTAATTATTGCATTAATTTTTAAAATATGAATTATTTATGTATTAATATTACCAACACTACTAAACAGTTCAGTCCATTGAGACCCAATTTACATATATCTTAAGCCAACATAACTATAGTAGACACCAACTTTGGGCTTACTATGGTCTAGTCACTACATAAATCATATAGTATCATATTATTTAGTTTCATAATTTTATATTCATCTAATTATAACTATTTTCATCCATTTTATAATAAATATAATTATTTTATTTAATACATTTTGAAATTCCAAGAATTCTCTTCCCTTGGTTACAAAAGAGAACCCCTATACTCTTCTCAAGTAACATCAATATCCATTTGGTGAAAACATAATAAAATACATTCATATATTCCATTATCAAATATTAGATTTTATACACTCTCTATAAGACCATCCCTTTAATGCATAAAGTGTATTTCAAAATATGTTTTCTAACAAAGCGTCTTAACTCTTATCCGAGATTTTTTATTTTTATTTATTTTTAAAATTACTCAAAAAAAATATTTCTATTATAAAATGATAGAATTATTATCTTCAATATAAAAAATAATTATTTTTCTGAAGATAAAACAATGTATTTCATTAGCCCGAGATGATTTAAAATGATATTTTTTCCCATTCATACTGGTATATTAAATCTTCTATGAAGAAATGTGATTCGTTTTTACCTTTTCATTTTTCATGTATGATAGAAAAATATTTTTCATGAATTTCTAATATTTAAATTAATTTAGAATTAAAATTCTGATTCGAATTATTATTAACATTTCATTCAACCTATCCATCAAAAAATGAAGCAACACTCAGGGGTATATACTTATTACTATATACATGAATGGTTTAGTTTATTATAATATATATATACCACAAATGGATGTATATAGATATGTATATAATGAAATTATATTTCATTTATCTCATAAAACACATTCCAGATATGATGGATCCATGATCAATGTACATGGATTTTTCCAACTGAACAGATATTTTAATGAAAAATGAAACTTTTAACCCCAAGAAATGATGATTATGAAAATCTATTATTATAAAATGGGTGTTGATGTTTTATAATTATAACACTTAGACATTTTATTAAATATTATTTTTAAATTTTAATTAAGAAATATTATAATATACACTACCCAAAGTTTTAGGCAACTAATATATGTAATTAATATTATTTATTACAAAAGGCTTGTATAACCTATCCCTTAAACTTGGAGGTTTGAATAGAAGTAACCATATTTTAAATGTCAAAAACCATAACCTTTACTCCTATATTGTTTTCTAAAATCATAAATATTAAATTTCTTTCTTCGATACCGATGGAGGTGACCCATTTTTTTCATCCAAAACATATAATATAAAAGGAAAATTGGATGACATGCATTATAAATGATCTTTTTGTATAGATGAATATATAATTAATAAAAACACTTATATAAACAGATACCAATAATTAAATAGTAACTTCTACATAATGTGAATCTTTTTATGTTTAGAATTAGGTCATCAATATTATCCATTTGAAACACTTCTAGATAAATTTTATTCGACATCATACTTTATAACATTGGGATAATAAAACATAAGAATTGTGATATCAAATGGCCAGTAACAGTAAACATAAGCATTAAAAATGATATTTTATCAGTGGGTATAAAAATATTATAATGGTATCATTACATAATAAATTCGTTTGATCCCAAATCAATAATATTCATACATATCAATTATATGATCATAAATAATTAAAAAAAAGGATTCAAGGATTAACGAAGAAAATAGTAATCCAAATAAGAAATCATGATCCATGTGACATCAATCGTGATCATAATAATATAATAAACTACTAGATTAAATAGAGAAAATGAATTTATATCATGAAACATTATCCTATTATAAACTATAAATAACAATTATAATTAGAATAAACATACAACCGACAACCAGTATAATTCTCAAAAGAAAACAATCCTTACAGAGTGAATTACATCTATATCTAGTGCATCCATCATATAAGTTACATTATATACACTCATCGATATCAAAGAGAACCTATCATATATGAAATATCAGGATCATGTATAACTATATTGACCCACCCATAATATAATAATGTCCATGAACAATAAATAATATATAGAGGGCATGAATTTTATCATAATACTCATAAAACACATTTTCTTTGTCACATCATGACTAAATAATAGAAAATAAATTATTTCCATAGAAATATTTGGGAAATTTGATTTACCCATATAAAATAAATGGGATCCAAAGCAAATTTTGTGAAACATTATTATCCCCAGGAAAAGAAATGGGTTCTATAAAAATATCATTGATAAGTAATTACTATGTAGAAGAGAAACCGGATCCAAACAATCACTTTGAATAATTATTAAAAAATGGAAAGAAAATAGGTTTATAAAAACATTTTCAAAATATGTTTAACCCATGGAAGATAAATGTCTTCCAAAAAAATATTTTTGAAACATTATTAAAAAATGGAAAATTAACGAGTCGCGTAAAAATATCATGGAATCATTATTATCTTGTAGAAAAGAAGTAGGATCGACAATAGTTATTTAGAAACATGATTAACTATTTTTAATGAAACGGCTTTGATAAAAATCTCTTTGAAAAATTCATAATTTATTAGTAGAAATAATGAGGATTGTATCATTAAAAAAATATCCACATATGATAATATTTAAAATTAGAGTTTATTGATTTTATGAATTTTTATATCATTAAAAATCATGAAATCCTTTTAAAGGAAAGCAACCTTTTCATTTTAAAAATCCACATTAAAGGTAAAAATTTAAATAAAATTTGAAATATGACTCATTGAAATCAACATTGGAAACAGATAAAATAAATTTAATGTATCATAATGGATATGATAGTTTTCAAATCCATTCATGTTATAAATATAAAAAATGAAAATTCTTTTCAAATATTTCTGATAAAAGGAGTCAAATGTTTCCCATATTGAAAATTTTATTAAATTTCATTTTAAAAAAACTTATAAAAGGTATAAGATAAAGTAAAATGGAATAATGGAATAATTTATATTTATAAAATACCATTTTTGAAAAAAAATTTGTAGAAGTGTACATAGAATAAAAATAATAATGGGATTAAATAAAAATATAGGATAAATATTACAAAAGAATTAATTTCATGATGTTATGTTAACAAATAAGAAGGCATGGAAATAAAACATGTAAAATAAATTCCTAAATATAAGAGAATAAAATATATCTATGTCATGATAATTATATCATATTATTTACTCATAAAAAACATGAAAATAACCAATCCTGAAAGAGAGGATATTGTAAAACATATTATTTTCCTCTTTTGTAACTTGTTAATTGTAATCCCCATGAAAAAATAACTTCAAATTAAATATTAAAATCATTAAATAAATGATACCCTTTACATAACATTAAAAAAAATTAGTGTATTCAATTCATAAATAATGTAGGTGTATTTCAATAAGATATTCCCCATAGAATTAAATTTGGGATGATTAACATATACAAAGATCATATCAAGGAATTGAGAGTTAATAAATTGGTAGAATTTTTGTAACATATGTAAATATTTATGTGAAAAAAATTAAATATGGAATAAAATAAGTTATGGTTAAATTTATGTATAATCATATCATAATGGATTCATTGAACAATTTTCCTAAACCTACAAATGGAATTTTTGTTAAGAAACTCTTTATCACTTGGTATCTTTCATGTCACCCCCCTTGGATAAATTAATCTTAATTTAAACATTATATATGATTATGTATGATGTATTTATTACATTACATGTAAACTAGAGAGTTCATACATAAAAACATGTGGGGAATATGCCATATGTATCACATAATTTAAAGCGAGAAAAGAAAATCCCTTACATAGAGTCTATGCATCCATGAGTGTCCTTTAACAATTTATTAATATGTTTATATATATATATATTCATTTATTAATAACTTTTTATATTTTTACCTCGGTAACATCCTGGACCCTGGTGCCATGCAACGGGTTCCCCGAGCTCGGTTCACCACAAGAACTCAAGCGCATTTCCTTAAACACCATAGGCTGCCGACTAGCAGCGAGGGCCTAGGTCTAATAGTGGGGAAACTATGCCCTCATTTGACAAATTTTAGCGTAGAGGAATTTAAATAAAACATACAATGACAGCGAAAGTAGTAAACATACACAACTAAAATAAACCACAACAATGGATATAACCAACAATATAAAAGTGATGATGCTACCAGTTTCATGTTCTATGAAAATAGCCAGAACATGTTATATATCAATACAGTACAACAAGATACAGGGTATAGAAAATCATGCAAAACAGCTGGCAGCGGCATCGTGAGCCTAGGCTCGGTCCCATTCCCTCCTACTCCTCAGCAATAGTTAAGTACCAATATAGAGACTTTTCCCCCTATCTACACATGCAAAAACGTCATTTGTTTGAGCTGAAAAGCGTGGCCCAAATAGGTTGTGAGAAATATATCTCATTAGGCACCCACAAAAGGCTCGTGTCCAACTGTGTGTAAGCATGAAACAACAGTGTACAATTGTAAAATGAAATAAAGTAAGCAGTACTAAAAAGTAACTAACTTAACAATTCAATTGCCATTTTATTATTCATTTAATATATTTAGTTTAGTTACAATCTTCTGCTCAACCGCACCAAGACCTCAGGCTAACCAGAACCGTGACCTCAGGATAAAATAGTAAACCACACCCTCAGGCTTTCCCTCAGGCCATAAAAAATCCAACCTATAGGTATTTCCCTCAGGCGTATCAGAATCTCTCCATCAGTCATACGAAGTGTCGCCCTCAGGCACGGAAGTCAAGCCCTCAGGCACGAAAGGATGCCCTCAGGAGAAATAGAACGTTGCACTCAGTCTAAAACAGTCACGCCCTCAGGCTAAATAGATTACCAGGCCACTCGCAACATGTTAGAAGCAGTAAACAATAAATTCCTCTCAAGGAAATTCTACGATTACTACTTTAAAGGCACACCCTCGGGTATCCTGGCCAAATGACTAAACAGTGAAACACACCCCTGGGGTGGTTCCAGATCAAAGAAATGATCCAAACCAGCATTTTATTATCATAATTTAATCACTTATGCAATTCTAGGCATTAAATATAGAAATTGCATCAGCCACACGACACCCCAACATGGGTTCGTGGCACAAAAACTGACAAAAACACACGACAATTGTAAAATAAACACAAAGCCACCTACCTTATACGCCAACGAACGTTATACCCGAACGCCGACTCCAGAAACGCCCAAGAATGGCGTAGATGTGACGAAGATCCAAACCCATTCAAATGTAAATAACTTCCCCTTGGGAAAGAATTGGTAAGAACGGTACCAGGAGAAGAGAGGGGTTACCCGTGCGGTTCCAACGAGATCGTCCGAAGCTGAATTGGATTCCAGACGAACAACTGGAGGATCTTCAAAGGTTCGGTCATCCTCCATGGCTCCAAAATGGCTCAAACGCCTCCTCTGCCAAATGATGAGGCTACTTCCTGTTTTAATCTGAAAAAATCAAGTACACGTCGTGTACTTATGAGTACACGGCATGTACTTCTTTCATTTCACTGTTCTTTTGGCAGTATCGCCACACTGTTCAACCGTCAACATGAGTACACGGCATGTACTCCAACGTATATGGCGTGTACTATCCCCCAGCTATCGGATGCTCCACCGCCTTACTGTTTAGGCCTAATGACTAACTACATGGCGTGTAAGGTACCACTACATGGCGTGTAGTCAGTTCCTACACCCCACGTCATATACATGGCTACATGCCCCATGTACTCATCCCAACAGCGCCAAAAGTACACGGTGTTTGGAAAAGTACACTACGTGTTGTTCCAAAATAAATGATTTTTCCCCATTTTCCATATTTTCTCAAAAACACTTAAGGAAAAGGAAAAAAGAAGAAGCACATACCTCAAAAATTTGAAACGGGTTCTTACAAACTTCCGCCCTTATTGCAATTCGTCCCGGAATTGCCCTTCCCATGGTGGCGAGGATAAAGCTCATAACAGCTCTGGCCACTGAGCACGTACATCGGCCTCCCGCTCCTAGGTCTAGTCCTGCACTCGAACATGCTTTCATAGCACCCGTACGAGAGGAACTGACCGGCCTCAGAGAACCTTCATGCTCCTATCAACGATACCAATCGGATGCTCCTCAAAGGACGCATCATACTGAAGCTCAACCTCCTCTTGCTAAAAGGTGTAAGACGGGTCCAAATGGTACGGACACAAATAAGACACGTGGAAGACATTGTGCATGGCTCAGTACCGCTGCAAAAACTGCAACCGATAGGCAACCGGCACGACTCTCTCCAGAATCTCAAATGGTCCCACATACCTCTGTGAAAGCATAACCTATCTCCTCATCTGTTTGTGTCCCAGCCTCGGCGAAACACGTAGAAAAACCCAATTCCCAACCACGAACTCAAAGGGTCGTCTGCGTTGATCAGCATAAGATTTATGATGAGACATCACGGTATCCATCCGCTTCCGAATCAACTGGACCTGCTCAGATGTCTCCTGTACGAGTTGTGGCCCAATAAACCTGCCTCACCTACCTCTAACCAGCACAAAGGTGATCGGCATGGCCTACCATATAAAGCCTCATATGGTTCCATCTCAATATTTTACTGAAAACTATTGTTATAGGCAAACTAGACTAAGGGTATATGCTTCTCCCAAGTGCCCCCAAAGTCTAGGAGGCATGCACACATCATATCCTCTAGCACCTATATCATTCGCTCTGACGAGCCATCTGTCTGAGGGTGGTATTTTTTGCTCAGAAGCACCTGTGTACCCAGCGCCCTCTGAAAACTCTACTAGAAATGACACGTAATGTGGGCGTCCCTATCGGAAATGATAGAACGAGGGACCCCATGAAGACGTATGATCTCTCAGATATACAACATTCCGAGATCGTCAACAGCGAAGGTCTCCTTGATCGGCAAGAAGTCAGCTACCTTCGTGAGTCTATAAAAAACAACCCACACAGTGTCATTGCCTCGAGGTGACCTCAGCAATCCCGTCACTAAATCCATCACGACATCATCCCATTTCCACTCTGGAATGGGAAACTACTGTAACAGCCCAGCTGGTCTCTGGAGCTCTGCCTTCACCTGCTGACAGGTGTAACACCTCATAACAAAACCATCTATCTCTCTCTTCATACCTGGCCACCAATACTGACGTCTCAAGTCTCAGTACATCTTGGTAACCCAGGGATTAACTGCCCAAACTGAAGCATGAGACTCTGGCATCAGCTCCTCATGTATATCCCCTGGAACCCATACTTGTCCATGGAAATGAAAAACCTCATCATTGCCTATCATCCAACCGGGAGGAGGTTCCTCACTTTCCACTGACTCTCGTAGAACTAGTCCTTGTAAATAAAATAGCTATCTCATCCTCACTCTGTCCAGGAGGGTAGATGTGACAGCTAAAGAGGAAAGACACATCTACCCCTGACTGTCATGCACCTCCAGATGCATCTCAGAGAACAAATCCATAAGCTCCCACTCACCACTGGCCTCCTGCACTGCCTTTATCTAAGTCTTCCTACTCAGTGCATCAGCTACTACATTACCTTTACCAGGTGTATAGGCAAGCTCAAAATCGAAGGACTGTAGGTACTCGACCCACCTTTGCTGCCTCAGATTCAGGTCACGCTGAGTAAAGATATAACTGAGGATTTTTTGGTTGGTGAAATCCACAAAATGCTCTCCCAACTGATAATGTCTCCAACAGCACAACGCATGCACAACTGCAGCCAACTCGAGATCATGTGTCGGGTAATTCCTCTCATGTGTCCTCAACTGTCGAGACCTGTATGCAACAACTCGGTCGCCCTGCATCAAAATGGCTCCCAGCCCAATCCCTGATGAATCATAGTAAACTATATAGCTCTTCCCCTGCTATGGGAGAATCGGGATCAGTACTAATGTCAACCTTCCTTTCAGGTCCAGAAAAGGTGTCTCGCTATTTTTTGACCAAATGAACTTCACACCCTTCAATGTCAGACATGTCAACAGTGCTTCTAAGCAGGAGAAGTCCTGTATGAAGCGTCTGTAGTAACCAACCAGCCCTAAGAAACTCCGTATCTCAAACACGTTCTTATACTGCTCCCAGGAAACTACTACTCTCACCTTCTCTGGGTCTACTACCACTCCTGTCACTGAGATAATGTGACCCATGAAGTGGATCTGGTCCATCGAAAACTGTGGCACTTCGAGAGCTTAGCATATAGCTGATGCTCTCCCGGTGTGCTCAATACAATCTCAAGATGGGTGGAATGGTCGTGTCGAGTTTGAGAGTACACCAAGATGTCATCCACGAATACCACCACAAAAGAATCAAGATACGGATAGAACACACGATTCATCAGATCCATGAAAACCGCTGGCGCGTTCGTGAGTCCAAACGGCAAAACCAAGTACATGTACAGACCATATCTGCTCCGAATGGCTGTAAGCGGTATATAAAATGTTCTCACATGCAGCTAATGATATCTGGATCTCAAGTTAATCTTCGAGAACACCTGTGCTCCCCGAATCTGATCAAATAGATCATCTATCCATGGCAAGGGACATCAGTTCATAACCGTCAACTAGTTCAGCTTCTGATAATCCACTCAAAGTATGAGGGTACCGTTATCCTTTTCCGCAAAAGGACCGGAGAACCCCAAGGAGATGTACTGGGTCGGATAAAACCCTTATCCTATAGCTCATCTATCTACCTCTTGAGCTCCTGCAACTCAGGCGTGACCATCCTATAAGAAGGAATGGACACCGGTGCTACTCCTGGAATAAGCTCGATAGAGAAATCCACCTCACGCACCGGAGGTAGACCTGAATAGTCGTCCGGGATGAAATCACTAAAACGATCAACAATTGGAGGGAAATATGCCTAACAAGCCCCCTGATCATCCAGATACAAACTTGAAATCTGGGATTTGGCTCCACCTCGCCCATGATGCTCTGGTCCAGCACGACTCGCCTGAACATACCACACACCCTTGTATAGGAACTCCCCACCCTCTGGTGATGTGAAACACAACCTACGATGGTAGTAGTATACAATGGCTGGGAAGGGAACCCACCAGTCCATCCCGAGAATGACGTCATAGCTCGTCATCTCCAAGACCTGGAGGTCCCAAAGGAAGTGACACCCACCAACCTCAAGGGGGAACTCTTTGCACTAACGCACACCAGCCATCCTAGTCCCTAACAGAGTGTCTAGTGTCAGGATATCGAAAGAAGTAGAAACATAGAGCCCAAGGATCTCCTCAATAGGTACAGATATGAAACTATGTGTAGCACCCATATTGAAAAGTACTGAAGACAAGACAGAAGCTACTAGAATAGTACCTATAACTATAGAAGGTCCGGGATCCTGCTCCTGCTGGGTCTGTTGCACTGCATATGCTTGTCCCGTGTCACGGCCCTACGGCACAGCCTGGCTACCCTGAGCTGTCCTGCCCTACTGCCTCTGAGATCCTGGTGTCTGGATACCACGGCCACGACCACCGTCTCTTCCTGCACACCCTAACATATTCCAGTTACATGATTGGTAAGAAGCCACTGGTCCTGCTCCAGCATGCGAAGTCTGTACAGACCCCCTCTCACTAGACACAAGTAGAAGCGCCCAACAAAAGCGCTATAGATGACCCATCTTGCTGCAAGCTCGGCACTCCACTGGGTCTCGTAGACACTGCGGCCTATTGTGCCCCTCTCTTCCACACAGGTAGCACCTGATCGGGCCTCCTTAAGAAGCTGTCTGGCTGGTACTACCACCCTGAGAGATGTCCATCTATCACTTCCTTTTTCCAGTAGAAATAGTACCAGTAACTGGTGCTGAACCCCCCCTGACCCACACCATTCGATTCCCGCAGGTTCCTCTCAGAAATCAGTGTCTGGCTTACAATAGCGTGTACTGAAGGCAGTCTGAAAACATTCACCAGCGATCATATGTCATTACGAAGACCATCCTCAAAACGTCTGGCTCTCAACGTTTCATCACCCACTCACATGGGTGAAAAACGCTGAAGATCCGTAAAACGAGAAGAATAGTTCATCACCGACATAGCACCCTACTGTAGATTCATGAACTCTCGAGCTCTATCTTCCCTCAGCATCGTGGGAAAGAAGAAGTAATAGAAGAATTTCTGAAAATTTTCCCATTCCATGTCTCTGTGATTCTCTGACTGGGTGGTAACATCCCACCACCTCTTGGCGGAATCACGCAGCATGTAAGTCGTGAGTTTGACCCTCCGCCCTAGAGGTGTCTCAAGATGCTCTAAGATAGTCTGAATCGATCCCATCCAAGACTCTGTAGCTTGTGGTCCTCCATCCCTGGAAAATGTAGGCGGATTCTACTGCTGAAATATACGTGTCATCTTGGCCATAGTTGTGGCAGCCTGCAGTGCTCCCTAAAAGGTCTGCATGAACCGCATAAAGCCTTCACGGAACTTCGCCTCTGCGCCTGTGTCTGGTATAACAGTTGGTGCCTCATCTGGTACTGCTGGTGGATCAACTGGTATCCCATGTCCCACCATCTCCTGAGTATAATCGTTGCCACTCTCCTGGAGAACAACTCGCGGTCGTCTAGGCGGGATCACACTATCAGGTCAAAAGAACACCTAAGATTCAAGATTATTAAGACCGAAAAGTGAAGGAACCACAAAGGAAACAAGAGGAATAAGGCATTAAAAATTTGCAAAACAAGACTACATTGTGTGTACACTGACTACACGACGTGTACTTGACTTCCGTTCCCCTACCCGGGTCCTTCTACACGGCTAAGCCACATAGCTTCCATCGAACAAAACTACATTGTGTGTATATTATCTACATGATGTGTACGGTGTTTATTTTCCATGTGCCTGTGTCATCTGTGACATGGCCGACTACTTGGTTTGACACTACATGGCGTGTTACACCCCAACACGGCATGTACACCACCCTGTTTCCTGGCCACACAGCAAACTCCACACGGTATGTCCTTGGACATGACTACATGGCGTGTCCCACAGGTACACATCATTTTCAGGGAGAGGTGACACCGGCCCGTGTTGTTAGTTAAACGGCCGAGTCCCAAGGCCACACTACACAGAGTTTCTATAATTGACATGGCGTGTTCGGTCAAGGAGTTCACTGACCCGTGTTATTAGTTAAACGGCTAGACTCCGAGTTACACTACACGGCGTTTCCATAAGCTACACGGCGTGTTTTACCCAAGCCTTTCCCTACCCCGTGATTCCACCCACATGGTTTGTGACACAAGAAGAGACTACACGGCGTGTACTCATGGTACATGGTGTGTACTCAAAAAGTTCTTTTTTCTTCCCGAACAGAAGAGCATACAAAGCGTGTATTAAAATACTACATGGCGTGTATACTGTGTTTACAGATAGTATGCCTCTAAAACAACCCAAGAACCTAGAAAATACTGAAAAACAACAACTAAGTATCAAATTCCGACCCGTGGGGGGCCCATACTCCCCACGAATCAATGTTTGACATCTTATATTTTTTATAACCAAAAACACAGTCAATGGTCCACCAAATTCTAATGCACCTACATGTCATGGAAACTATGCATGACATGTGATATACGGCATGTTCTTATTTGATGCATGAGACGAAATGCCCTCATCCCATTGGGTTGCACCTAAATAGAACCCATAGATAAAATATAATATGCACAATATCAAACTGCATCACCCAATGGTGAAAAAATATCAACTGTAAAATTGCAAAACCAAAAGAATCCAAAATACGAGGTAGACTAGCTTTTCCCTATACATAGGTTAGCTATACCCGAGAATAGCTTATTACCATCTATCGTTTGTCCTATACCTAACTACGACTCCAAATATTAAGTCAAAGAAAAGAAACTCCTCTGATACCACTTTTTAATATCCCAGACCTGGGTTCCACACAACGGGTGCCCCGAGCCAAGTTCGCCACAAGACCTCAAGCGCATTTCCCCAAATACCAGAGGCTGCCGACTAGTAGCGAGGGCCCATGTTTGATTGTGGGTAAACTATACCCTCATTTTTTAAAGTGTAGCATAGCGGAATTTAAATAAAACATACAACGACAGTAGGAGCAGTAAACATACAAAACTGAAATAAACCACAGTAGTGGATATAACCAACAGTATTGAAGTGATGATGCTACATGTTTCAAGTTCTAAGAAAACAGCAAGAACATGTTATACGTCAATACAATACAATAAGATACAGGGTACAACAAAAAAAGAAAAACAGCTGGCAACGACATTACGAGCCTAGGCTCGGTCCCATGCCCTCCTACTCCTCAGCAACAGTCAAGTACTTGTATAAGAACTCCTGCCCCTATCTACACCTGCAGAAACGTAATCTGTTAGGGCCAAAAAGTGTGGCCCAAATAGGTTGTGAGAAATATATCTCATTAGGCACCCACCAAAGGCTCGTGCCCAACTGCATATCAGCATTAAACAACAGTGTTTAATAGTAAAATGCACTAAAGTAAGCAGTACTAAGAAGTAACTAACTTAACAATTCAATTTCCATTTAATTATTCATTTAATTTATTTAGTTTAGTAACATTATTGTGCTCAACAGGACCAAGCCCTCAGGCCAACCAGAACCGTGCCCTCAGGATAAAATATTAAACCACGCCCTCGGGCTTTCCCTCAGGCCATACAGAATCTAACTCGCAGGTATTTCCCTTAGGTGAATCATAATCTCACCCTCAGGCATACGAAGTGTCACCCTCATGCACAGAAGTCAAGCCCCGAGGCACGAAAGGTTTCCCTCAGGAGAAATAGAACGTCACCCTCATGCTAAAACAGTCATGCCTTCAGGCTAATCACAATAATTCCCTTAGGATAAACAGGTAACTGGGTCATGCCCAACATGTCAAAAGCAGTATACAAGAAATTCCTCTCAAGACAATTCTACGATTACTAATTTAAAGGCATACCCTCGAGTATCCTGGCCAAATGGCTAAATAGTGAAACACACCCATGGGGTGGTTCCAGATCCAAGAAACGATCCCAAACAGCATTTTATTATCACAATTTAATCACCTATGCAATTTTAGGCATTAAATATAGCAACGACCTCAGCCACACAACACCCCAACATGGGTTCTTGGCACAAAAACGCACAAAAACACACGACAGTTGGAAAATAAACACAAAGCCACCTACCTTATACACCAATGAATGTTATACCCGAACACAGACTCCAGAAACGCCCAACAACGGCATAGATCTGACGAAGAATAAAACCCATTCAAATGTAAATAACTTCCCCTTAGGAATGAATTGGAAATAATGGTACCAGGAGATAAGAGGGCTTACCCGTGTGGTTCCAACGAGATCGTCCGAAGCCGAATTGGATTCCAGATGAACACCCGGCAGATCTTCAAAGGATCGTCCATCCTCCTTGGCTCCAAAATGGCTCAAACGCCTCCTCTTCCAAATGAGGAGGCTACTGCATGTTTTAAGTCGAAAAAACAAATTACACGACGTGTACTTCTGAGTACACGGCGTGTACTTATTTCATTAAACTATTATTTTGGCATCACTGCCACACTGTTCAACCGTCGACATTAGTACATGGCATGTACTCTAATGTACACGGCGTGTACTATTGCCCAGCTGTCGGCTACTCCACCACCTTACTGTTTAGGCCTGCCGACTGACTACACGGCGTGTAAGGTACCACTACAAGACATGTAGTCGGTTCCTTCACCCCATGTCGCCGACATGGCTACATGCCCTGTGTACTCGTCCCAACACGGCCAAAAGTACACAACGTGTGTAAAAGTACACGGCGGGTACTTCCAAAATTTAGGATTTTTCCCCATTTTCCATATTTTTTCAAAAACACTTTAGGAAAAGGAAAAAACAAGAAGCTCGTACCTCAATAATAAGAACCGGGTTCTTACAACCTCCTATCACATAAATAATATATTTTATTTCTTTATAATAAAATATTGGAATACTTAATCATTTAAGTCTACATTGGGTGTTTTGTAGACGTTCATTTCATTATTTCAAAACATCTTCAGAGTGTCAACTATGGTCAATGTAGTAGTTTCTTCAACATAATAATAAAAATAATAATAAAATATTTATGATATTTATTATAAAAATATTACATTTAAAATCAATCATGAAAAATGGTATTGAAAAATGTACTATGTTACGATCATGTATATGGTAGGTCTTACTTATGTGTGAGTATCATTTATGTTTATCAATGATCATCATCAAACGAATGTATGTATTAATTTATTACTCCAAATATAAAATAATATTATTAATATAATATTATTATTATATATATGAATCTATATATCATTCATGATATTTGGTGATGAGAAAAAGAACATCATTTCGTGGAGGCAAAAGTCCACACATTCACAAATGATGTTATCATTTTTCAGAGTAAGAATGAAAATGATAATTTATAAATTGAAAATGATAAATATGTCATGAATATAATTATGATGTAATGTTTATCATTTATATTCATGAACATTATCATTATTACCTTCCTTCTAAATCCTTAGTGAAAATGAATCAGATCGCTTCGTGATGCAGTAGTATGTCATACAAAGGTGCTATACAATCATATCCCCATGGA
The DNA here is from genome assembly GCA_963277665.1 of Viscum album. Lineage (NCBI taxonomy): Eukaryota > Viridiplantae > Streptophyta > Magnoliopsida > Santalales > Viscaceae > Viscum > Viscum album. The sequence continues at coordinate 355,296,294 of OY728164.1, read as the reverse complement.
GTGAAATGTAAAATAGTAATATGTGATATCATAAATAAAAATTTATATAAAATTTAAAAAATTGAATATATATATATATATATATATCCATCAACAGAATAATCCTTGAGAGGTGATGATGGAAAATGAATGACATTAGTTCACGAGGCTGTAATATGTCGTACACAGGAATGATTATTCGGTATGAAATTTCTACGGAAATGAGATTCATTTAAGATATGAAAATAATTAAATAACATGTTAGTATAGGATATACTAGTGTTACCATATTAGCATTGTTTGATAATATTTTTAGGAAGTGGAATATGAAATGAAAAAATGGAATAGTTATTAATTTTACTGCTTCTCAACCTTCATCATTATAATTATACCTAACGTATTACTAAAACTGATTTTTAAATAATCAATGTATTATAAGATTCTGTTATGGAATTTTGGAATTTATTTTTGATTGTATTGGATGACATAAAATTGTTTAATGGTTTTATAAATTGATATTAGGTGTCTCATTTTATAAGGTAGGGGAGCGGCACACTTGTAATTTATGAAATGAAAAATGTGTAAAAATATTTTGAACATGAAAATGGTCCAAAATGGAAAATTATATGGACATTAACATTATAAGGTCTAACATTTTTCATCCAATATTTTTCAGATATGTTTCATTGTCATTTTTATGATTCTATTTTTTTATTTTTTCCATAGCTAATGTTATTTTTGACTTATTCATAGTAATTTATCTTTCATTTTTTTCACTATTAAATATGAGGAATTGTAATGACACAGACTTCCTTGATCCATTCCTTTTCTAAAATATGGTTATTGAGGTGTTCTGTGGGGGCCAAGATGAATAATCGCCAACACATTTCCAAATTTCCAAAATGGTGAGTTAGAAACATTGGCATCAAAATAGTGATTCCAAAACGAAGCCATTTCCTTAGTCAAATTTCATTTCCTTCTATATTTCCCTCAATTTCACCTGTTTCACAATTCCATTACCATAAAATTCATTATGGTCAATTTTATTAGATTTATGGCCGATTCAAATCCCATAACTCATATCCTAATTTTTCATAAAAGTTGAGAATCCATTACTCCGTCAAAACACATGATCTTTGACAGATCCTATATTAATGGTAAATGTAGCATATCTTAAACCACTACTTTGTTAAATCATCTAAAGGTTCAAGATATCTTCCAACCTTGTTCTTCATTATTTTTTCCTCGTGTGAGATGCCTTAACATTTCCTTCCTTCCTGGAGGAGTTGTGCATATTGGTGAAACCTTTGAAAATGTCTTCCTTGGAGATTCTTCCGACTGCATGTGAACCCCTATTCCAATTCAAACAGGAATTGTCGATCCATCTATAATAAATGTTATGTTATACCACTGATCATATGGGTTCCTAGAAAGTTTCCATCCAATTTATTCATTTCCTTGTTATGGAAGGTGTTCTCTATGTTCATAATGGGGCTTCCTTGGTTGTTGGTTGTTATGGTGGTGTCTCTATGTCCCTGGGTTGATATAATCCTCTATGGGAGGAGATCGGAATCCATTATATGAACCATTATCATGAGATGATCATTGGTAAACTATTGAGGTTGGGGATTCATTTCTTCTCTATTTTCTTACATGAAATGACAATGATGTCATGTTTTAGCCTACTGGATTACAATAGAATTTACATAATAAATAATTGAATTGGATAAATAATTTTGAATCGATTATAGGTTGTTTCCTCCTGTTTTTTAGATAGTTTGATATCTATGTGTAATTTGTTTCATGTAGTTCTTGATGGATGTATTTAAATAATTTAAATTAAGGATTGATTGTAAATTAATTGGATAATGTTAAAGAGGCATGTTTTTTAATACGGATGACTGTATGGTAAACTATTCATAATCGAATGGTGGCAGTTTTTCATGTTTAAATGAACCTCCTAATTCAATATTGATTAAATAATTAGTTTTTTAGAAAAAAACATATAGAGGGGTTATGGGTAACCCTTTTTCTTTTAATTTCCAAGAGCCTTATACATGGGGCTGTGAGTTCTTTTTGTGTGTGAAGAGTAGTTTGATTGCATGGGGTCGAGATCCTAGTTTCTTGTTCATTATTTTACTACTTCTTGTGTTGTGGTGTGATCTAGAGATTAATGAGCCTGGCCGGCATTACTAGTATGTGGGGTAGGGATTCCCAGCAGTTGGGGCATCATTTGATTCCTATTGAGGTGAGATTCAATAAATGATGTCAGCCCATGGATTTTGAGTTCACTATGATGCAATGATGAGGTAATATTTCTGGGAAGATTTGTAATTTGATTGGTTTTTCCTAGAAGTAATGGAACATGATTTGATGATAATGAAATGTATTGTGGAATTAATAATGTTTAATTAATGTTTAAATAATTAATTATGTTAAGTGAAACTGATAAAAAGGTATGAGTAATTTAATAACTCTCTTCAAATGGTTTTATACTTATAGGATATCATGTATTTGTAATAGTAGACTGGAGTTCGAGGGACTTTAGCTATAGTTGAGTCTAAGATTACGTTTTTTCCAAAGATTGGTTGTGAGAAATAGAATATTATATAATTTTCTGTGTTTCTAAATGCCTCTAAACTATCACGGTTAGGGAAACTGACCCCCCAGGAAATTTGAGCCATGCGGGTGTTTCCACAACATTTTGGTGGGATGATGGATGGATAACTACCCCCTTTGGTAACACTATCTTCACTTGTTAGTTAATTATTATGGTAGTCAGGTGGTTAGTTTTCTCCATATATATGCGTAGAGGTTTGTAATGGAATTAAGTTATTCAAAAACATATATTCTAGATATAGTATCAAATAGGCTACTATATTTGTAACCTGTATAGGTCGTTATGGCATGAAGATCATTACCCTTTGTATGGGCTGTAATGTCCGAAGGTATAATTTATGACATATTATACTTGTTATGTGAAATTCGGTGGGTCTTGAAAACAATCTAGTTACATTGTTTACGTAGACTTATTTGTGGTGTTTCATGAGGAGTATGTTTTAGTGATAGGACCATGTGTTTATGGGATAATCAATTTTGAGAGAGATGCTTTGGACGTGCGACATTGGGGAAAAGAATTAAACTAGTGGGGAAGTGGTATCAGGTTACCCTTGATATTCTTTATTATATTGTGTACTCTCTTATGAAATACTTGGTTTGATTATCCATTTTGATACTGGGAACATAGTATACCTATCTAGGTGGTGAGTTACTTTCAGATTTTACTCACTGGGATTTAGCAAGATTTCGTTACTTTTGTAGGAGTGGATCCAAGGAGGAACCTGATGAGTGTGGTTTTATACCCACCCTATATATAAAAACTATTTTTTAAGTCACGTGAAGTAGGTTGGAAATATTGATGGTTACTACTAGCATGCTAGTTTAGTAGGAGCTCTTTATGCTACGTGGACACTACCATTTTAAATTCTTTTGGTACTTACAGTTATCCCTTTCATTTGTAGTAGACATTTCATGACATTACATATGTGAACTCTGGTTTCCTTTTATATTTTAGTATGAGTTGGAGTTGGTTTGTGTCTATCTTATCTCACAATTTATCTTTTTTTAACGTAGAGTGCAATGCCTCCCATTTTTGTGATTATTATGTCATTGGATCTAGTTTCTAACCAGGGGCCTAAAAGAGGCCGGACATAGGCGTCACTATCTTCGTTCTCATATTGTCGGACCAGGAGTGGTACACTTTTTGGGAGGGGTCCATAAAAATGGTATCAGAGGAGTGGTTGAGGGATATTATAGAGTATGGAATTTGGAACAAGTGAGGTTTCATGGGTTGGTTGGGAAATAGTATTAGTAATGTTTAGAAAGTGTTGTAAACACTCAAGACCAGCTAAGACACGGGTATTAAGGGACCTTATGGTTTGACGAACATCCCTATTAGTTTATAGTGGCTACTAAACGAGGTGTTACATGTTGCATGATAGAGACCATGGATAGGATCATGCATCATTATTCATTGCACCTATGTTTGAATGGTTATACCTTGGGATAGTTTAATGAAAAATAAATAAAATAAAAACTAATTATTGATGAGTCTTCCATATTAAATTTTTAAGAGCTCTAACTATTTATTATATTGTAGGTATGGATTTAGGTCAATGTCGTCATTCGGTTAACAGTGAATATGTCCTGCAGGATATGCGAATAGATCACCGCAGAGTGGAGGTCAATGATGATGACACGTGGAGGAGGAAACTCTAAGGGTTTCAGTTCCAAAGTATACATATGTATGAGGGATCTAGTTTTAGATGATGATATAGAATTTTGGTTACAGTAGGTATAGATTTCATTTAGGGAAAACTATGCCTGGATTGAGGACTTGGTATTGTTGGTTATAATGATTTTGTGTGGGGAATCGAGGCAGTGGTGGTTTGTGTCCCATGGATATTGGAGAAGTTGGAAATCTCATGGGAGGCATTCTAAGACAAGTTCAGAGTCTAGTTTCATTCATTGACTATGACTTCATCCAGTCACCAGGTTCTACATAACCTTTGATAGGGGAGTTTCAGTGTGCGAGATATTGGAATACATTTATAGAACCATTAACGATATTCTTCAAACGATTTTCTCGATGAGGATGCTAGAGCATAGAATTTCGAGGAGGCTTGGCATGCATAGATCCAGCACCAGGTCACACCATTTATGATAACGATAAAACATGAGGTTATGGGGAGGGAATATGTCATCGAGAGAATGTTATCTGGAACCAGATACTCATAATAGGGGAGTAGTCAAGATTCATCATGAATCTAAGATATTTCCTGAGGTTCCTGGTTTTCAGGGTTGAAGAGTTTCCATTCAGTTGGGGGTATGTCCTAGCCCTTGGTATCTTGTTTCTCTAGGGATGGTGGATCATAGGTCTATTCCATGGGATCATGCACTTGTTTTTCTTTTGGAGGACAAGGTTATCAGTACTGATAGTTCATGACCTTCAAGATAGGTCAGTGTGCTCTGGGTTCTCCCCTCCTATTTCATCCGTTGAGGTTGTTCTAGCTGAGGCAGCTACAAAAGGATTCACCAGTTTGGATCAAAAAAGTGTAGATGTGGTTGGTAGGGGACAACTTCAAGATTCTCCCCATCCTCTGAGATAATATCATGACCTTGGGGGTGGACATCATTAGGATCTTAGGGGCAGTATGTAAGGTCATGGTTAGATTCTTTCTTCATCATTTCTAGTGTTAGGGAGCTTGATATCATTTGAGGTACCCTTTTCAGGTTTTCTACATTGTTTTTAGCCTTGATTTTCTTTAGTGAAATGAAGTCCTTTATATCATCTACCATTTTACATAATTTGGTTCTTGATGTAGATGGGATTCTTGTTCCCTTGGAATTGGCTACGCCAATTGGAAGTAGAGGTGTCTTGTTTGATGTTTGTAAATACCATGATCTATAGTTGGGGAGAACTGCTCTTGGGAAGATATCGTATGTTTACAAAAAAAACCATATGATGTCATCAGTGTAATGGAATAGTAGTATTTGATGAAGGTTGTTGTGGATTACTTCCAGAGGTAGGTGGAATTCTCTTATGCTGATAGAGAGTCAGTGGTGTTTTTTGCTAAGAGGGACCCTGAAAGGGGTCAGAGGAATGTTTCATCCTTATCATCCTTATTGGCTGAGATGATGTTGAGTTAGTCATAGGTTTAGTAGTTGATGTTTCCTGAAGTCATTGAAGAGTACCTTGATTTATTTCTAGAATAAGTTGTAGCAAGAACCCCTCGATGGAATATCAATTTCAAGATCAACCTACCGCCACGCTTGTATCCTATCTCTATATATCTATATAGGATGTCAACATAAAAGTTACAATATCTACCTATACCCCTTGATGTTCTATTGCAGTTTAGTATGGTTTATTAGAATGTGTCTCACTAGGGTGATCCATAGTTTTTTGTGAAGAAAGTCGGTGTAAGATTTCATTTCTGTATCGATTATCATCAATTGAAAAAATTAACAGTGAAGAATTCATATGAACTCTTGTGGGTTGAAGATACATTTGATCAATGGAATTGTTCAACATGGTTCTCAAAGATCGATTTGAAATTTGAGTAGAATCATATGTGAGTGAAAGATGATGATATTACGAAGACCACTTTTTGTTTTCATCATTGGAATTACAAGTTCTTGGTGATTTCATTCAGCATGAAATATTATTGTGTTGTATTCATGGGGTTGATGAACACTGCATTCCATGAGTTCATAGAAATGTTTTGGTGGTTTTCATCAATGGAATCCTTATGTAGTGCGCATCTGAGGAGGATCATAATGATCATATGAATTCTGTTTTGGTATTCCTTCAACGATAGAAGCTATTTGGGATGTTTTTGAAGGGTGTGTTTTTGAATCGAGATATCCATTTCATGAGGCTTTTCATATCCTAGCAGGGATTCAGTGTGGATCGATCAAAGATAGAACTAGTTGTTTCTTGGGAAGCCCCCAAGGTAGTGGTATATTTGAGAAGTATCCTTTTTCATTCAGGATATTGAATGATGTTTGTGGACAATTTCTCATGGGTAGGGACTCATCTAATAATATTGAAATGGAAGGATCCAACATTAGTGTGAACATATCACGGTCAGGCAGCATTTGAGTATCTGAAGGAGATGTCGGTCAATTCTTATGTTCTTCGTTAACTTGTTGAAAGAGTTTAGATTGATGTTTTCGGCAATGATTCACATTTGGGGTTAGTTTATGTTGTGATTATGTATAGATTGGTCGGTTCTCAGGGGGTTCAGTAGTTTCTCGCTTGCAAATGTAACTATGCCACCCATGATCTTGAGATAGTGGAAGTGGTGTTTTCTCTGAAGTTGTGGAGATATAATATAATCAGTGAGTTATTTTTCTATTTCACCGATCATAAGAGCTTGAGGAATGTTTTCTCCAAGAATGAATTGATCTTTTGGCTGTGTCAGTGGATGGAGTTCTTATATTATTACGAGTTCTAAATTACAAATACAACTAGTTAAGGGAATGTTTTAGCCAATGTGTTGACCAAGAAGTAGAATATTGATTCATTGTGTGAATTTGGTGATTCCAAGAGAGTGATGGAAGAGAATTCAGCATTGCATCTGAATATTAGAGAGTCGATGGTAGTGGTTTTATTTTTTAGAAAACAGTGTTGTCATCTCTAGTGCAGCAGGTAGAAGAGTCCCAATTGGGGGATCATGAGTTAGAGGTCTGGGGATACAGATTTGTGTGTGGTCAAGAATCCGATTGTAAGTATGAGGTTGAAAAACTGAGTTTAGTTTTAGGGAACACCTTACATTCTTTGGCGACAAGTGAGATGTTTATCGGGAGTTCCATGGTTCACCCTTAGATGTACTTCCTGTCAGGAAAAAAATGTAATGTCTATCAAGGAGTCAGTTTTGGTGGCGTAGGTTTAATTTTTTGATTTCATATTTTGTGTCTAAATGTTTGGTCTCCCAAAATGTGAATGTTGAGTACCGTATTCCTAGTGAATTTCTCTAACTTTTGGATGTTCCTCAATGGAACTGTAAGAACATTGTAATATACTTTTTTATAGGTTTAGATAGAGCTTAGGGAAGATATGATTCTATATTAGTTGTAGTTGATCATTTGATGCATTATTCCCACATTATAGTAGTAAATGAGTCAATCATAATAGTGTTTTTGTTGAGACTAATTTTGGAGGAGGTGGTGAGACTTCACAGAGTCCTGAGGACTGTCATTAAAAATCAAGATCCTTATTTTTCCTCTAGGGTGTGGAGAGGTCACCATCATTTTTTGGTTCCCAGTTAGTCCTTAGCACTTATTTTCATCTGTATATGGAAGGTCAAATAGAGTAGACCATCCAGACTCCTGAATATATGTTGCACTCTTGTGTCTTGTATTTTGGAGATCCATGGATGATGCACCATTTGTTGGTAGATTTCATTTACAACTATAGTTGACACACCACTATCAATATAGTGCAATTTGAATCCTTGTATAGATGACCTTAACATTTTCTATTGTGCTGGACTAGGGATGAAGAGTCATCAATTATCATGCTAGAACAGTTATAGAATACGATAGAGATGGTTTAGGTGATTCATGAGAGGATGAAGGCATCATAAGATCATCAAAATTCTTATACTGACCATAGTAGGAGACCATTGTATTTTGATGTTAGGGATCACTATTATATAATGGTGTCTCTCCTTTATGGGAAAAAAGGTTTGGAGGAGGGAGTAAAGTCTCTCCCTAATTTGTTGGGCATTTCAATATGTTGTCTCGTATTGTATCCGTTGGATATTGGGTGTCACTTCTCCTACATTTGAGCTACACACATGAGTTTTTTCATGTTTCATAGATCCATAATTATCTTCATGATTACTCTCACATAATCGATTAGGGTGAGATCAATGTTGAAGATGATGATACCATCAAGGAGTGGCCTATAGAGATCCATGACCGTAAGGTGAAGGTGTTTCATGGGAGTTCTATCACCTGTGATTGTATCTTGTGGCAGCATGGTGGTGTGGAGGAGAGTACCTTGGAACGTGAGTTGTAGATACTCGCTTAGTACCCAGAGTTGTTTAATGTTTTTCTATTTTTTGGTAATGCTATTCATTTATGGTTTTAAAATTTTTCTTGTTACGTGATGGATTTCTTTTGTTTTTTCTAGTATCGTGCTCCTTTTTTAGAGGTATCTCACCCATGAGAGTTTTTTGAAGCTAATTTTGGTTTACGTATGGTTTCGCATATTTCATTTTATGAAATTTTAGATTCTTTAGTGGTGAGATCCTTGAGAGGTATCCTGGTGAGTGGTTTTTCAGAAACATTTTAATTTTTCTTATTAGGGTTGTTTTGGATTCTTGAGGATGGGAATGATTTTAATGGTATCTGATGTAATAGACCAGGACTCTCTAGTCCACTCCTTTATAGAAAAATTGTGGTGGAGGTGTTCTGAAATGCCAAGATGACTTATCCCCTACAATTTTCCAAATTTACAAATGTTGATTATGAAATGGTGAGTTTGAAACTGTGTAACTTCTTTAGTCAGTTTTCAAGTTTTTTTAGATTTCATAGAGTTTCACAAATTTTATGTTTCCTTTGACATAAAATGCATTAAAGGACATTTTTAAGGGATTTAAGGGTGATTCAAAGCCCATAACTCATATCATAATTTTTCCTAATAGTCAATAATCCTTTACTCAGTGAAAACGTGTGATCATTCACGGATCTTATCATAATGTAAAATCCAGCATATCTTAAATTGCTCTTCTATTAAATCTTTTAAAGAGACTACATAAGTTCCTCAATTATTCATCCATCTTAGTCCCAGGTGAGAAATGCTCAATCCTTTCATTACTTCTCATATGAGTCGTGCATTGTGTTTTAGCCTTGGATTATGTCTCCCATAGGTTTTCATCCTATAACATGTGTAACCGATATTCTGGTTCAATTAGCAATTGTCGATATATCATAAATATAAGTATGTTATACCACTAATTTTCTAGATTCCCGGAATAGTTATTTCTTATTTCTCTGTTTCCATATTATGAAATGTGTTCTCTATGTTCCAAATATATCTTCATGGTTTGTTGGTTGTTGTGGTGGTGTCTCGGCATTCTTAGGGGGGGATTCAGTCTTCTAAGAGAGATGATCATGGTCTATTGTGGGGATTGTTCTTTTATAAAGAGAACCAAAATCCTTTTTAGGTATGAGATTCATGGATTCGATATACTTTTATGTGAAATGGTATATTTATCTTGTTTTCTTCCTCTGGATAAAAATAGTATTTAAATAAAAAATATTTGAACCGGATAAATAAATTAGTATCGATTGTTTATTGTCACCTCTTGTTTTTCTAGATAGAACGATATATTTGCTTGATTGTTTAGAATTTAATTCTTCATGATAATTGGTAATAAATGTAATGACATAACTAATATTGAATTATTTGGATAAAGAAAATGTGGCATGTTTTTGAATTTGGTTATTGTTGTGGTAAACTTTTGATAATCGAATGGATGTAGTTTTTTCATGTTAAAATGAACTAGATAATTCAAGATGGAATAAATAACCGGTTTTTTGTAAAACATAATTCTTGATAGAGTATTGAGTTACCCTATTTCATATAAAAGGCAAGAGCCTTATGATTAGTGCCCTGAGTCTTTGTTGTGTGTGAAGTCAATATTCCATGCTTGGGTTCAAGATCCATGTTGCTTGTTGATTATTTTCCTATTTCTTGTAGTATTGTGTGGGCCTGTGATGGCGTAGCCTAGGAGAATATTGTGGTATGTGGTTTAGGGGGGACCAGGGATTGGGTTAGCAGTTGAGACATAGAGTGATGACAATCATTTGTTTTTTCATGTGAGTGTTAGGTTGGACACTAGAGAAGATGAAACGAGTCGATTCTGGATGTTGGATTCTCATTGAATCTGTTTAGTTGTTTATATTTTTACTTTACCGAGTACATAGGGTTACTGGTTTGGTTAACCCACCATCCAAATGAGGATAAGATTCACCTTTTATGCCACAAGATTTAAGTGTTTATCTTCTCAACGATGGATAGGTCCATGCTGCTACTATTGTTGTAAAAGTTTTGACAGGTAGTATGTCTACTCACCGTGTTGAGCCCCTTGTGTTTGGTAGAATGGTTTTGCTTTTCAGGAATACCAGTAATTATTGGAAAGTAATAATGATGTCAATAAATGATTGAATATATGATGTTAACACATGGGATTTGAGCTTGTTGTGATGCAACGCTGAGGTCATATTTCTATGAAGTTGTGGACATTGTTTGTTTATGCTTCAAAGGTACAGAACATAGTGTGATGAAAATGAAATGTAGTAAGTAATTAATAATGGTTAATTAATGGTTAAAAAATTAATTACGGAAATAAAACTTGTAAATAATGATAATTAACTTAATATCAGTCTTTAAATGGTTATATGTTTATAGTATATCTAGTCTTAGTAGTCGAATCTAGGAGTCCGAGAGACGTTAGATGTAGTTGAGTCTAAGGCTATGTTTTTCTATGAGAGTGTTTGTCAGCAATAGTATATTATGTCCATTTACTATTTCTATATGATACCCCACCCAATTAGTTTGTAAAACTTACACCCCGTGGATTCTACGCCCTGGGGGTGTTTTCCCCAACATTATGGTGGGAGGATGGATAGCTGACTACCCCATTTTCCATGCTCTCTTCTCTTGGTAGTTACTTCTTCTTGTGGGCATGGCTATTAGTTTACTCATATATGTGTGTAGTGGGTTGTAATGGCTTTGGGTTATTCACACACATATATTCGGGATATAGTTTCTTATGGACTACTATTGGTGTAACATTTATAAACTGTGATGGCTTGTGGATCCTTACTCGACCAATGGTTGTAATGGCATAAGGTATAATTCCAAAATTATGACACACATTTTGTGAGTTGTGGTGGATTCAAGAAAAAAACTAGTTAGAAGGGTTATGTGGACATAATGGTGGTGTTTCTCTAGGTGCATGTTGTACAGTTATGCACATCTTCGTGTGGGCAAGCCTTCTTGGATAGAGATTCTTAGGACGTGCGATGTTGGGGAAAACAACAAACCAGTAGGGATGTGGTAGTTGGGACCCCTGATATACATTATTTTATTATATACTATTTTATGTGATAATTGGTGAGAGTAGAAATGGTGAGGATGGAAACATAGTATACATGTTTAGGTGGAAAGTTAGTTTCACTTGTTGTTAACTGCTCATTATCCTTAATTCTTTACTTTTCCATTAAAGGCTCTGAGGAGGATCCTACTGAGAATACATTTATACTCACCCTACATATGTGCCAATTTTTGTTGGGTCACTTGGAGAAGGTTGGTGACAAGGTTGGTTACTACTAGCATGTGGGTTTTTTCAGGAGCTATTCCGGCTTCGTGGTCACTTACTTTTTAGATTCTTTTGGTACTTGCAGTTTTCCACTTTAGTTGTAGTAGTCTTTGTATGACATTACATATGTGTAAAAGTATTTCTTTTTATTTTTAAAAATGATTTGGAGTTTGTTGGTTTCTCTCTAATATATCTATTTAACATGTGTTCTCTTATAGTGTAATGCCTCTCATCTATGTGGTTATTATACCCTTGATGCTAGTTGCTAACCCCGGGCCTACTAGACTCGGGAGTGGGGTGTGACTATCTTCTTTCTCACATTACCATTCCTAAAGGGGTACACTTTATGGGGGAGGGGATCACGATATGAATATTTAAGTTGACCGTATTAGATAATATAAATTTTTGTTGTTGAAAATATAGAATATATTTTACCAAAAAAAATAACACAATTCAAATAATTGAAATTAAAATTAAATCTATAGATACGATGATGAAGCATGATTTCATAAAGTGTAATTTTCTTGGAAAATATGATTTTATATTAACTCTATGAATAATATTAATTATTATGTGGATATTAAAAACTATTTATTTATATATAATATTCTAATTTCATTTAAATAATTTTTAATTAATGGGTGTTTAATTACATAAAAATTGAAAACATTATTCAATTTAACATAGTTTTAAGAATAATCTTACTTTGATACCCAAAGAAAAAATTATACTAAAATACAAAATGAGTCTCATTAAAAAGAAATAATGTTTATTATATATAAATAAATTTACTCATGTAACATTAAATAATTTTCAAAACATAATGCTACTTTTAAAATTTGTAATTTAGTAAAAATAAATGTTATTTTAAAAAAAATAGTATTAATAACTATTCACTAAAAAAATATTTCTTGATAAATACAAAAAATTCTCCAAAATAATAATATTATATAAATATATTAAAATTAATTTAATTTTTCTATATATATTTTTTATAGGATCCATAACATAATTATAATTTTTTTTATGAATGGAAGTGAAACACATTTATGAAGAAAACATATTTTTGAAAAATAAATTTAGTTAATTGAAATTATATTTATTATTTTATAAACATTTATCAATAATATATACTGAGACTAATATATATATATATATATATATATGTATGTATGTATGTATAATTATTTAATACTATTAATACCAAAAAATATTAGAGGTAGTTAATAATGGTTATATATTTCAGATGTCAACTATAGTCGATGTTGCTAGTCAAATATGTCATCAAACATAGTCTTCTTTTCTAAAATATCATGGGGTTATATCCTCCCCCAATTTCATAAATGGTTTCTTCAAAATTTCAATTTTAACTCCATAATCAAATGTTTTAAATTTTAAAATACCCCATTTCTAGAAAATCCCCAACATAAATTTCATAATAAAACTTCTTCTTGATAAGATAGAAAACAACAAAGGAAGCTTGTTTGGAATAACACATAGTAGGATTCAAAATTTTTGAAAATTAGGTAGAAGTGATGAGTTTTACATAGATGAAATTAATAATTCCTAGATAATTATATTTAATGATATATATAATTGATCATAATAATTTGAATGATCAATAGAAAACTAAAACCACCAAACCATAAACCAATGTATTCTGAATATGGGAACTTATTTTGTTAGAAATTTTGGTAATATAAAATATAATTATTTAAAGAAACATTTTTTAGAATTAACAATTAATTTACCGTCTATACAGAGATAATAATTATATATACTTATATTTTGAGTATAATTCCATCCTGTTATAATTTTCTGGGACAAAATCTTCATTTTCGTCAAACCATGAGTATTCATAATAAATAAAATCAATCATTTACAACTAAAATAACCTTTTAAAGGACCCTATAACCATAAAAAGAATAATAAATAAATTCCATCTATTATTATATAATAACAAACACCAAAATGGATAGAAAAATGATAATATAGTTAATAAGCATGTAAAAATATATATGATGAAATAATACATTATTAATAAAAATTCAATTGTAATACCCAATGTTCAACTAAACAAGGCATAAATAATATCAACTTTAATTATTGGTTTATCCTAAATTGTTTTCTCCTACAATTAATTTTTCAATCCCATAACTTTGGTGATCCTTTTATTTGAAATAAAATTATTCACTTTGTCCCCAAATCACATTCAAATCATATTGGTATTTATAGGATAAAACATTTATTCCCATAATTACTTCAATATCAATGATTATGAAAACCCTGTAAGTTTTCAGTACCATAAAACATATATCTCTAAAATGTTAATGAATACATCACATTAAAATGATTCATTAAAATATTTCATCCCAATAAAACATATCTTAATGTGTCATTAATCACAATAAGATATCATTATGTAAAGAAAAGCGGGTTCTATGACATTGAAAATATGATCATACTGAAAATTATATAATTGTTATGTTATTCATAACTCTTATGATTACCACTCAGGAAATCATCAGCATATCTGATTTTATATAAACCATTCCATTGATACAAATTATAGTTGTCTAGTCTTTAACTTGTGTGATAAAATTGATACCTATTAGGGAACTCCATGAGTGAAACACCTCTTGGGTAGGACACAAAACTATGTGTAGTGGTAGGACATAACTCATAAATACCTTGGGCAGAGAGTCAAGATTAACCTAATGTTCTCATATGATATTTACTAATGACCAGGTCACATCCTTCGAATCTGATACTATGTACAAAAAAATAACACTCCATAATCAGGTTCTAAAATCATAATAATTAGATATATTAATTGATACCGATTAAGGTTTCCAAATTTTTTCCATCCCAACATTAAAATACAAAAAATAATTATTTTAACACTTACATTCTTAAGGACATTTTATGATTATTGATTTAGTGAATTATGATAAAATATTATATAAAAAATACTCAATAATCAAGAGTTTATTATTTCCACTATACTCAGATAATTATATTCCATATTAGGTCATCATCATCATCCATATAAAACACATATTGAAAAAATTCATTAAATAATATACATGAGAACCTATGGAAAATGAATCATAAAAAGTGTAAGATCATATTCCTAGTGTGGTTAAAATAATATCTAAAAATTAATTCCATCAGTGAGTACTGGAATAGAATAGAGTTGTCATGAAATAATCTATCACGACTATGACCCTACAAAGTGTACCCCTCTTGGGCCGGCAATGTGATAAGGGAGATAATGACCCCCTGAGTCCCGTCTTTAGTAGGCCCTGGGTTGGAAACTAGCACTGAGGGTATAGTAATCACACAAATGGGAGGCATTACCCTCTAAGAGAAAACATATACAAGAGAAAGATATGATAGACACCAATAAACTCCAACTCATGCTAAAATATAAAATAACTCTCAAGTACAAATATGTATGTTCATGAAACCTACTACATCTAAATGTGGAAAACTACAAATACCACCAAGAAAGTAAAAACAACAACAAACACATGCCCAAACAGATCCTGCAACCCCAATCTCATAGAAACCAGCTTGATCTCCAACGTTATCCAAGTTACCTGAAAAAATAGTTTATATATACATTAGGTTAGTATAATAGTATACTTAGTAGGATCCTCCCCAGAGCCTCTTCCTCAAGAATTCAACACCCACCTTAAGGGGAAATGAAAATAGGTCCAAACAACCATTCATTGAGAAACCTCTCAAAAAAGATAAATCCATAGGAGGAACCAAAGAAAGCCATCTCATAAACACATAAGGTTTATTACAAAAAAAGGGACATCAATACATGAAAATAGTTAATCATTAAAGAACACTGGGTAGTGATCATGTACTTGTGACTCAGGTTCCCAGGTACTATCCTCCATTCAACTGTTTTGCCACAAGACACGAACCAAGGGGATAGAATACATGTGAAATGCCTTATATTTTCAGTCTTGGATATCCACATGTCTCTCCTCAATAGTCGTATCACCATCATCATCGATCTCTCCAAAATCAAGGACATGAGAGTCATCATGAAGATAATAAAAGAGCTGTAATACATGAAAAACATTGTGTATCTAGATCAACTGTGGTGGAACTACTACTCGATATGCAACAACTCCAACACAAGAGAAAACCTCAAAGGACCAACAAACCGAGGAGAAGGCTTACTCCCACTTCCAAAAAATTTATTACCATGATGGGGAGTCACCTTCAGAAACATGTGGTCCCCAAAATCAATCTCTAAGGGTCTTTTCCACTGATCAGAATATGATTTATATCGATCATGTGCTGTATTCATCCTCTCCTGAATCACCTGAACCATCTCTGTTGTATTCCGCACTAGTTATGGTCTAAGAATTGCTGACTCTCTAACCCCTATCGAAAACAATGAAGAACGGTATGAAAATCCACATAAGGCTTCAAATGGTTCCATACCAATAGTGTAGTGAAATATATTATTGTATGAAAACTCCACCAACATTAAGTTCATCATCTAGAAACCTCCAAAATCGCAGACACAATAGTGTAACCTGTATTCAAGAGGATAGACGGTTCACTTTGTCTCACCATCCGTTTGAGAATAAAAAGCAGTAAAAAGGAATAATTGAGAATCAAAATCATGAAAGAGACCTCTCCACGCCCTAGAGGTAAAATGAGGATCTCGATCAGAAATGATCATCCAAGGGACTCCATGATGTATCAATACCTCATCTACATACTTCCTTGATAAAACTTCTATTGAGCATGAATTACAGATTTCTATGAAGTGGGATGATTTCGTTAAACATTCCACTACCACTCAAATATCATCAAGTCCTCCCAGAGATCATGGTAAACCAATAACAATGTCCATTGAGATATCCTCCAACATCCATTTAGGAATATCTAATGGCAAGAGCAGACCACTAGGAACATGGTGTTTGGATTTCACCTTCTGGCAGACCAAAATCGAGACACAAACTCCGCAACTCCACACATCAGCCTAGGCCACCAAAACTGGTTCCTCAAGCCTCGGTACATCATTGCTATGCCAGGATGCACCACTGATGGAGAAATATGGATCTATCTAGGAACTGTATCGCGGATCATAAATGGATCAAATATCCTTCCATGATACAACTATTAGTGTTGTTCATCCTCAGACCAACCATCACGGGCCTCACAACAAACAACTCGGTCTCTCTAGACCATCACCTCTAGATCCCATAACTGGGACTCTTCCACCTGCTGCACCAGAGTTGAATGCACCCTCATTAGAAACAGACAACCTCTAAACCCAAATTCTACCATATAAAGATGTAATACTGACAGTTCTTATATTACTCATCTTGAATCAACAAATTCACACACTACATCACCACGTCACTTAATTCTAAGTGAATCTGCTATAAAATTCCCCTTTCCAGGTATATACGATATTCTGAAGTCATATTCTTATAAAAACTCGATCCATCGATGCTATCGTATGTTCATGTCATGTGGGAGAAAAACAAACCTCAGCCTCTTATGAACAGTAAAAACCAAAAAGCGCTCGCCAATGAGGTAATTTCTCTACAATTTCATGGAAAACACCATGGATATGAAATAAAGATCATGGGTGGAATAGATATGTTCATGGGGATGCAACTTCCAAAACCCATACGAAACAACTGATCTTTTCTCCATTTGAACATAGCCTAACCCTAGATGCAAAGCATTGTAGAAAACATCAAATAGAATTCGGTTAGCCGGAAGAAATTGAACTGGAGATGTACTAACATCACTTTCAGTTAATCACAAGCTGCCTGAAACAGATCAATTCATATGAACGCCTGATACTTCCTGGTTGAAGCTTTCAGAGGAATCGCAACTCCAGAAAAAATTTCCACAAACCTAATGTAGTATCCTGCGAGATCAAGGAAACTTTGAACCTCATACACTGTCTTGGGGGATTCCCAAGTAATTAATGCTAATATCTTCAATGGATCCACAACTACTCCTTGCTGGGACACAACATTCCCCAAGAAATTGACTTCTAGATATCTAAACTCACAGTTCAAAACTTCCAAAACAACTTATGTTTATGAAAAACTCCCAAAATGGCATTTAGATTCTCTGCTTGGCCTTCTTCAGATGTGGAGTACACAAGGATTTCAGTGATGAAAACTACAAAGAACATTTCTAGGAACACACGGAACACTGAGTTCATCAATCCCATGAAAGTGGAAAGAGAATTTTTCACGAAGAACGACATTACATCGAACTCATAATGCCCATGACGACAAAAAAAAGCAGTATTCGTGATATCCCCATCCTTCACATGAATCTGATGATAACCTGACCACAGTTCAATCTTTTAGAACTAACATGCACCATTCAGTTCATCAAATAAATCATCAATCCTTAAAATAGGATAGTTATTCTTTATTGTCCCATTGTTTAAGCAAGGATAATCGACCCACAACCACAAACTTCCGTAATCCTTATTCACAATCAAAACTAGTGCACCCCACAGTGACACACTCAAACCGAACAAAACCAAAAAATAAAAATCCATCGAGCTGTATACGTTGATCTTGTAACTAAGAAGGGGACATCATATATGAAGACATATTGATAAGATACAGTCCTATTTATATCTCTATCTCAAACTCTATCTCTTGTCAAGGTGGTAATACTACATCCTCTTCTGTAAAGGCATCTGGGTACTCTTCTACAGCCCTAGGAAATACCAGTTATTGAACCTCTGAAGAACTCAACATTATCTCATCCATCATGGATGATAATGATTGAACATGCATATGTCCCATTTGAGGATCTCGCTCGCTAAAAAACACCATCGGCTCTCCATCTGCATCGGTGAAAATGACCTTCTTCATGAATCAGTCCATGATAGCCTGCACCAAATACAACCAATCCATGAGACGGATGACATCATATCGATGTATTCGTAATCATAGGAAATCTCCCAAAG
This sequence comes from Viscum album, assembly GCA_963277665.1. NCBI lineage: Eukaryota > Viridiplantae > Streptophyta > Magnoliopsida > Santalales > Viscaceae > Viscum > Viscum album. The sequence goes on along the minus strand of OY728164.1, from coordinate 355,277,433 downwards.
AGTGGTGATGCCCCCACACTAGATCAATGTCTCTACATACTTCAAACAAGTCATCTCGACCTCCAACTGGAGTAGTAAATTCAAAGGGCACGGAAGCCTCCTACCTCAAGTCCCAAAGTAGGGACAAGGGTAGGTGATATGAAGGAGTGTGTCTCTCCAGAATCAAACATGGCATACACCAAGGTAAAAAAACAATCAAAGGGTACCATGAATTATGTATGGATCACCTATATCTGGCTACACTAAATCAGGAAGCTGACCACTACCTCCTCCACGACCTCTCTCACCCTAATGATGTTTACCACCACAGCCATGCTCTACTATCTTAGGATGGGGAGTCTCAGGGGGATATCCTCTTACATCCCCATCTACCCTATACTGATCTAAATCAGGTGCAACCTGCTGCATCTACCTCTACTGGAACTACCTCAACAGAGGAACATGGAGTGGAACACCTTGTGTTTGATGACTACTCTGAATGTTCATGCACTCTCGCTGTTGATGACCTCATCCACCACATTAAAAACCAGTTCATGTGCCCTTGGCCTAGGTGAAAGAGCTGCTACCCTGGTGAAATGAGATGATGAGGGTTGGGACCTACCCCCGGCTGAATGGCAACTCTTCTGCACTGAAAATATTAAACCCTCAAACATTGATCAGTTTCATGGGGGATCATGACGACTCGCCACTCCTGATGAACTAGTTCTAGACAAATTACTCTCAATGACATCTTCCCTCACCAAAACCTCAAGATATTCTTTCAGCATAAATGCAGTGACCTAGTGTTGGATCACTAGTTGAAAATAATCCTCCAAATTCCTCTCCCTGGCATCCAAATCCAGAAATAGGTCTGAATCATATCATAAAAGGTTCCTAAAATAGATTCCAAATTCTCTCACACTAGAAATCCTCTGTTGAAGGATAAGAAGCTCCTGGAGGATGGACGACATCATGGTAGACGAAAGAAACTATATTCTAAACTTGTCTCAGAACTAATCGCATAATATTGATAACTCCTTATGATCCCTGATGTGTATGAACCCCCAACTCATCATTGTTCCATGAAATATCATCACTTCAATGGAATCCATGATCTTATTCTGAAAACGGATCGAACTGAAGCGTATTTCTGAATCGTATTTCGACCTCCTCCAACCAATCTTCCTGGAATTCATCTGAAATGGAGCCCTCATACTTATGCAGACTCTAGCACTGAATCGCTCAGAGTTTCCTCCTCAAAGTGTTATTGTCGTCAACCTCTACACATTGGCCCTCTATTGGCACAACTTGTTGGATGTCTTCTATGAGATCTTAATGAGGATGTCGATCTAGAGCCATACCAAAAAAATATCAAATAGTTAGAGCTTCTAAACCTGAAATATGGAAGAGACCACATTAATTAATTAATTTTTTCATTTTATTAATTTTAGGTCAACCTATCCCATGGTATACCCATTCAGACACTCAAACTAAGAAAAATGATGCATGATCCTTTCCTAGGTCTCAACCCGGAAACCAGTATCACCTCATTTAGTAGCTATAGTAAACATAATGGTTTCTACATCAGATGATATGGGGGCCATAAATGTCTATGTATCGGTTGGTCTCTAGTGTTTACATCACTTGAAATACGTGACTGACATTGTTTCCCTACCAACCCATGCATCCTCACTTGTGCCTAAATCCAAACTCCATCCAATCCCTCAACCAAGCCTCCGATACCACTCTTTCATGAACCCTTGAAAACAACGTGTACCACACTTGGGATGGAAATTTGAGAAGGGAGATGATGACCCCTGAGACCCGCCTCTAGTAGGAAACGATTTGTCCACTAACACCGAGGGTATAGTAAACACATAGATGGGAGGCATTACCCTCTAAGATAATGCATGCGGAAGAGAGAGATAAGATAGTGACCACCAACTCTAACTTAGATTGAAATATAGAATAAATCAAATGTAAAAAATATGTAATTTTCGGCAACATACTACAACTGAAAGGGGAAAATCTAAAAATACCCAAAATAAAGTAAAAATAGCGGTAACCACAAGCCCGAATAGCTCCTGCAACCCCATGCTAGTAGAAATTAGCTTGATCTCTAACCTTCTCCAAGTGGTCTGAAAAAAAGTTTATATATAAATAGGGTGACTAAAACAGTATAATCACTAGGAACCTCCCCAGATCCTCTCGTACATATGTAATGAAAGCGTACTAAAGCACAGTGAACAACAAGTGAAACTGACTCGTCACCTAAATAGGTATATTATGTTCCCAGCTTAACTATGGATACTCTCACAAAGTAACACATAAAATAGTTGAAAATATAACAAATAATATCAAGGATAACCCTCTACTAATATGACACTAGTTTTCCGCTTTGCCTCAACATTGTAGGCCCTAAGCATCTCTCTCCCAAAAGGCCTGCCCGCAGACACCTAGGCGTAGCACCACAACATGCACCTCGTGCAAAAAAACCACCACATCCATGTAGGAAAAGTAACCATGTAGTTTCTATGAGCCACCACATATTGCATAACTTGTATCATATGATGGGTATTATAACTCAATCCATTACAGGTTACACACCGAGTAAGAATCCTTAATACATCACAACCTATATAGGTTAATCATATAGTAGTTTATGTGATACTATATCCATAATATATGTGTGTGAATAACCACAAGCCATTACATCCCTCTACACACATATATATGTTAAAGTAAAAATTGATTCTACCAGGAAAAGTTATTACGAAGTGAAGAGAGTAGGGCCAAAGGAGGTAGTCAGCCATCCATCCTCCCACCTGAATGTTAGAGAAAACACCCCCCATGGGCTTATAATCGCTGAGGTGTTATCTTCCCTAACTACATGGTGGATTTGCGTATAAAAAAAGTACATAATATATTATACCTCACCACCACAATATGGGCATATACTAGTCAAATACTCAACTGCAGCTCATGTCTCTCAGACTCCCAGCTTCCACTTCTAATACTAGGTATCCTATAATCAAATAACCTGTTAAAGAGTTTTATTACATTACTTTATTACTTTTTTTCAATTCCACTTTACTTTAATTAATTCTTTAAACATTGATTTACAATTAACAGTTTCCACACTATATTTCATTACCATCACACCCAAAGTCTATTGTCCTTAGAATTGTGTCCAAAAAAGATCCAACCCTATGGGTTAACATCATTTATTAAATTATTTATTTACATCATTACTTTCCAATATTCAGAGGAATTCTAGAAATACATTCTATGTTTGTAAACGCAAGGGGGTTCAACATAGTGAGTATATGATCTACTCGTCATGTAATTTCCACCAATAGCACGAGCGTAGACCCATCCTCCTTTGAGTATTTAGACACGAAAGGCACATTGCATACCTCATGCGTCTTCCCCCCTTTAAGATGAAGGGTATGAAAAACCAGTTTCCTTGTGATGTGGGGAATGTAAAGAAGATAACCAATCAAAGAAACATCAATCATCTAAAAATTCACATCCAAATCCTTCCATCATCCATCGTGTCCTCTCCGACACCCACATGTATAAACCAATGCATATCACCACTCTAGGTGTCATCTGCTGCCACTACCAATAGGCATCCATTCCCCCACATATCACAACATCCATCTAGATTCACATTACAACAAAAGAAGCAAGAAAACAAAAATCATATCAATAGGGATCTTGTCCCTTAATCAACTAAGATTGAAACTTAGAACTATACTAGGGATTATCTTTTATCAAACTACCAGTTATTTAATCCACCACGGATTAACCAATTTAATATTCGTAGGTTCCAAATTCGATAAACCTAACCAGTAAGCTAAATAAAATAATTAAACACACTTACTGCACTAATTTTATTAAAACCAAATTACAATAAGAAGAACCAGATTCATTTACATGCCTCGTTATCTATAGCCAAACAATTATCAATAAATTTTTCTTTATGTTCATAACAAATTTCCATCACAAATGAAAGGATAAACAAAGAAATCATAGAAATCACACTATCTAGCAAAACAATAGGAAATAACATACGATCGACATCAATTTATCTATCCAACTCAAATATTTATTATTTCAATTACATTAAGATTTGGTGGGATAAAACATGTTTACTATACATTTTTACATAATAGGAAAGAGAATAAATGAATCCCCTACCTCAAACTATTATTGAGGAGCCACACAATAGGTTACGATATCCTCCCCCACCCCTATGACATCTGTATCCACCCGAGGATGCAAAGACACAACCACACTGGTCAACACCCAATAAATGCTCATTAGGAACAAAGAGATAGAATTCCATAAAATGGATATGGAAAATAGAAGGGTGTGAGCCCAAAAGAATGACGATTTAACATATATTATATCAGAGATGAATCGATACTGCTTGGTTGCACCAAAAATAGAGGGGAATAGATCCAAGGATTAAGGATCGATCCTACCACTTCTAAGGGAATAAGGAACGGATCGAGCATCTTGCTCTAGGTAACAAGAAGGTAGATCCAGTGAGGAATATATATCAGTCATTTAATATATTTTAATGGAGCATAGGATTAAGATACACTATATTTTCCATTAAAAGAAGATCGTATTAAACCTCGTTATTTGACTATGTAAAAGTATCATAAGCTATAAGAGAAATTAATATATGCATTAAGACCGTTGAATCTTCCTTAGAGTCTATAAAACTAGGATTTAAATTCATTTTACATCAAAGGAATCATTAATGTGGTGAAACTATAGGATGTTGGAAACACTATTCAAGAACTCGAATCTTGGCAAATGAAAAACTCTCTTTATGAACCTCACCATTGGAACCTCACAATTCTAGAAACATAGTTCATGAACCTCACCATTGGAACCTCGCTATTCTTGAAATTCTGTTCATGAACCTCACCATTGGAACATCGTCATTGGAACCTCACCATTCATGAAACACTATTCATGAACATCACCATTGGAATCTCACCATTGGAACATCATTATTCTAGAAACACTTTTCATGACCTTGTCATTGGATCCTCACCATTAGAACCTCACCGCTCTGGAAACACTGTTCATGAACTCAAAATTTGGCAAAGGAAAAAGGTAACCGGTGGAACCTCACCATTGGGGAAACAATATTCATGAACACAAAATTTGGAAAAGGGAAAAGGTCACCATTAAAACCTCATCAATCTGGTAACACTATTCATGAACTCAAAATTTTTCTAATAAATAGTCATCGTAAGAACCTCACCATTCTGGAAACATTGTTCATGAACCCAAAATTGGAAAAAGGAAATAGGTCTCATTTGGAACCGCACCGTTCGAACCTCACTGATGCATTGTTTATAAAAGGTCACTGATGGCATTGTTCACATAAGTTCACCGATGTCACTATTCACAGAAGGTTACCGATGCACTATTCACAACAATCTACCATTGGGACTGTTCAATGATGGAATAGTTCAAATATATAGAAAATTGGAAAAGTGTCGGGGATATGTCACATTGACCCCCTGAAGTGCCTCATACACGTGATTTTCTCAAAGCAATGAACCAGAGAGGTCAGGCCATTACATAATCAAAGTGTAAGAGAATAATATTAGACTATATATATATATCCATAAATACAATGATCATCAAAAATAAAAACATTGTATAAGTATTTATCAAAAGAAACACTTTTTAAAAGAAAATATCATGAGTAATGTGATATTTTTCATAGTAATAAAAAAAGATAAACCTATAGAAATAATATATACAACAGATTAGTAACTTGGAAGACTATCATTATATATAATGTATAGATCCCTTAGCATTGTAATAACCATATGCATGTCTTATAATATAATATTCTCAATAAAATATTCATTTCCAAATGAATTGGAACTCTATATGGGGGGAACCTATTTTATAATATATATTGTGTTCACCTGAGGATATCATGGAACACCCATCTTATAGAAACTTTGAGGAAAAATAAATAATATATATAGATGTTGTGTCTCCTCATAAAAATCATAAAATCATTATTCATTTTAGAATATGATTAACACATGAAAAAGAAATAATTTCCATAAAAGTATCTTTAAACCCTGATTGACCCATGGAAAAAATTAGTTGATTGTCAATATCATTAAAACATTATAATTTATGGGGAATGTGACTGATTCCCTAACAATATCATTGAAAAATGATTAACCCTTCAAAACTAAATGTGTTCCATAATAATATCATTTAAATGATTAACCAATTGAAATGAAATGACTTCCATAAAAATATATTGGAAACATTTTTAACCAACGAAAAATAAATGGTTTCTATAAAAATATTTATAAAATAAGATTGACCCATAGAAAAGAAAATGGTTCCCTAAAAATCTATTTGAAATAATATTTCCCCTTGGAAATGAATTGGGATTCATAAAAATATCGTTCAAACCTGAATAAGACATGGAAAATAATGGTTTTTAAAAATAATAACACTGAAACAATCAAAATACATCTATACAAAGTACGATGTTGTTATCTTTACAAAATTACCTCATATGAGAATAAGTAGAAACATCATTTATTTCTGTTGATGAATGGAAATACCATTAAAAATTTTAAAATATTTCATTGTAAAATTAAATTTTCATTTTGAGAATCATATAAAAAATAAAATTCAAAATACATTTCATAAATAATTTTATTTGAAAACATAATTTCAAACATATAAAGTAGACATCTAGGAAAAAATGTTACATTGTTAAATGAAAATTAGTTCATTCCCTATATGTTATAAATAAACATTTTATTGAAAACTTTTTTAAGAAGTTAATGAAAATTTACCCAGTAGGAAAACATTAAGAAATTTTCTTCTAAAACATTTTAAAATAAAGTAAGAGTCTTTATAACATGGAATAATGAATGAATTTATTCTTATAAAATAAAATTTATGATTACAAATCTGATAATAGGTATATGGAATAGAATGATACCCTATTTTAAAAAAATAAAGTTTCTATATTACATACAATTGATTTTCCTTTTGTTTATTCAAAAAATTAAAATATAAATAGAAATTAAATATTTGAAACACATTAAAATCTATATACGAATAAAAAAAATATGAAAATAATACCATATATTTTCAACCAAAAGAAATTTTGATATAAACAATCATCAAATAAATGAGATTATAACATAATGATTTTTCCACTTTTGTACATCTTTAATTATAAACCCCGTAAAATATTAAGATCAAATGAAACATTAAATAACATGAAGATAAAAATATATATGAAATAACATTTTGTAACTCAATTATATACCCATCATAAATTAGGTAGTTCTATATCATAAACATATCATCAAAAGAATGGATTTTGGGATGATTAATAATTATAATGATCATATCAATGATTAGAGAGTTAATAAATAAATATTTTATGTGTAACAAATGTAAATCCAAAAAATAAAATTTCAAATACATAATAAAACTATTTATAGATTAATTTAAATATAATCATGTAACAATAAAGTCAACTAATATTTTCTATAACCTAAATAATGGAATTTGATTAATGAACTGATTTACCACATTGTAACATTCATGTCAATCCCCATGGATAAATTTAAAAAAAGTAAAACATAAAATAACCTTATATATAATGGATTCTTGATATTAAGTATAAAATTTACAATATATACACCACATAATAAATAACCTGTGGTGAATATGGAATATGTCTGAAAGAAGTTAAATCAATATAAGAAAACCCCTTACCTCGAGTCAAAACATTCTATGTATATCAATTAACTATTATATAATAAACCAACATAAATTATTTGAATAATTATGAAAATTTTCAGGTTAAACATTTTATATTTAAATAATTTATTTTATAAAATAATAATCTCATATTTAAATAATTCATCAATTACCTCCACATTTGGTGTTTTTAGGGTATTCATTTTAATATTTTAAAAAAGATTTTGGGTGTTGAATAAGGTCAAATAAGAAAATATTTCCATATATCAAGAATAATAATCATAAAGTAATTGTAATATTTATTAATTATTATACTTTTAAAATAAATCATGAAATATTGTTATTAATATTGAACCATGTTATGATCATAAGGATGGTAGATCGTATGTACACATGAGTAACATTTCCATTTTTGAATCATCATAAGGGTGGAAAGATATTCATTATGTAATAATTAAATAATTATAATAATATCATAATGAAAATTTTATTTCATTAAATACACTTGTAAATATTATTATTGTTTTGTGGATATGAAAAACAAATCACATTGTTTCATGGAGCCTATAGTCCCCACATACACTAATGATCTTATTACTTTTTAGTTTAAGAATTAAAATTATATATTATATTTTAATAATTATCAATATATAATTAACAGAATTATACATTGAGTTATTTCATATATTATACATAAATATATTCTTTTTAACAAAAATAATAATCGTTATTTAATAATGAATCAGATCACTTCGTGAGGTGGTGGTCCACTGTACACATGAACGATGTTGTTGTATCCCATATTGAATGGAAAGTAAATAAGATAAATGTCATAAAATAAACAAATAAATTTATATTTTTAAAAAATATCATATATATATATATATATTACCTTAAAACCATCATGAAAATAATATGTGAGGTTCCCTGATTGAAAACGATTGACATCGGTTCACAAATAAGTCATTTTTCGTACACATGAATGATTATTTTTTATCTTATTGGATTGATGAGGAGGTGGATTTAGTATATTACATCATTTTAATAACATATTAATATATATTGAATAATTTTTTATCATATTATCATAGTTGTATATGATTTTAAGGAGGTGAAAGAATAAATAAAATAAAAATTCATAGTTATGTATTCTACATCTTCTTTAACCACCTCGTTATGATTATAGAAAAATTATTATTATAATGGTTTTATAATAAAAACTTATTCTAATATTAAGGGAATAAATTTGGATGTTTATTTGGATTGTTATTATCAGAAAAAATATATTTTATTTTGAAAATCAGAGAGAATTTGTGGTGAGTTTTTCATGTGAGGTTAGAGGCAAAATTGATCTTTTTGAAAAGAAAAAGGAATATTCATATTATTAACATTCCAAAGGGACAAAAATTGGATTACACGGGAGAATTAGAAATTATAAATCCTAAATATGGCTATAAAAAATATTTTATAAATTTTTACAGGTAACATGGATCCTTATATTCATAATTTCACCCTTAGTAAACTAGTTATGAAAAAAACTGTAAATTTTTCATTAAATATTTATTGTGCCCAAGAATTAAATTGAACATTAAAGATAAAATAAATTATAATTATTATAAATATATAAAACATTTTACCAAATTAAATTATCAAAAGTGACAAAATTTTAATTTAGAAGGAAACCTGCTATCCCAATGAAAATGAGGGGTTTCCAGAAGACTATATTCATGGAGAATTCAAATTATATTAACTCTAAGACTAAAAAAAATGATTGAATGAAATGAAATTACTATTAATAGATATATAAAATATATATTTTTTTAAATATATCATTATTAGGGTATTTCTTAATTAATTATGTTTGATAAATAGTATTCACTTTAATATAGTTTTTATAAAACTCTCATTTTGTAGAATTAAGACAATATTATAGTAAACACTAAAATGAATATGATTGAAAATAAATTATGTTTATTAAATATTACTAAATAATAAATATTTTACATAAAATCATATTAAAAATATAATGAAACTTTTAAATTTAAATATTTATAGAAACGAAATGAATTCTTTTACAAAGAATGCTATTTTTCACAATTTATTTAAAAATTACTATTCTATAAAAAATACAAAAACATTACCCAAATATAAATTTTGTACAATAATTAAAAATATTAATCCCTCTTTATATAATAATTTTAATAGAAATTCCGAAAAAATTATAATTTTTTTCATGAATAAAAATAAAAATAATTTGAACATATAAATTTTTTCGATGAATAAAATTATATTACATAGAATTGATTGTTTATTTACAAAAAAATTTCAATAATTAGTATTGAATAAAAAAATTATATTCATATATATATTTTATAAATTAGTTAATATTATTCATACCCTCTTATTTAACATCTATGTTATAAATGATATATTTTATTGGATTGTTTAGGCTTGGTGGTTACTGTCAAATTCGGTATCGAATATTGACTTATTTTATAAAATACTAGGGTGTTAAATTATAAATTAATTATAAGGTATTTATATAAATAAAACATATTGGTAAAAAATTAATAACATTTTTGAAAATTAGTTATATGTTTAGAAAATCCAATTTAATGAAACAAAATATTTATTGCCTTTTTTCAACAACTACTAAAAGAAATTTATTATCGTCTTAGAAAATTATTTTTGAAAATTAAATTTCATTTTTGTAATCTAAATTCTAATATTTTTTTATTTAATTTTTAAAAATTTTCTGAATAGGTTAATTTTTTTTCAATGGTAAATAAAAAATGATTTTTTCAAAAGCAATTTTTTGAATAATTAATTTACAAGTTCTATTTTATTTTAATGTTGTTTTAAAATAAAAAATAGATAAATTATTTATTTATTAATATAATTTCTGTCTTTAATCAAATTTTTATTTAATGGTGTAATTAAAGTTTTATTTTCTTATGAAAAAAATCACAATGGAAAACATCATTTTTGTCGCATATGTAGGTTTAGCTTTATATTAATATTTTCTAAATATATGAATTTATTTTTGAAAAATAGATTCCTTATTTTTAACCATAATTATTTAAAATATAATATGTTTAAATAAATTTTATACCATAGCCAATAATAAAAAAACTTAATTATTGTGGTTGGGATTACAAGGGTTTTATTGGGGGTTAATCTAAAATGATAAGGGGTAAATGACCTAGAAACATTTCAAAATCCCATTTCATAACCCCACAACTTCCAAAAAATATATAATGTTCTAGAATTTTCCCATTCATAGCACTGTAGAATGTTTAAAATATGAGTATACATAATTATTTTCTTAAATTCTTAGTGTTTCCTCCCCCATCTTGTGAAAGGTAACCTACTCTCCTATCCTCATTTTTATTAAAACCCATTTTTATAGACCAATACAAGTGTAAATAAGTTACATAACTCCATCCCCTAATAAAAAATACCATATTTTGAAATGAAAACATTTCTTAAATGAATTTTCATTCTAACCTGAGGAGGTTTTCATAGAATTGGTAATGTTCATAAATTATTATTTTTATTATATTTCTTGTTTCCCCCCTATAAAATCTTATTCAAACATGTTCAAATATAAAAATAATTATCTCTAATATAATGATATTTTTTATGATAATGTGACAATCTACATCTATCTCCTCTTCTATCATGTGGAAAAAGAACTTGTCAATCAACTGTATGGTGATCTACCCCCTCAAATGAGAATGTAATCTATTATCTATACGCTAATCTCACATAGGATATAATTACAGATTTAAAAAAATTATTTAATATTTTTGAAATAATATTACATATAAAATTATATTATTTCATGTTAATTCTTAATTACATTTCAATTGGATTACAGTAAAGTTTCTCTTATGTACATTAGTCCACTGTGTCACGATGGGATGTGAGTTATTCTTCTCAAACACATTGAATTAAATGAAATAAGGATACTTTTATTTAAATTAATTGATGTATATTAAATTGTAATGGATATATAACTGTAATTTGTTACTCTAACTTTTTTACATTCATTATTAGATAAAATGGAAACAACATTCATGCATACATATGACTTTTCATCTTCATGAACGGTGTAAATCATTTTAGATCAAGATATTTTTTGGATTACATTGGATAGTTAAATAATGAGTACATATTATATTAATATAATTTTAACCATTCTATAAAATATTGAACCATGATCAATGTAAGAGGTTTATAAATTAAAAACCAAAATTTTCATGAACAATGATGCAATTTTTACAAAAAATATGATTTTAAAAAAGAATTATGAAAAAATTGATAAAAACATTCATAAGTAAATCATATATAGTATGATAAATAATATTAATTTTCATAAATATATGTGTAATAAACATATCTTTTTTATATAAGAGGTTATAACATGTACAATGGAAGTCGAGACTTAAGGTATGTAATTTCTAATCTAACTTTTATTTTTTTGTGACTTATGTCAAATTCCCCACTCATTTCTATTTTGGGGTGAATATATAGATCATTTGAGATTTTATATAATCAGTATAATTATATTCATGATATTAAATGTTTCATTTGATGTAATATTTTAAGGGGGTTTTGAATTTTATCATTATCAAAATAGTAATGGAATTTTGGTCTCACCTTTACTTCTATGGGATATACGCCATATTCTCCACTTTTTTCTTTTGGTTCATATATATACATATCATTAATGTATTTTATAATTCTTAACCGGATATATTGTGTTATACCAAATCATATTATATCAATTCTATCATAGGGATTACGATTCCAAATATACGAAATTTGTAGCGTTTTATGTTACTATCATGTTGTTTATCTCTATTATATATGTTTAAGTTTCCAATGATATAATAATAAGATCTATATATCAAGAAAATAATATATTTTCATATATTAGGATTATTTAAATAAAATACATGTCTTCCATTCATTTTCCTCTTTTTTATTTAGTCATGAGATGAGATGAGTTTTTTTATATATAATTTATATTTTTAATCACATAATTTGAAAATACATTTACATCCATGTCCATGTTTTCATAATATGTTTTTAAGGGATTTTTTTATATTCAAAAATTATTATTTAAATACATTTCAACAAAAATTTTAATTTTTAATAAATGTATAAAGTTGTATTTCTTTCATTTTCATAAACAGGTCATATTTGATATTAAATAAAATTTGAAATGATTATTTTTAATGTGGGTATTATTTATGATATTTCTCATTATCGTTACCAATAAATGTTTTATATATTCCTATTTATGTTTTAAAGTTTATTTTTCATGGAAAATATTTTTACTAATTTATTTTGAACTTTTATATTTGAGAATTAAATTTTTAGTGAAAAATATATTTTCCTAATGAAATGTTCCAAGTGACCTTTCAATATCAATTTCTTTAAAAGATGACATACTTTTATGTTACATATGGATTACTATGTTGAGGATCCAATTATAACATAGATCTTATTTCCTATGGTGGTATATGTTTGTGATAAAAAATACATTTATGATACCTATTACTTTTAAAAAGATTATTTGATGATGAATTGATTATATGAATATGAATCTCATTTCTATTCAATGGGTTATGAATTGACCAAGTATTTATGATTCAAATTTATTTTCTATTGGTTATTCGATGGGGAAATGTTTACAAAACCAATTTATTTTCATGTTCTATAAAGTGATGAATATTTTATAATCTTATGGAAAAACTATATATGATTTTCATTATGTGATGGTTGGTAAAAATTTATATATAAAATTAATTGGTAATAGATTGATAACTCATCATATAAATAATAATGAAATGGGGAGTAACCCCAATATAGTTAGGGAATTTTTGTAATATTATAATCTTAGTAGAGAACTAAGACTATTATGATGGTTTGGATTCTAACAACATTCCACTATTATATTTTTTCGATTATCCTTAAATTCGATGGAAATGATTTTCTATTCTTGTGGGTATGCCCAAAATATATTTTTATTTCATTCATAAAAATATCTTTATTTTTTCATTTATGATTAATGTGTTATAAAATAAAATGATTTCATCTTGGACCCATGTTTATGATATATAATATTTAGGGTATGTTTTAAAAAAATTATTCTCATATTTTCATCCAATTATTCAAATATTATGTTGATATATCACATGATTATTCTAACTAATAAACAAGGCTAAATGATTCTTGTGTTTCTTTTCCCCAGGATATGAAGATATATTTTAATTAGGGTATGTATTTTAAGATTAAAAATGGGATGATCGTTGTGGTTGATATTTAATATAATTCATCAAATAAAAATGTTTTTTTCTAGTCTCCAAGGACAATAAAATTTTACTGTACTTAGGCTTGTATTTTGGAAATGTATTGAATATTCATTTAAAAATAATAAATATTTATTTATGAGAATAATTGGTCATTTAAGATACTATTAGTTGAATGGTATAGTTAACCAATATAAACAAGGATGAAAAAACATTACTGAGAAACATAGGGAAATATGTACGGGTTTTTCTAAGGATATGTTTTTTATTATCATTAAGGACATGTCTAAGAACAAACTGTATATAGTAAAATAAAATAATATTTGATGAAGGATGGAGAAATGTATTATAAGAAATTACATCCCTATGTGGATACTACAATTGAATTTGGATCTATGATAAATAAAATATTGGGTGATAACTAGAAAAAAGATTCATTGAGATACTCGATTTTCACTTGATGTAGAAAAATGGGCCTCACTACATACCTAGTTTGACACACTCTTGGGATATTATTTGGAAATAAATAAAAATATTTTTAAACCAAAATGAAATATTTTAATAATAATCATGAAATAAAAGGTAAAACATAAGGGTTCATGGATTGAAACGATGTTTTCATGATTTAGACATCCAACGAATGATCGATCACCTTGATCAATGATTTCAAATGGTTATTCAAACAATTTTGGTTTTAATCAGTGAATAAATATAGAATGATGATGCTGAGGTGGTTATAGGTATGATAAAGTATTGAAGTATATTATTTGAGATTATTTACCTAAATTTCCATAAATTATGATAATTATATTTGAAGGAAAATTCCTATCCTAAATGATTAGTTTTAAATTAGTATTGAAAACACTTAATGTTATGATGTTGACATTTGATATCCAAAATTATTCATCAATTGGTATTTTCGGTAATGTTCTTCCTAAAAATCACATTATTCTTATTCTTGTAAATTTTTTTGTCATATTAATCGTTGATTGGAATTGTACGCATGAATTCTACTTCAATTTTAATGATGGGTAGTCATGTTTGATATTACAAAGAAACCAATTATCATTTATTAGTGTGATGATAAATATAAACTTCTAATTGTTATAATATCCATTTTATGATAGTTAATTAATTTTCAAAAATAGTTTATATCTTAGCTAGTTTTTGATAACATCAACATCATTGGTATGACTATTATTAGGGAGTTATTTGTTCTCTTTTTTGATGAGATTCCTAGCCATCCATTGATATGTGATGATGATTTATCAAAATAATTCATACCCAGTTCCACACTTATTTCAAATAATCATTATTAAAAGGACCTTATTATGTTATTATTATTGAAGGAGGTACTCTAAGATAACCTTGAAAAGGGAATAATTTATCTAATTATATCACCTTGGGGTGAAAAAATTCTATTTTTAATTAGAATAATGAATCAATGAGACTCTTAATTATTTATTACAAACTGAATAAGATCATAATCAAGACCATGTTCTCTCTACCAAATATCATTGACTTGATTGATCAACTTTTTAGTGATCAAGATAATTGTAATGTTGAATATTGTTTTAATTGTAATAAATCGAGGGTCATGAAGGAGTATATATCCAAGACAAAATTCTGTATAATTTATAGGGACTATGAATATATACTGATCCATTTGGACTTACTAATTACACCATTATCTTTATATATTTAATTAATAATTTTTGTAGATACTAGCTTGATCAGTTTCGCTTAATCTTCATAGAATATAGTCATGATTATTTTAAACTCATGTATGGTCATAATGATCAACTTGATAATTACTCTGAATAACCTAGGGAAAGAGAAACCGTATGTAAAATTTTCGATGTGTGAATTTTGAATAGAATTTTTCAAATTTTGGATTATGTAATCTCATGTGAGTTTGTTATTGTGGATATATCAAATATATTGGCCATGGAATATTTTCATAGAACAAACATGTAGTCTAAGACCTGTATTCTACCTGGTTTAGGTAGATATAGTCGATGGTTTATAGATAATTTTTCATGGATATCTAATCCATTCACCAAGTCAACTCGGATGAGAGTCTAGTTACTCATGATAGAGTAATGTGAGGAAAATCTAAAGAAACTGAAGAGAATATTACCCAACACGGATAATAATACAATACGCAATAGATTATAAGTGTATATAATATATAGTGACTCATCAAACAATGGATTGAGATGAATTCTTATGTATAATGTAATTGTGATAGCTTATGTGTCACGATATTTTAAGGTTAATCAGCAAAATTACCCATGTCAGGATATGAATTTTGTCTTATTAATTTTTTCACAAAATACAAGGAGTCCTTATAATTCTTGAGAATTGTGTGATATATATACTAATCACCAGATTTTAAATTATATATCCACAGAAAAGAGTTGAATATGTAGAAGCAAAAATGGTGGTACATGATAAAGTATTAGGAATACTCAATACCCTACCACCCTGGGAATACCAAAAAAGATGAAGATTATTTGAACTAAAAGGATAATTAAAGATTATCTATGATGAAGATCCCCAATAATCTAATGGTTATAGATTTGAGAGGATGGATCTTGAAATACTAATTGAAGAGGGGTAACTAATATTTCTCAAATAAGTGTTCAACCATAATTCCATGTTTACATAAAAAATGTTTATAAGGATGAATTGGAGATGCAAATGAATGTGAGAAATGTTTTCTATTTCAACCTTGATTATAATAGAATAATAAGGAGTGAGAATTTGTATGTGTTCTATCCATACAAAATATGTAGGAGATATTAGAAGAGCGCCATAGTTCTTCATTACCTCTTCGTCCAAAAATTAAAAAGATGTTTAAATATTTTAAAGCGTATTTCTGGTGGTTTGGAATAAATAATGATATCCTAGAGTTTGTATCTTAGTTAATGGAATGATAGAAAGTTATATTTGTGAAACAATGGTCTAATGGAGTTTTACAAGCATAATAAATACCAAAATATAAATAAGAAAAAATCACCATGTATTTTTCATCTGACACACCATAAACACTTAAATAGAATGGTACTATAGGGGTTATCTTCAATATTTATAAAAAGTAACTACACTTCATCACAATTAGAGACATTTTATCTATTGATTATATTTACATTATATTCATTAATGAAGATAAAATGTTGAATTGAATAATACATTCAATTTCGTATATTAAGGATCCTATATTTAACTCCATTTTTGGAAATTTCATTAGTGTTATCTAGATATATAATTGAATTTTAGCATTTTGAATCATCATCTAATATATGGTCAGTTATAAAGATTAATTAAAATATAAATGATATTTTAAAAAAATTCAATGGATTTCAAATGTGGTTGGGAGTACCAATATACTATTGATGAGATTTCATAAAAATATTCATTCACGTGAGCATTCAGATGGTTCCTTATGAATCCCTCTATATATATAATTTTAGAACACTGAAAAATTGGTATAAATCATAAAAAATAAATATATTGGGACCTGATATAGATAATGAAATTCCTTGGAAGGTTAGATCAATTAAACTATACATCAAGGATGTTGAGAGTCGAAAAAATTATATGCTCACAATCATCAACATTATCTGGTGTTCAATGTTGGTGAAATGGTAATCCAATTAATTTTTCAATTAAATATGGTTATGATATTTTTAATTAAATTAAATGTAATCCCATTTTATATTGGTTCCTTTTAAAATCATGATCATATCAGGAGGGTATCATATCGGTTGGTTATTCTAATGATCCTATCTCAAGTCCATGATAGGTTTCATGTATCCCCCCAAATGAAATAAATTTCGGATACGTCACATATACCAAAACAAAATTAATACTATTATATGATGAAAATTCTAATAAGGAAAAACTAGAACAAATTATTGATCATAAAAAGAATTTTCTGTGAAATAAGTCCAGTCTGTTGGTTATTGTTTTGTGAAAAAACCGCCAGCCTGAGGAAGTTATGTGGGAATTAGAGGACGTAATAAGGCAGAACTATACACAGTTTTTGTAACAATATAATAGAATATTGAAAAATATTTTCATTTTAATGGACGTATAATGTAACAAACACAAAATTTATGTGTACTTTTTAGACAATTTAATTTTTACCGCATGGATTACTTGAAGAATTAATTTTAAAAAAAATGTCAAATATAATTAATAATATTATGTAAACACATATATTATAACCAATAGATTATATATAGTTGTATGAATATTAATAAAAATATTTTAATTATAATTTATAATGATTTTATATAAATAAATCCTTAAGAAAAAAGGTACATAATCTTTAGTAATGACTTTATATGTTTCTAAAATACTATTTTCTCATAATATGATTATATTTATTTTTTTGGACAAATTAATAAAATTTATTTTTTTCGATTTTTAGAAATATTATTTGGAAAAATAACATTCATTTTTAAAATCATTCTTTCAATATAATATTTCACTATTTTATTTATTTTTTCCAATGACAACTTTTTAATGGCATGTAATAATTTTTAATGTTTAATAGAAAATTCCTTATCATTTATAGAATTTAAAAGCTCATTTTTTAAAATGGTTTCAAAATTAAATAATTTTTAATTATATATTTATTAATAAAATTATTTAAATTGGAATCAATTTCATGTATAATTTTTAAATTAAAACATTCTTTACTAATACATATTTTCTATTTCCAAAAATCTTTTTCGTCGTGTCTATGCGTTTATTTTAAATTTTATTTTTTCACATATCCTAATGGAGTTTGGAAAATTTCATTTCATATTTTGAGTTATACTAATTAATATTATATATTATTATAAAAATAATTTTTATTCCATATTAATTTTAAAAACTGTAAATTTTAATTAACATATTTATGATTAAAATATATTTATCAGGGTTTAAAATAATAAAACATGTGATAAAATGACCTAGAAATCTATCCAAATAATATATTATGGCCATATAATTACCATATAATATATATATTTTTATATTGATCTATTATTTAGACATTTTGTATGTTTAAAATGTGTTTAAACCTTTTTCTATTCACAAATTCCAATGGTGTCTTCTCCCCCAATAATAAAATGTAGCTTCCTGTCCTCTACTATTTTAACATACAAAACGTTTTGGTTCCTCTAAGACCTTGATAAATATCTTTCTTAAATACCTCCCAACATCCTCATTTACTTAATTTTATTATGAAACAGTTTTTTGATGGATTTGTTTTGTAACCGAAATAGATTGTCTGATGAAGATGTAATGTTATGACCCAAATGTTTTAATAATTTTTCTTCTTCTAGCTATGTCAAATAAAATTTAACAATTATGATATAATAACACCAATTTAATCATTATAAAAGGATCTTTTTTCTTTAAATAAAATTTCATTTATAAAAAACCACTTTCATCATGTAGGAAATGAATCCATTGATCATGGGTACTACCGACTAAAACCTCACAAATCTATGTAATTCCTTTTACATCGCCACCTATAAAAAAAGATACAATTATGGATTAAACATACCTATATTATATTAGTGACATTATTATACTTTTTTACTTATAATATCAGATATAACCTTTTTCTTTCCATTCAATTGAAATATAATAATGTCACTCGTGTGTAACGAGGAAGACCACCTCATGATGAAATGTGATTCATTCTTTTAAAAATGCTTTATATAGAAGGTAATAAAGATATATTTAATAAAAATACATTATATATATTAAATGAAAAAAATTATTGAGTTAATATATTATTTAAAATTCTAACAATTCATCTATCTATGAAATGGAAACCACAATTATTGGTATGTACATCCTACCATTTCCCAGAATAATATTACTTATTTTCAACCTTTAATGTTATTGTATTACTCAAAATACATATATAATTAATATATATGATATTTATATCATGAAAATAATTATATAAAATATGGACCCATGATCATATTGAAAGGACTATAAATATAAATCCAAAACATATAGGAAAAAAATTGAAATTATTATGTGAATAAAGATTCTAATAAGTAATTGTTAATAAAAAGGTAATAAAATTTCAGAATTAAAAACATGAAGCTTGATAGAGTTGAGTGTTATTATTTTATATATTTTTTATAAACATGAATTAATTGTATTGAATGTTTGACTATGTACAAAGTATGTGGAGACTTAATGTATTCGATTTATAGTCTCACTTTTATTTCAAGAGGACTTGGGAAAAATTCACTACTCATTTATTTTGTGTCCCATATATAACAATCCTATGAGAAGTTATATAATTAATATCACTATTTAAACAATAAATAATGTTTTATTTGGATATATTTATTAAAGGTGATTATGATTGAAATGATTACCAAAGCGGTAAGTTATTTTTGTCTATATTTTACTTCAATGGGATGCATGCCATATTCACCACTTGTTTATTTTATTTGGTACATATAATTACCCAAAATGTAATTTATTTTTATTATCAAGAACCTATAAAATATACATATCTATATAATTACCTTTATTTCTTCAGGACTAAGAATCAAATGATACCATATTGGAATGTTTCTATGTTAAAATCATATTATTTATCAATTTTTTATTAGGTTTTCTTATAATGAATTATTATGATCTATTATCTATAAAATCATTAGTTTTATTCTATGACATGATATTTCTTTCCAATAGTTATGTAATTTAATTTTCTTTTCTTCATGTGGAGAATATACCAAAATAATATTTTTAATGAAAACTAACATCATTTCTCTCTTTAACCCAAAATCCATTTTCATCCATGTCCATATATTAAACAAATTATTTATAATATATTTCAATGTTATAAAATTATTTATTTATAGATTTTTAACATATTTTTTACATTTCTATAATATAATTAAAATTTGTATTCATGTTATTACCAAAAAAAGAATCTTTTGGGATTTATAAAAAAATTTGAAAAGAATATTTTTTTAATATGTAAGACATGAATGATATTTATCATCACCATGAACAATAAATATTTTTGTGTGTCCACTATTTTTATCAAATGTAACATTTTTTGAAAAGAATATGATCTTCAGGTTTTCATGTATTTTATTTTCGAAAATATAATTTTCTATGTGAAATGGATATTTTGAAAAAGATATTTTCAAAGTGAACTTTAAATATCATTTTACATCTAAGATATTATAACTTGATGTAACATAAGATTTACTATATATATGACCTAATGATGACATCCTTCTAATTTCTCTAGGTGCATTATTTTTAATATCAAAGGATATATATGAAACTTGTTCCTTTTCTAGGGGTTATTATATGATGATATTATATGGTTAGTAGGAAACACACTTCATTTATATGTGTCATTATATAATAAAATTTTTATGAAACCCTTTTCTATTTCATGGATTATTCTATGATTAAATGTTTTTGGAAACCCATTTCTATTCAGGTGTTCTGAAATAATGACTTTTTTATAATAATTTGGAACATATATGAATAATTCTAATTATTTAATTGGTATAACATATTGTCCTTCCAATATATTGGTTAAAAACAGATATCTCAGGAGATAAAGAGGGTAATAATAGAGAGTAAAACCTGTTTAGTAAGGGATATTAAGAAATATCAATGTCTTGGAAGTGTAATTTGAGAACTATGATGTCCTGGGAAGTGAACCCATTTCAATGTGATATTTTTTTTAAATAATTCATCTCTAATAAGGAAAATATTTTCTATTATTTTGTGTATTTCACATATAAATATGGGATATGTTGAAACTCTTTCATGAAATTAGAATTCTTTTTTATAGGATCTAAATTCACTAAACCTTTACGGTCCTCAATCATTCATTTAAAAAATTTATAGAATAGTCATAAAAAATGATGAAATAATTATGTATAGAAATCCTAGTATGTGATAATATTTTGTTCATATATGATGGTATATGTATTTCCATGAATTTTTATAGAATTAGAAAAATATACAATGATTAATGTTATTAAAATCAATTCAAACTAGAGTTAATGTGTTATCATCTAAAATTTTCAACTTTGATTCATGTGTTATTTTATGAACCAATATTATTTTTTGAGGTTAATGTAATGAAATTTTCCATTTTATATCATGAATTTATTTAAGATACTGAATATGAAATTTTCCTTAATATTTATTCTTTAATGGGATTCTGATTCATTCTATATAAAATGAGCTAAGGGATTTAGGTTTGAATATTCTTTTAATAGTGACTATTTATACACGAATGTCTATTGTAGAAATTTTAAGTTAATTATGGTATGAATACATTTAATTTTATTATTATTTCATTGATTATAAAGAATAATTGGGTTCATTTCATTTTGATCACATTAATTTATATACGGAGTAAAAGAATGTTTTCATTAGTTGGGGAATATTTAAATTTCAGTATATTATATAAATAATAAAAGGATTTTTTTATAAGAAATATTCAATTTGACCTTATAGAAAAAACATTTCATCAATAATAAAATACTTAGATTATAATGATGTTTTAATGGGGATATGATCCACTTAAAACATCATTATTCATTATATAAATTTTCTATGATTATGATTATGAGATGATTACGAAATAAAATTATTTTCCATCGGTTTTTCCTTGATGAAATGAAGAATTTTCTATGATATTGTGAAGTTTATTAATATTTTGTGATTGTTGGGACCATTATAGCCCTCCAATGTATTGGGTAATGTGATATTGACATATCATGTGAATATGATGACAATTATTGATATGATTTTGATTAAATTTTTTCAAATATTAGTGATCATGTATGATATATATCTAGTTATTCTCATAGGAAAATTAGTGGACATGATCATTTATAGATTTATTCTCATATTTATGAATTATATTGATTTATTTTTACCTATTCTCACAATATTATGAATTTATATTATTGTGTTTATCAATGTTAATAAGATATTATTTCTTATGATTATGATACAACATGATCATGTGATGAATCTTGAATGATGGTCACTAATCTTATATACTTTTCTATTAATCATCATGATTTTAATTTATTTTATAGATCATGATAAAAAAAATCCTAGGTATTTGTATTTTATGTTGAGAAAATGAATTTAAATAGGTTATCATACCTTGCGACTGTCTTATCCCTTAATGTTTGATATAAAATATTTTTTACATTTACTGAGCATTTGAGCTTACAAATTCTTAATTATTATTTCCCCGTATTTTGATGTATGGATCTGTGTAGGGTGTTCCTAATAATTGAACTATGTGGAATATATTTATTGTAGATATTAATTAACTTTTAGAACATATAAATATATTGTATCTAATTTCATAACAAGCTAAAACATTACATTCATCGGTAGGTTATTTGTAAAATATATTAGAATATTCATCTATTTTGTGGTAATATATATATGGGTGTCTGTGTGTGTGTGTTTGTGAAAACATTGGGTTACTGTATATGTGGTATTATTACCGCTTCATTTTTGAATTAATATGTTCAATTTTGATTAGATAATTTTGATAATTGATTTCAAAAAAAAAAGTTATGTTCTAATATGCTGGGAAAATCATTGTAACAATATATGGGTATGTTGACCACAACACCAATAATTACTATGCCTCAAAAATATAAAATGTTTATGGTGTATCAGGATGAATTTTAATCTTCCCTTGTCAGTATTCTCATGATATATTAGAAGATAGTATAATATTTTTCCAGAAGAATGCATTGTAATGAAAATAACCCTCCCACCCTTAAATTTTTCTAATTATGAGGCTCATGCATTAAAATACTATAGGTTTTTCTTCTTTAGTGAGATCATTCTTGTATAATTTGTACATAAATGGATTAATAATGTCTTTTCATTAAAATATTTTCACTAAAGTTAGAATCACTTGGTGGAGTATTGAAAATAATTTGATTACATCACTTAATATGTTTTGGGAAAATGAATTATATAATTTGATTCCATTAGTAAGAATACTAAAGCCAAAAATATAATAGAGGTTAAAAAATAGTTTCATTTATTATTATCTATGGAAGAAATTCACTTGGGTGTGATCAACGATCATATTCTAGAACATATATACAACATAGATAATTCATTATATTTTATAATGAATATCATGGACTATATGATATAAAATTATAATTTATTCTTTATTCAAATGAGACTTAATAATGGTCTGATCTAAAAAACATGATCTAATATAATCATTAATTATTATATGTTCATATAATACATACTTTTTCTATGAGTATAAGTTATGTACTTGTTTTTGGAGAAAAATCTACTATATAAGTTATTCCCCATTATATCTCCAAGATTTATGTTGAAATTCATCACTTAACCTAGTGAAATGATATAAATTAGTATATCACATAAATTATATCAAGTTTCTATACCATTCAATATGAAAATGATTTGCAAGACATGCATATTGGTATTGTTAAACGATTCTCTCTACATGTATAAAGATAATATCAAATCACTATGTAATTTCTGAATCATTTACCTATATCATTTATGGTAGAGGATATAGAGTGTTTAATAATGTACATCCTTACTAATATGACTAACTTTTTTTATATATTAAAGATCCCTCTATGGTGAATGTGGCTAGGAAATTATATACAAGTATCATTATGAATATTTATGATGTCCCATCAATAATTATCTCTTATAATATTCTAATGATCACATTTCAATTAAATTAAGGTCTATTTTAGTGTAACATAACAATGGTAATTTTATGTACAATATATCATCTATATACTGATAAATAGTTTGAGTGATACATTATCATTTTGGAGGATAGTACATTATCCTATGCCCTTAATTTTTGTGGATCATTATAGGATTACCTCTCCTTTGTGAAATTTTCATAAAATAATGGCCTATGATTTAATAACCAAAATGGATCTATTTGTTGCATTTTATAGAAAACCCTTTCATTATCTCCATTGAATTATATATAATTTTAAATAAACCAGCATTAGACTAGGTATCTTAAAAAATGAAGGAATTGGTTATGGTATATTTAAAATAGTTGGTAAATAATTAATTATTGAGTAAATATTATTCTTTTCATTATATGATTCCCTCGTAATTTAATGTTGGTGATCAAGTATCACACAAGATCCATTACTGTTGGGTCATCAATGAATGGGTGGGAGGAGAAACAAATTCCACGGTATATCAATAATTCTAATATCATAGAGATAGTCAGGGAAGTTTCATATTAGCTTTATTTTTTTCCAATACCAAACCCAGTGTATAACATGTTTCACATTTCTGGTTTTGAGGAAATAAAAACATGAATAATTTGATGTGATCTTACATGATTATATCAAACAAAAAGTAAATGAATCCTATTGAGATAATTATACTAGAATCACTAATATGAGTTATAAAATATTTTGGGGTAATGTTATTCCCCTTGTTCAAGTCATACAAAATCATGGCAGCCCTAAGAAAAGTATTTTTACCGGGAAGATAATGAAAAGGTTCAATGAAAAAACTAGTTACCTTGTAAAGTAGGAAAATTTTCTAGTGTAAAAGAATCCCAATTTTATGGAGGTAGTAATGAAACTAACCTATTTATATAGGAATGTATCCTCTATTTTAATAATATAATAACTCACTGTGTTTTAATTTATGTTTATGTGAAATAATGACTTTAAATGAGGAGGAGAACCGAAAAGAAGAAGAATGATAGGTGTGTGAACAACCTTGTAACTAGTGTCTTGATAACATGTTCCTAGTGGGTGTTCTAAGTATACATGTTCTCTTCTGAGGAAAATTAGATACTCAATGGATTTATACTATGTAAATGGTAGATTCCAATTTTAAATCTCAGGTATAAAATGGAATATTTAATTATCACTAAACTAATCATATATCTTAGAGAGGTCTTCTGAATTCACTCCCATTCATTCACCATTCACAAATTTGAAAATTTCTACTCTCTCCGTCATCTTTCTAGTGATATCCCCAATAATTTAAGGTCATGAATATCCTCTAATAATCCATCATTATCATATTTTAATAGAAGTGGGTATAAATCCCCAAAATAAAATTTTATGGAAAGTGGAATAAATATAATTCTTTGACCTCAGTCCAATATGGGTTTTTTGGATATTATATTAGATGATAACATATTATCACCTTTTTTCATCCTTAATTCCATTTTACATGTTAATAATAATTCTATACAAAATTAACACTTGGTCTTGAGATGATACCATTTTAATGTGGTGTCATCATAATTATCCCAACAATCTATAGAAGTATTTTTAAAAGTAATTAGAAGGTAAACCCATATTGTATATTATTTTCCGAACAAGAGGTTGAGAAATAATGTACATGAAATAAAAAATAAATTAAACCTATTTTTCTATTTTAATATAAGTTTATTAAATTTATATTAGGAAAAATGAGATATCTTGATAGAACATTGGTTATAACTTCGTAATGGAATACCATGTTTCACATATACCATTAATTTCTTAAACAAAATAATCATTCATAATGTTTAATACAAAAGAAATGGTAAAATAATTTTGTATCTTCTTGGTTAATAAATTTTTTCCCACATATAATTAATATCACATGAAACTTTTTTTAATTATATTAATTTTTAGTTCTCTCAAATTTTTTATTTTTTTCATACTCTAATATTAAAGTCAATATTATATTTTTAAGGTTTATATATTGTGCATGTATAAGGGTCAATTAGTATATTAATTTTTTACACAGATGTTAGTTGATGGGATGATCTCATAACCCCATTATTCATTATAACCCTTACTTATTTCACCTAAGGATAAACAATACATATTCATAACACATTATACATAATTCATTTTACCTTCAGTTTGTTGTCACACCAAAATAAAATTTTAAATGTCTATACACCATCAAGATCATGATCAACATGGGATTATACCATGTATAAAACATCATATTATAATGAGTTTTTTTATTAATTGATAAATTACATAGAATTAGTAAAACATCGTAAATACAAATTACCATTATACTATAAATGATTTGTTATTTCATACACATTGGATCATTATTGTTCGATAGTGAAGGGTGATGACTATCTACCCAGTATGTTATAATCCAATGTTTTATGATCCCGTCGTGGGGCCTAGGTAGATGCTATTGTGTTTAAATATGGAAAATTAATGATTCTTATGAGTATAACATAACTGATCAACAAATTCAGATATATAATGGTATATTATTTATATTCCATAGGGAATGTGAGATATAACCATTGAGGATTTATATATTTTCATTAGTTTATATCATAATTTTTAATTTACAGTCTCCATTTGTCTTATTATATTTTTTGTGTGTAATTTTTGTTCTCCACATTCCTTGGATGTTACATGAATTTATTAGACCTTTTATTTTATGATAATTTATTCCCTTAACATGAATTTCATTTTTTGAATTTTATTCACCTTTTAAAAATCTGTTATTTTACAGAAAAAAAAATATTCCTTAAATAAAATTATATAATAGAAATGATGGTATGGTTCATTATTGAGATCATCTAATAATTTGAATTTGGAGAATCATATCCAATAAATATGATACTTTTCTATCAATGACAATACCAATGCCTCATAATCTAGATGTTTTCCTTTGGTGTTGTGGATACATAACCTAATAACATTTAGGTTATTAGGTGACCATTATTAACGATCCTATAAATGTTCATCATTTAAAATGTCATTAATAAAAAAATTACAAGTAATTTTTTCTATATATTACTATATTGTTGAGGGAATATTTATATTTTTTATAAAAATTTTAAAAAATAATTTTTATGTATAATTTTTAGGACCCTGGAATGATATTTTTTCATATTTAAAAGCTACAGATTATTTCCATATATTGATGATCAAATATAGAGTTCTCCATGAATGATATTTTGATAATTTTCAAATATTTAAGATCACTTTTATCCATATCATGATGTTTACAAATGTTAATATAGAAAAAAATGGGATCATGTTATGTAATTTAAGGGGGATATAATTCAAAGAAGGTTTATATTAAAGATAGGCGAATATTAACTATTTTCATCGTATTAATTGTGTTGTATTACATAGTCTATATTTTCATTATGATTATTAGTTTTATCCAAATGGCATATTATTTATTATGGAATAAGGAAACATGGTACTGTAGGATAATATAATTCATTTATAATTCTAATATTTTTTATGGTATTTTTTATAAATAATTTACTGTTTCAAAATAAGACATTTCAATTGATGTTTTCATACCCTGATGTGTATAAATGAACGTATTCGTGATAGAGTTCTAATCAACATTTTTGGAATAATACAGATAATGTAAATATAATATGTTTAGAGATAGTGATATATTGATAAAAATATTTTATTTAAAAATTATTCATTTCCCTATATTAATTCACCTTATGTAATTTATGGTGAACATGTGTATCATATTTCCCCAATCACAACAAGGATGGAGTACACCCCATTTAGGATAAACCATTTAAAATATCAAGTTTTATTAGCCATTATTTTAATTTATTTCTCATTGTTTTATGATTTCGGTTTCAAATATATGACCAAATTATTACAATTTATTTAATGGTTCTATAAAATTTTCAACTAATAATTTAATAAAAATTTATCAACAATAATTTCGTCACCCTCTTAGTGCTAATAAATAGTTAAATGAGGAATATAATTGGTGTCATAGGTGTGCTTAAACCTATAATTGGATAAACATGTTTTTGATTGAATTTATCTATCATATATAATTTTAATATATGTAAAATTTAATGACATTTCTCAAATAGAGACTATATGTAGTACACCCATTCATGAAAATATAGATATTAAATCAATAAAAATCATCAACAATAAGGAGGAGGAGGAAAAAAAGTTGATGAATTTCCAATAAAATAAAAAATAATAAGTGGATTCTACACCAATTAAAGGTAATCCAATTAATTAAATTTATGTTATAAGTTTTTATAATTATCCTCTTAAACAATCTAGTATAAATTATTATAAGAGGGTGAATTTTTTACAATGATATTTTTATTAAATATTTAATAGGATAAAAAAATATCTCTATAGAATATTTATTTTTAATATTTTAATTCATTATTGGTGTATATGATTGAATAATAAACTAGAAAATAGAGGAAAATCAGTAAGATGTTGAATTTTTTTAGAGGGATATTAAAAATTCAATTCTAGTCAATGTGGTTAAATCTAATGAATTATTTTCATTTTTTTAAAAATAAAATTCATGAAAAGAGAATAATTATAATGATAAAATTAAAGGATATTGTAGAAAAGACAATATTTTTAGTCTTGATTTTCTATAGTATAATACACTCATAAGGCCAAAATAATTATAATAAATGTTTATTTTTAGTTAAATTAAATAAGGATTTATAATCATGGAAGTTATTTTAATGGGAAAACGGTGATGCATGTCGATAATATTTAGAAGCAATAAATGGAATGTAACAATTAAATTACATATTCTAATGATGAGATGAGTTATCTACATCTGAATTACTTATCCTAGATATAAATATAAAATAAAATTCACGGGATATATTCAACGGTTAATTAGAAAAGTTCTATTCAAATTTATAGATCTAATAATGTTTTAAATTATAGATATATGTAATTCCATTATAAATAAGTGTACAAATGTTTTATAGGAACAATATTTTTCTATAATAATAAAATATGAGGTTACATTAGTTCAAGAATATTTTTATTTTACTAAATATGTTTCAAATATTTCATTATGTATTAGTGAATATTCGATATAAATACGATTAGAGAAAATTAATGTTAATACCACCTCTAAATCATAGGTTGACGATAAAAATAATAATAATTGTTTCCCTATATGATATATAAGTAAATGTGTACTTAAATTAAATATAACATGGTGTTAATGATGTATATATTATAAATAGAATGAAAAAGTAAATAATTATTTACAACATTTGGTGGTATGAATATAATATGAAAAATAATGTGGATTATTTCTGTAATATGAACATTCATATAATAATAAATAGGGTAATATATAAATGGGTAGTAGATATAATGTAAATAACAAACTGATATTGTTTTGGCATTATATATTAAATTCATAGAATATTTCTATTGAAATTGTAATAATTTTTTCCCTTGTGTTGAATAATTATGTTCCAAATCAATGAAAATTTTGGAATGAACTATTAAAGAATGTATACCCAAAAAGATCAGAATCAATTAATTGAATGATGAAGTTCAATACATATTTATTTATGTATTAAATAATGATATTAACAAATTGTATCCAAGAAGATTAGAGAATTTGTTTCATAAGAAACAGTAAAAAAATCTATTGTGGAAAATTTGATAATATAATTACTACTCAAAATAAAATTTTTTGTTTATTTTGATGAGAATAATATTGAGAAATAAAAAAAATATAATATATTAAAAATACAATAAATTATTGATTTTGTGAATTCAATCATTCTGGAATATTACCAATAAGAATTTAAATTTTTTATGTTGATTCCCAAAACAATTTTACATAAATATTCTCATCACATTATAATGAAATAAAGATCAAATATTAACATTTATAAATAGAAATATGTATTATAAAAAAACATAATGAAATAATATATAGAATAAATGTATCATGATATAATTTCTGTGTTATTCTAGATATGAGGAAAATGATATTCCACATAATGAGTGAGATGAACTGAACCTTTTTTTTCTTTTTCCCAGTGGTATTAATGTCTAGAAACTATATTGAGTAATGATGATGAGGAGTTAGAAAAATTAGAATTGAAATAAATGGATATTCTATTTCATGAAATAAATATGATCCTTGTTTTGTTCACTATGTTGCAATAGAGATATCAGCTTATTAACATATCCCGATGTGTTGTTTTTATGTTGTGAATTGAACTTTTATATTAATATGGAGAGCATGACTGGGGAGAATATATTACAATGAGAGGATATTTCTATCATTGAGTAATCTACCAAAAATATAACATAAAATTTTAAGATGTTTTAAAATTTACATTCTTTAATCATTTGGAAATACATTAT
This sequence comes from Viscum album, assembly GCA_963277665.1. Taxonomy (NCBI): domain Eukaryota; kingdom Viridiplantae; phylum Streptophyta; class Magnoliopsida; order Santalales; family Viscaceae; genus Viscum; species Viscum album. The sequence continues at coordinate 355,246,139 of OY728164.1, read as the reverse complement.
CCTTGATAATGGATTGAATAATATTACCCATTATGTGGAAAATTTTACAAATCCTCTATGTATTTATTATGAATACATAAAATCATTAAAGTGATGTAAATCTCATTTTTCATGTATGTTTTTCATATTTTCACATGCAACCATTTATTAAATTGGTTTATAATTAAATTAGGTTAAATTAGACATCCCAATGACCTAAAATATTTGAATATGTGGATGTGTAGATGGTTTTGATGAGGAATTTAAGGAATTCATACGAATTATTTCCTTCAAACACTAAAAATATCATATATATACTTATAGAGGATTAAATAATTATTAACAATACCAATCACATATTTTGTTAATTATTAATAATATGGATAAATATTGAAACAAATACATATATTAATTCATGTATGTGGTATTTATATAAAATACAATGGGAAGGATTTTTGTTCTTCATAGATTGTGATGGAGAGGGTGTGTAATGGCCCAGACCTCTTTTGTCTATTCCTTTACAAAAATCATGTGTCATGTTTGTTTTGGTGGTCAAGTTGACTTATCCCAACACGTTTCCAACATTCCAATTCTCCGAACAGATCAATTGGTGATACCGATTTCGATAGTTCCATCGGTGACACCGATGGGAATAGTTACATCGGTGAGACAGAAGAAAAATGTCCCATCAGTGAGGCCGATGTGAACAGTTCCATCGGTGATACCGATACGAATAGTTCCTTCGACAAGAGAGATGTGAGAAATACTATCAGTGAGACCAATATGAATATTTACACCAGTGAGACTGATGTGAACTGTACCATCAGTGAGACTGATGTGAATAGTTCCATCGGTGAGACCAATGTGAACATTACCATCAGTATCAGTGAGTCATATGTTAATAGTTCCATTAGTGTTAGCGATGTGAATAGAATAATTGGTATCAGTGAGACATTCTGTGAAGAGTACCATCAGTATCGATGAGTCATAATATGAACAGTACCATCGGTTTTAGTGAGTCATTAAGAAAATAGTACCATCAGTATGGGGAGTCATTCTGTGAATAGTACTATCGACATAAGTGAGTCATTCTGTGAGATGTTCCATTGGTATTGGTGAGTCATTCTATTAAAAGTACCATCAGTATCAGCTTATCATTCTGTAAATAGTACCATCAGCATCAGTGAGTCATTCTGTGAATAGTAACATCGACATTGGTTAGTCAATATTTTAACATTATCAATAGAGTCGATGAGTCATTTAGTGAACAATACCATTGGCATTGGTGAGCCATGCTGTGAACTGTATCATTGGAATCGGTGAGTTGTTCTCTGAACAATTCAATCAGCATCAGTGAGTGATTTTGTGAACAGTTTTTCCCGGATCGGTAGGGGTACAATGTTTCCAGAATTGAGTAGATTGTTTCCAAGATCAACAGGTGTATATTATTTCAAGGATCAAGAACAATGTTTCATACTTCCTAAAGCTTCTCCTATTTAACGTTTTCATTGACGTAAAATAAAATCAAGGCCTTTTTTTAAGGGATTTAATGTTGAATAAAATCCAATAACAACTATATTAATTTTCTTAAGGACCATGATGTCATTTCATGGTCAAACCATGTGTTTTAATTTGATTTTTATTTAATGGAAAATCCAGCGCATCTTAAACAGTTTCTCCATAAATTTTCTAAACGGATGAGATATCGTCCCACCATGTTCTACCATGTACGAGACGCTGGAACATATCCTTCATCCCATTGGGGCGGTTTGATCAAACCTTAATCCTCAGATCGTTTCACTTTAATGTTTCTTTCTGCGGCATATGAACCCCCAGTTTTGGTGCAAGCATCAACTATCGATCATTCATTGATATATGGTATGTTTTATCTTTGTTCATTTGGGTTCATCTTCTTAGGTTTATCCTTTCAATGTTATGGTATATGATCTCCATGATTCTAATGGAATTTTCTTGTGTTTTGGTTGGAGCGGTCATACCGCTACATCCTCTGGTGGAGGCAGTTGTCATGGGAGTAGGATATCATTATCTGTTGGGTGGATTGTTCTCTTATAAAGGGATTTTAGAAACATCTATGGTTAGGAATTAATTGATTCTTTATTTTATGTAAAACTATATAGTTAGCATGTTTTACCCAACTGGATCACAATGGAATTGATATAATAGATATTTGAATCTGTTAAATAAATTTATAATGATTGTATATTATTACGTATTGTTTTTTTAGATACTGTAAAATGTATGCCTTCTTTTTTTATCTTTTAGTTCATGATGGAAATTGGTAATTATCATAAAATAGGATTAACTGTTAATTAATTTTCACAGATAAAGATGCATGTAAATGATTTTTTTTTCTACTTTTTGTAATTTTATATTAATCAAACTTATGTAGTAATCATGTTTAATCAATTTTTAATTACATACTGTTTAGGTGTCTTAATGTTGGAACCTACAAATAATAAATTAGTTATTTCAAAATAAATTAAAGAACAAGTTGTTTGATATAACATAATTCATTGTATAGTTCTATGTTCCCCTCTTGCTTGTTTAAGGGACAAGATCTCAGTTGATATGATGCTTGTTTTCCTACTGCTGGTGTTGTGATGTGATCTTGGAATGATTTGTTATATGTAGGGAAGAGATGTCTATTGGTTGTGGCATCCATTGACACATATAGTGGGGAGATGCGTCAATTTATTCATGTGGGTGTTAGGGAGGGTGCTAGAGATGATGGAATGGGTTGAATGTGAATGTTTGGGAGCTTACAATTTCTTGTCGGTTATTTATCTTTTTTGCATTCCCCACAACTCAAAAAATCAGGATTGTTTACACTTCTTCCAAAATGGGGTGATGGTGTGTGGTGTATGCCACGTTCATTATGGGTTTATCTTCTTGATGGGGGATGGGTCTGTGCTCTTTCTATAGGTTGAAAAGACTTGATGGGTAGCTCACCTACTCACTGTGTTGAACTCCTTGTGTTTAGTATCTTAGAATTTTTATACAGAATGCATGGGAACATGGGAACATAATAATTTTTTTAATAAATTATTGAATAAATGATTTTAACCCATGGGTTTGGTGCTTGCTGGGACCCAATGTTGAGATTTCCATTTATAGGAACATTTGAATTTGGTTGTGATGCTACTGAAATATAACTTAGAAATTGTTAATAGTTAATTAATGTTTACAGAATTAATGAACATAAAGTGAAACTGATAAAAAGAGTGGGATGGAATGTAATCAAGCTTTTTTAAATGGTTTTGTGCTTATAGGATACCTAGTCTATGAAGTGGCATCTGGGTGTTTGAGGGACGTTAGCTGCAATTGAGTCTAAGACGATGTTATACCGATAGTGTGGTTGTGAACTTTAGTATATTCTATAATTTTTGTGCTTCTATGCGCTACTCCACCCCCTATGTTAGGGAATCTGACCCCCATGGGATTCTGATCTTATGGGGTGTTTTCTCTAGCATTCTGGTGGGAGGATGGATGGTTGTCTACCCCCATTTTCTCTTCTCTCTTCTCATGAGGGTTACTTGTGCTGGTAGGCAAACAGTTAGTTTTCCCCATATATGTGTGTAGAGGGTTGTAATGGCTTGTGGTTATTCACACACATATATTCTGGATATAGTTTCTTATAAAATACTAAATGTGTAACGTTTATAGGCTATGATGTCTTGAGGATCCTTACTTGGTGTATGAGCTATAATATCATGAGTTTTAATAATTGGTGTATGATACACGTTATGTGAGATGTGGTGAATCATGGAAACTAATTGGTTATATTTCAAAGGGGTACATGGTTGTTTTTTTGCACATGGTGCATGTTTTGGTGCTTCTCTCATGTGTCTACGGGAAGAATTTTTGGAGAGAGATGCTTAGGATGTGCATCATTGGGGAAAAGTATCAAACCAATTGGGAAGTTATAGAGGGGTACACAAGATATTATTTAATTTATTATGTTCTATTTGATGTGGTACTTGGTGAGAGTACCCATGGTGAGGTTGGGATCTTAGCATTCCTATTTAGCCGACAAGTTAGTTTCACTTTTGTTCGCTATGCTTTGGCATTATTTATTTACTTTTTCACGAGAGGATCTGGGGAGGATCCTACTATGTATATTTTTATAATCACCCTATGTATATATAAACTATTGTTTCAGGTCACTTTTAATAGGTTGGGGATCAGGATGGTTTCTACTATCTTGGGGTTTAAGGAGTCTATTTGGGCTTCCTGGTTGAATCACTTTTACATTCTTGTGGAAATTTGTTGTTTTTACCCATTCAGTTGTAGAATGTTTTGTATGAAATTACATATGTGAACATTAGTTTTCATTTATATTTCAGTTTGAGTTCGAGTTTGTTGGTGTTTATCTTATCTCAATCATCATCATGTGTTCCATTAGAGGGTAATTCCTTTCATTTGTGTATTTACAATACACTCGGTGCTAGTCGAAAACCCGGGGCCTATTAGAGGCGGGACTCAGGGGTCATTATATCTCTTCTCACATTGCCAGCCCAGGAGGGGCACACATTGTGGGGGAAGGGGGTCATGATAGAGTGGTATTAGTAGTCTTGCTGAAGGATAGGATGGATTATGGTGTTAGGAACAGGTGAGGTGGCATGGTTTGGTAGGGAAACAGTGTCAGTCATGTTTAGCAAGTGATTTTAACACTAGGGATTGGCTAAGAAATAGTTGTTTAGGGCCCCTAGTGATCTAATGTATGGACCTTTAGGTTTACAATGGCTACTACAGGAGTTGATACTAGTTGCAGGGTAGTAACCTAGGAAAGGATCATGATCATTATTTTTTGTGTCTGAATTTGAATGGGTAGACCATGGGATAGGTTAACCTTAAATTAATCAAACAAAACAATTCATTAATTAATGTGTAGTCTTCCATGTTCCAGTTTTAGGATCTCTAAATATTTGTAATTCTACCGGTATGGATCTAGGTTGACGTCCATGTCTGGTTTGCACAGATTATGTCTAGTTGGTCGTGCCAAAAAAAATTGATAGGGGATATGATGACAACAATGACACTTCAAGGAGGACATTCTGAGAGTTCTAGATCAAGAGTATACATAAGTACAGGGGCTCTGTTTCAGAAGCATTCACGGATGGCTGGTTAGCTGAGGTCGAGATAAGTTTCATTTCAATTCATGATCAGAAGGATCAATGAGTTTTTCTGTTTGTTACAATGCTACAAGGACCAGCAAGGTAGTGGTGGTTCTTGTTCCATGGGGATTGCGAGGAATCATCTATCTCATGGGATGAGTTCCGAGACAAGTTTAGAGTCAAGTTTATTTCATCGACTACAAAGGTGTCCAGTCACTTGGATTATCTTACCCTTCAATAGGAGAACTCTGGTGTGTGATTGTTTGTAATTTAGTTAAGGAACCTCTTACAATATTCTTCAGACCTATTTCTAGAAGAGGAGGCTAGGTCGAGGAATTTCGAGGAGTCTATGCATCCAGAGATGTAGTGCCAGGTCACCCTATTTTTGCAGAAGACTTATCATGAAGTGCTGGTGAGGGAAGAGGTTGTGAAGATGACATTGGCCTGAACTAGATCATCATGAGAGGGGTGTCGTCTTGATTTCCCATGAAGAATAGATGTGGTTCGGGTTCCTGGTATTCTAGGTAGGAGAGATTCTGTTTGGCCTGGGTTAGGTCCCAAGCCTCAGAATCTCATTTCTATTGGGTCAGGGGATATCAAACCTATTACAAGGGATTAGGTGGTTTTTTTCATGTCTTGTTCAAGGTAATAAGTAGCGGGAGTGCCCAACCTTTCATATTTGTCATCGTGTACTAGGTTTTCTGCTCTGGTTCCTCCGTTGAGGCAGTTCCAACTAAGACTGCAACAACAGATGTCTCCAGCATTGGATCAGTAGAGTGTTATTGGTGTAGACAGATGGTAGCCCCATGACACTCCTTGTCCTAATATAATAGAATACATCCCCATTGGTGGTCGTTATTTAGGTCAGAGAGGCCATAGAGGTGGTTGTGGTAGGCTTCATGCTTTGGTGTTTCCAGCACCACGCAAAGGAGATGTCGTTCGAGGTACTGTTTACATTTTATCTACATTGGTGTATTCCTAGTTTGATTCAGGAGAGACACACACTTTTATATCGCTTACCCTTGTCCATGATTTGGGACTTGAGGTTGAGAGGCTTCCAGTTCCCTTGGCGTTGACTACGCTAGTTAGAGGTCGAGATGACTTATGTGAAGTATGTCGAAACTGTTAGCTAGTGTTGGGGCTACACCGCTATTTGGGATATTTCCTTTTTTTACATATACAACCATAGGATTTCATCCTTGACATGGATTGGTTGTATTTGGTGTAGGATATATTGGATTTCTTCAAGATTTATGTTGGGTTCTTTGATGCAGATAGAGAGCCAGTGGTGTTTGTTGGAGAGCGAGACCCTAGGATGGGTCAAGGGCATGTTCCGTCTTTATCATCTAGGATGGTTGAGCAGATGATGAGTTCATCAGAGGTTCAGATGTTGGTGTTTTCTAGGGACATTGAAAAGTACAAAAATGTCCTTCCAGAATAGGTTGTACCATTACCCCCTCGTTGAGAGATCGAGTATGGGATCAATCTTCTACCCTAAGAGTCTCCTATCATTATTTCTCCATATAGGATGGCCAATTCTATGTCACTAGAGCTATATATACAGCTTTATGGTTAGTTATAGTGTGGTTTTTATTGGGCACGTGTGTCACCGTGGTGTGCACCAGTTTTTTCATGAATAAGGATGATGACATGTTTCTAATGTGTATTGGTAATATTCAATTAAACAAACTGACAGTAAAGAATTTTTATCCCATACAATAGATTGATGATTTATCCGATCAACTAAAGGTTTCATGTTGGTTCTCAAATATCGAATTCCTGTCAGGATACCATTAGATGGGTGTGAAGGGTGAGGATAACCAGATGACTACTTTCCATTGACGTCATGGGCTTTATGAGTTTGTTTTAACATCATTCGGTGTGAAAAATACTATAGCTATGTTCATGGGATTAATGAATGTGGTGTTATGTGAGTTCTTGGATATGTTCTTGGTAGTTTTCATCAACTGCATCCTTGTGTAATCCATGTATGAGGATGAACTTGAAGAGCATCTACACGTTGTTTTGGAAGTTCTTGTAAACATCAATTAATCAGAAAGTTGTTGAAGTGTGCGTTTTGGGCTTGAGAATTCTATTTTCTATGGATTGTTGTTTCCCAGCAGGGAGTAGTTGTGGATCCATTGAGGATACAAGTATATGTGTCTTGGGAATCCCCCATGACAGTGCCAGTGGTATGATGTTTCCTTGGTCTTTTAGGATACTATAGGAGGTTTGAATACAATATCTATCAGGTTGGGACTCCTCAGATAGTATTGACCAGGAAGGATCAGGCATTCTTGTGGACTGATCAATGTAAGTAATCATTCAAGCATCTGAAAGAGAATGTATTATGTTCTATAGTTCTTTGTCTTCCAGTTGAGGGAGTTTATTTTGATGTTTTTTGGAGATTCTTCACATCTGGGGTTAGGCCATGTTGGCATGTAGTAGAGATATGTTGTTTCTTATGGGTCTCTGCAGTTATGTCCCCATGAACTTTTTTTTTGAAACCCACAATCTTAAGTAGGTAGTTATGGTGTAATCACTGATGTTGTGGAGACATTACCTCATTTGAGAGTTCTTTGTTTTTTTCATCGATCATAAGACCATTAGGTTGGTTTTCTCCCAGCGTGACAAAAAATTGCAACAATGTCAGTGGATGTATCTCTTACAGGAATACAACATTGAAATATAGTATAGCCCTTGAAAGAGGAAGGTTGTAACTGATTCACTATGCAGGAATTCATGTTTTGATGTAGTGCATGGATTTGGGAATTCCTAGAGTATTATGGATTAATTGTAAGCATTACATCTCGATATCGTAGAAGTTGGGGGGGTTGAGGTTGTCTTTTCCAGATGGCAGTGCAGTCATATCTAGTACAACAGGTGGAAGAGTCGTAGTTGGGGGATCCTGAGTTAGAGGTCTAGAGAGACCGAATTCTTTGTTGTGATTCACATGATGGTTGGTCTGAGGATGAACAACACTGAGTGCAGTATCATGGAAGGCTATTTTTTCCTTTGGACATGCATGAGACGGTTCATATAGAGTTCTATAGTTCACTGTTATCGGTGAATCATAGTGTGACAAAGATGTACCAAGCCTTGAGGAATTATTTTTGTGTCCTAGGTTAGAGAATGTAGTTGCAAATTTTTTGTCAGATTTTTTGGTTTTTCAAAAGGCCAAGGATGAACACCGTTTCCCTGATGGTTTTCTCCATCCATTAGATATTCCTCAGTATTAGTGGGAGGACATTTCATTGGACATTAATACTATTTTAACATGAGATCTGGGAGGACATGATTCGATTTTTTGGTATTAAATTATTTAATAAAAGCATCCCACTTTATAGAAATCATGGTGTCGAGGTTAGTGGATGTTTTCTATTGGCAGTATCTGGAAGAGGTGATGAGACTCCACGTAGTCCTAAGGATGATCATTTCCTATCGAGATCCCCATTTTACATCTAGGGGTGGAGAGGTCTCCAGTATGATTTTGGTTCTCATTTTTGCTTTATCTCTACTTTTCATCCATGGACGAATAGTTAGACAGAGCAGACTATCCAGACTCTTGAAGACATGTTGCACTTTTGTGTCCTGGATTTTGGAGGTTCAGGGATGATTCACTAACTCTAGGTGGAGTTCACGTATAGAAATAGTTTTCTCCCCCCCATGTGCATGGCACTGTTTTAATCATTCTATGGATGGCCTTTTTGTTCTCCATTGTGATGGACATGGGTTGGAGAGTAAGCAATGCTCACACTAGAACTAGTGCAGAATAAAACAGAGATTATCTAGGTGATTTGTGAGAATATGGAAATAGTGTTGGATCTTCATAAATCATTTGCCGATCAAAGGAGGAGACATATGGAGTTTGAGTTTGGGTATACTTTGTTTCTGAAGGTGACTCCAAATTGGAGGTAGTGATGGTTTGGTAATTGGTGTAATCCTTTTACCTGGTTTTTTGGACCTTTATATGTGTTGGATAGTGTTGGACTTGTGGCGTATCAAGTAGACATCCCCCGAGAATGATCCAGATACATGATGTTTCCATGTATCATAGCTCCATCATTATATTCATGATGAATCACACATCATCGATTTGATCGAGATTGTTGTTGATGATGATGCATCCTTCATGGAGCAGCTGGTACAAATACAAGTCCGCAAAGAGATAGTGTTCCAAAGGTGTTCAATCCCACTTATTCATGTTTTTTGGTGAAACGATGGCGTAGAGGTGAGTACAAGAGAACATAAATTGTAGATATGTTCTTAGGATCTCGATTTGTTTGATGTATTTCAATTTTCATGTTAAAAAAATATGTGTGCTTCGTGGTTGTAGACCTTTTGGGTTTATGTGATGGAATTATTTGGTTGCTTCTTGTGTATTGGTCTATTTTGATATGTATCTTGATGGGTGGTTGTTCGGACCCCGTTTCTATTTCCCATTATCCATGTTTTGAATTCATGAGGATGGGAATGTTTTTGAGATGTATCTTATGTAATGGCACGAACCACTCTAGTCCATTACTCTGCGGAAATCTACTGTTTGAGGTGTTCTAGTGGTCAAGGTGACTTTTCCAAACACTTTTACAAATTTCCTATTCTGTGAACTATTCCATTGGTGAGAGTGATGGGAATAGTTCCATCGATGAGATTGATGTGGATAGTTTCATATGAAAGACCGATTGGAACAGTTCCATCAGTGAGACCAATGGGAATAGTTCTTTTTTGGGTCCTATGAAAACATTCCCATCGGTGAGATTGATTTAAATAGTAACATCTGTGAGAACGATGAAAATATTTCTATCAATCAGACTGATGCGAACAGTTCCAATAGTGAGACCGATGTGAACAGTACCATCTGTAAGATATATGTGAACAATTCCATCAGTGAGACCTATTTGAATAGTAACATCGGTGTGACCGATGTTAAAAGTTCCATCAGTGAGACCGACGTGAACAGTTCCATCAGTGAGATAGATTTGAATAGTACTATCAGCATCGATGAGTAATTTTATGAACAGTATCATCAGTGAGACCGATGCTAAGAGTTCCATCTGTGAGACTGAGGTGAATTGTTCCATTTGTGAGACTAATGTGAAGAGTTCCATCAATGAGATAGATGTGAGCAATTCCATCGGTGAGACTGATGTGAACAGTACCATTAGTATCAGTTAGTAATTCTATAAATAGTACCATTGGTATCGGTGACACATTTTGTGAACAGAACCATTAGTATCAGTGATTCATTCTTTGAATATTATCATCTATATTAGTGAATTATTCTATGAACTATACCATCGACAAATGGGAGTCATTATATGAGTTGTACCATTGGTTTTGGTGATTCATCCTGTGAACATTACCATCAGTTTTAGTGAGTCATTCTGTGAACAGTACCATCGGCATGGGTGAGTCATAATCTGAACATTACCATCAGCATCTGTGAGGCATTCTGTTAACAGGACCATCGACATCGGTGAGTCATTCTTTGAATAGTTCCATCGGCATTGGTGAGTGATTCTATTAATAGTATCATTGGTATCAGTGAGTCATTCTGTGAAGAGTAACATCGGCATCGGTGAGTCATTCTATGAATTGTACCATCAACACCATTGAGTCCTTTTGTGAATATGGTTTCCTAGATCAGTAGGTGTATACTGATTCTAGGATCGATAGGTGTACAATGTTTCTATGAGCATGAATAGTGTTTCCAAATTCATATAGTTTCTCCCCTTTGACATTGTCTTTGATGTAAAATATATTCAAGTCCTTAGTTTATGGTATTTTAGGTAGAATCAATTCCAATAACTCCTATATTAATTTCTTATAGCATTGGATGTCATTACATGGTCAAACCATGGCGTTTAATGCAAAATTCTTTTAATGGAAAATCATGTAAACCTTAAACCACTACTCTGTAAATCTTCTAAATGGATAAGATAACTTCCTCCCTTGTTCTACCATGTGTGAGATACTCAAACCATTCTTTATAATAATAGGAGTGTTGTGACTGGACATTATTTCTCAGTCTTTTCCTCTTGAAGTTTCTTCCGGCAGATTGCACACCCCTATTTTTGTGCAAGAAGTAAGTGTCAATCATTCATCTATATAAGGTATGGGTTTTCATATTTCTTTTGGGGTCATCTTATCCAATTTCTCCTATACATGTTATTTTATGAGATCTTGATGTTTGTAATGTAGTATTCTTGGGTTCCAGTTGGTGGGGTCATACCACTGCATCCTCTGGTGGATGCAGTTGTCATAGGAGGAGGAAATTGAGATCTGTCGTGTGGATTGTTCTTGTAAAAAGAGTGTTAAAAACTATCTAAGGTATGTTATTCTTTTATTATCTATTCATTTTTGTGAAACAATAGTGTAATAATGATTTAGGCCACTGGATCACAATAGAATTGACATAATTTATATTTGAATCATATAAATAAATTGATATCGATCATATGTTTTTTCCACTAGTTTTTCAAGATAGTTTAATATCTCTCAGTGATTTGTTTAGATTTTAGTTATTGATGGAAATTAGAAATGAATGAAAACTATAATTAATTGTCAATTTATTGCCAATGATATTGAGGCATTTAAATGAAGTTGTTTCTTCTTTTTGTAATTTGATGTAAATCAAATTGATGTAGTACGAATGTTTAATCAATTTCTGATAGATTACTATTTTGGTTTCCCGATGATGGAACCGATGAATAATAAATCAGTTAATTCAAGATGGATTAATGAAATAGTTGTTTGATAAAAGGTAATTCTATGTAGGATTCTGAGTTACCCTTTTTCTTTTTTAAGGGAAAAGAGCCGAAATAATATGATGTTTTTTTCATACTGCTTGGGTTGTGATGTGATTCTTGGAGGATGTTGTGATTTTTGGGGTAGGGGGAATATTGGTTGTGGAATTAGTTGATGCCTAAAGTGGTTAGATGCATCTGTTTATGCACGGGGGTGTTGGGGGGGGGGGACTCTGATGATGATTTAATAGGTTGGATGTGAATGTTTGGATGCTTTCTATTTCATGATGGTTGTTTCTCTTCATTACATTCTGCACTACTCAAGGAAGTTGGTTTTCATACCCTTGATCCAAAAAGAGTTGAAGATAAAAGGGGTATTCCATTTTCTCTCCTTGTTTACATTCTCAAGGAATGATGGGTCTATGCTCTTACTATAGGTGGAAAAGACACGATAGGTAGTTCACCTTGTCATAATGTCGATTCCCTTCTGTTTAGTATATTATAATGTTTTTCTAGAATTCATTGGAATAAGAGAAATTAATAATTTTTTTAATATATGATTTAATAAATGATGTTAACCTATGGGGTTGGAGATTTCTGGGACTCAATGTTGAAGATGTAATTTAAAGGAAAAATGAACATTAGGTTGGATGCTAATGAAACATTATTCAGAAATTGGTTATAGTTAATTGTGGTTTAAAAAATTAATTAATTTAATGTGAAATAGATAAAAATATACTGAATGAATATAATAATGCTGCTTTAAATGGTTATGTGCTTATAGGATACATAGTCCTATAAGTGGAAGATGGAAGTCCGAGAGTCATATGCTATATTTGATTCTAGGACTAGGTTATTCCCATAGTGTGGATTGGAGCAATAATATATTCTTTAATTTTTGGGTTTCTATACACTACTCCATCCCATCAGTTTGCGAAACTGACACCCCAGGGATTCTGATCCCTGGGGGGTGTTTTCACTAGCATTCCAGTTGGAGGATGGATGGATGACTACCCCCATTGGCCCCACTCTATAATCCTGGTAGTTACTGGTGCTTGTTGGCAAAATAGTTAGTTTTCACAATATATTCATGTAGAGGGATGTAATGGTCTGTGGTTATTCACACACATATATTCAGGATATAGTTATCTATGGAATACTATAGGTGTAACATGTATAATTTATGATGGGTTGAGGATCAATACTCAGGGTATGGACTATAGTGGCTTGAGGATTAATACCTGACATATGATACAATTTTATCAAGATGTGGTGTCTCCCGAAAACTATCTATTATCTTTTATTTTGTGGATGTGGTGGTTTATTGCACGAGGTATATGTTGTGGTGCTTAGCCCAGGTGTCTGCGGACAATCTTTTTAGAGAAAGATACTTAGGGTGTGCAACGTTGGGGTAATGTTTGAAAACTGGTGGGGATGTAGTAGTAGTTTAAACTTGATATTATATATTATATAATATACTCTTGTATGTGATACTTGGTGAGAGTAGCCATATTGAGGCTGGGAACATAGTATACCTGTTAATGTGATGAGTTTGTTCCACTTGTTCTTCACTGTGCTTTAGCATGCTTTCTTTACCTTTGCACGAGAGGCAACGAGGAGGATCCTACTGAGTATAGTGTTATACTCACCCAATTTATATATAATCTGTTTTCTAGGTCACATGGAGGAGGTTGGATATCATGATGTTATTTACTATCTTGGGGTTATAGGAGTTTTTTGGTCTTCGTGGTTGCTACAAGTTTTACATTCTTTTGGGAATTTTTAGTTTTTTCCAATTTAGTTGTAGTATTTGTTTCACGAAATTACATATGTGTACTTGTGTTTTCTTTTATATTTTTGTCTGAGTTGGAGTTGGTTTGTTTTTATCTTTTCTCTCTCTTCTACATGCGTTCCCGTAGAGTGTAATGCCACCCATTTGTCTGTCTACTATAGCCTCTATTCTATTCACCAACCCGGGGCCTAGTAGAGGTGGGACTTGTGGGTCATTATCTCCCATATCATAGTTTCATCCTAGAAGGGGTACACATTGTGGGTAGGTGGTTGTGATAGAGTTTAATTGATTATCAATAACCAATGATGTGAATGTTTAATGATGATGATGAGGAAACTAAGGGGAGATTTAAGAACCTCCATTATGATGAGATATAAATTTGAACTTTTATTACATATGTATATATGGATTTTTATGAGATTTTATGTTGAGAGTAATTAGAAATATAAGGTTCTAAAAAAGATAATAATTTTTTATCCATTTAAGATTTTTAAAATAATTTTTATTTGATTATTCTATATATAATAATTCACTTCCCAATATTGGTTAATAATTTAATTAGTAAGAAGACGCAGAGTTTGTAAAAATTTGTTGTTTTACTACTTTAATAATGAATAAATTATTTTTGAATGTTTGAGAAAATAATATGTGTAGCTTGATGAGTTAAATTATGTATTGATGTTAGGGATTAATGGACATTAATGATGGATGACGATAATATTTTTCATAAATTTAAAATACAGATATTCTATGTTATAATGTACTCAAGATGCTTGAAGACTATATCAATTAGTTCCTAAAATTGATATATCCAACTTTTATATTGAGGTATGTTATATATAGTTTTAATATAATTCAATATATTTCAAAAATATACTTATGTAGAAGACTGATTTTTATGATGTACATTTTGTCAAAAAATTATTCATGGTTTGAAAGTTACAGTTGCTTGATGATTGAGATTGAGTGTCATGTTTTTGTTATGCATATAATGTTTTTAAATTTATGAAGGACTAATTTAAGCATAATAATTTGAAGTAATTTTTTTAGTTCAAATATATTTTATGTTTGATGAGGTAGTTGATTATTTATTGAAGTATATATTTTTTATCTAATTTTTAAAATAAATTTTCATTTTCCGATTGATATATATTCATTATAAATAATTATTATTTTATTTATAATTTAATTAATGTTTATTAATGTTATTTTTGGGTGATTGTTAATGGTTTTATGATGTTCTTATATTTCTAAAATAGTTTTGAAGTTTTATAAACTTTGTGTAATGCCAAGGCACCAGTTACCCAGAGTCAGTGCATTATTTTAATATGTAGGTATGATTACAAGGAATGAAGTCCTGAAATACCGATCAGTTTAGCATTCTTGGAAAATAGATTACAAACATGAAAATTGCAATACATAATAGAAAATAAAACACAACGTAAATGATCATTTGAGAACACCATTTATCCCCTAGATTAACCCTTCCTATTAATAATTATACATTTATTATAATCCTAAGAAAATTAAAACATAGCAAGGGGTGAGATCAGATACTCATAAAGGATAACAATATAGGAGAAACATTCATAAATAAGAATAAACATTTAAGGAAATGAATAAGAATAAAACAAAATCCTTTTAAACATAAAATTCAGAATAATATGGAAATGATACAAAAAATAATGTCATTTAATTATTCACATGGATATTCTACTAGACTAATAATCACAAGCAATATCAATAGCCACTTTCACAATGATGGAATGCATAATCCAGACATTCATAACCACATAATCAATGCCTTGTGCCAAGACTACAAATATGATTTTGTCAAGGCCTTATGCCAAGATACTTGGTTTCTTAATGATACCTACCATTGCATTGAGAACCTATAGCAGGCTCCACCCATCACTTACTACATCTAATACAATCCTCATATGAAAAGGTATAAACATAACAAAAACATTTGTATTAAATCCGGCATACTAAATTTCAATACATTATCCATAAACCAAAAATGGTATGAAATAAAACATCCACAATCAAACATATCACAAAACCTTCAATAATATTTTGATGTTTTGTATCATAATAAATCAACTTCAGAAAAACATAAAATCCATCAATGGATGTTGACATAGATGAAATCAAAACATTTTAGAGAAATATCTGTTTCTATTTTGAAATCATTTAAAAGTCAGGTAATTAAAAATAAAAACATTTTTATTTGAAAATATTCGTATAAGCTTGTAAGGGAAGCATCGATGATGTTATAATGGTGAAAAATAGCCGAACCCGACATATATGTTAAAAAACATTCTTACCTTAATTTTTTCTAAAAGGTCATAAAGTACCTTGTTTTAAAATGACATAAAAATTCCTTTCAAACCATTTCATAAATACTCAAACAATGGTATAAATTAAATTAAACCATATTCTAGTAAATAGTTGAAATGTTTTGGAATACATTTTTAAGAAACAAGGATGTGGTTGATAAAGAGGCCCCAGTAGATAATTACATATATACAACCTCACATAATGAATAGATTGTGAAATTAACCCTTTACTTTCACTTTACATTAGTCGAGGGAACATTTAACCTCTTTTATGAAGACTGTTGTATGTTATTAAATTATTACAGAATGATATTAATATTTATGATATCATACATGATCCATTTATGACTTTATACTACCCATTTAATAATAATTTCCATGTTAAATTCACATTTCATGTAATAATCGCTTTCTTTATCGTACGTGTTTAAAATTTTTACTCTGTATTGAATCGCTTAGATCAATATGCAAATACTTATAGAATTTAAAACATTATTTATATATCATATATATTTAGAATATTATTATGCTTAATAAACATATATATGAAATGGAAAACACCATTTATGGAGACGTTAGTCCGTACGTACGCATAAACATTGTTTCGGTTTTCATATCGTATTGAACGAAAATAAGTGAATAAGATATATGTGTATATATATATATAGTAGCATTATTATGTCATATATTACAAAATTTTTAATGATATATATTTTATAATCATCATTGAATGGTGAACGTGGAAATGAATCTCATCACGTCATGGAGAGGGTAATCCGTACGTATGCACAAGTGACAATATAATTATATTGATAGAGAAATCATATGTAATTGGAGGTTATATCATATATAGAGAATAATTAACATGTTATATTTATTATTTACATCAGTTATACTAATTATTATACCCATCCAAATAATTAAGTGTTTGAATAATAAACTACACCACGATGTGGTAACGGTAATCCGTATGTACGCACATATGGTGACTTGTTATTATTAAGATGGATAAAATAATGAATATGATTCTACCATTTCTATAATAACAACACAATATATAGAAGACACTGGATTTGTTATTTTAGAATGGAAACAACAAAGAAAAAAGAAGTGGAAGAAGAAAAGAACTTCAAAGATGTGTTGAAATATTTACCACTTTTTGGGGTTCTTCTATTTGATTTGATAAATAGAGATACATAGGTTGCCTTTATGACCATTAAGTGGCCTCTAGGAGGAATGGAGTAATTTTGGGAGGATATTTGGGTAGGTTTTGGACTATCCAAATGGCTATGGAGGTGTGAAATTAAGGAAAGGGTAACTGCCCTTTTATAAGAGGGGTGAGGGTCACTTTAGGAAAAGTTTGAAATATTTTTTATAATAAAATAATTTTCATTTTCGTATCAATCCAATATGATTTATTTTAAGGATAATGTGATTATGGTTCTAACACCTCTTGACAAATAGAATTTAGACAAGTTTATGTTACCATATTAACCATATCTTTTAGATTTAACTCTTAGTTTAATAGTTTAGCTTTTACTGTGTCTTCTGGTATCCTTAGACTATATGGTTAATAAACATACTCTAAACATCTAAGAGAACATCAAGTGGTTCATTAGTGAAATATATAATATTATTTAAGACCTTTTACTAAACCCTAGATTTTTAAAAATATTATATCAACAAATAATATAGTATTTGTTTTAAAAACTGTTTTTTGTCAATTTTGACATTATTTGGTATTTGTTGTTTTTTAAAAATCATAACAACATGATTACTTTGAAAAAAAAAAGTGATTGAATCAACTCTATAATGTCATATTAACATATAAAATTTGTGTAATTCATTAAATGTCTCAAATTATATTTTTCTAGGTATTTATAATTTCCATTATTTTAATATATTATTAATAATGTTAATACCGCATCATCATTCTGTCATAAATTAATTTAATTATTTAATGGCTTAAATTATTAATAAAATACCATTATGTATTAAATTTTACTATATTTATATGAATATTTATAGTCAAATTTATCTTCTATATAACCCTATATTAAAAATGTTTTCGTTACGAAAACATGAATTTTAACACTTTAAACTCTTTTTTAAATTAAATAATAATTGTTTTCCTAATCTAATCCAAGTAGACGGAAAGGATAATATTTTATTCCTAAGGTTGTTTTTTGTCTAATTACACTTATCCAATATAATTAGGAAATGTGTTAGGTTAATTATAATATCATTTTTACCCTTAATTACCCTATTTACTTTTAACCGTGGTAAGTAAATGTCAAAAGATACTATTCACAAAAAATAATTATCATCTTATTGAACCAAATTTTATTTACTGATGTTAACCGTTTCTTTTGGATTTTTGAAATTAAACTCCCAGAAGCGGAAAAATTATGTTTTATGCAAATTTGCAAATACTCCTTGGAGGTGGGTAAAAGACGGTAAAAAGTTCAATAAAATTTTATATATCTAAGCATATTATAAAATGAATCCAAAAAATTACAATGAAGATATATAGGTACTATAAATATATTTTGACCAAAAATAAATTAAAATAAAATAACTAATTACATAAATAAAAGGTCAGTTTCAAACAACAATAGAGTGTTTTCACTATTCATTAAAAATAGAATGTTTTCAGAAAAATACCAAAACTTCACCGTAAGATAATTTTGATATTACGAATTCAAAAATGAATAATATTTTATAATATTAAAAACATATAATATTCATTTAATAATTAAAAAAATTCCCGTTGTCAAAAACAAAAAGTTGGTTTTAAAAAACTAAAAACTATCAAAAGATTGACATGTGTTTATGTAAAATTTAAATTTAAAATTACATATAATGACCAATATTGAATTAAATGATAAAAATGTAATCTATTTATATTTCAGAACCTTTCAAATTAATAATTTAACACTACAAATTATTTCGATAAAAAATATGTTTTCAATTAAAACATAGTATTTTTCACTATTTGTCAAAATATAAAACTTATCCGAAAAGTACCAAAAATTTATCCAAAATAAATTTTTATGTCCCCATTATATATTAGTATTTAATTTCAATAAATGTAATATATAAAAGCTTAGAATATTTGTTTTAAAAAATTTTCGCCATTAAAAGCAGGTAAAATGAGATTTTTTGAAAAATACTTCTTTTATCTAGAGAAATTTATTTTTTCTTATATTATGTATAAGAAACACATAATATGAATTTAAAAATTTTATAAATTATATAAGATTCAAAATACAGTTAATACTATTCATAACCTTTTTATGAAAAGTTAGTTATTCAGTTGAGGTGCGCTCGAACTCGTTGTTGTGTGTAGCACAAGCTATTAAATTATTTTAATGAGATTATGTACTACGAAATCTTGGGGTGTAACATTCTCCCCTCCTTCAATAAATTAATTCCTTTCTATTTAAAATTATTCTTTGAAAATAAATGGTTAAAAATAGAAAAATACCTTTGTGTAAAACACAGATCGGAAATTGTGATAATAAAATATAGTCTTAATAAGAGGGAAATGGAAATGAAAACGTCACAACCAAATTTTAGTCTCGATTTAGAGAACATTGTTCGCAATTAGAGACAAATAATTGGAGGAAAAATGTATATATATATATATATAGTTATTTAGGTATCCATCACAAAAAACCGTACAATTGAGAGCCTTAAAGCCATCAATCTATGATCATTCAAAATATCATCAGTTCAACAAAACATTAGGTATTAAGATAACACGTTTTCGGTTTCAAGATCCCTTCCCTAATGATTAAGAATTAATTTATTCAAATAATAAGTGGAAATATATATATATATATATATATTTATGACAAGTTGATTTTCTTCTTTCAACTAATTCTACATCAAATTCATCTTTCACTCCAAATGATAATAGAATTCAAAATTATTCTATTTATCATAATCATATAGGGTTTCAAACAAAATGAATTTATAATTTATCTATTAGTACATTAAAAACTACATTATACAATCCAGAACATCATGTAGGCCATTGGTATGTGATTCACCCTTGTCACTCTTTGGTTGCGGGTTCAAGTCTCACAGCCTTACCGGACGTGACGTGTTGTCTCATGTCCTTCAGGTTGTCCTTGTTATGACAATTCAAAAAGAATCTCAATAATTTATTTAAGCTTTACAATAGTATCCAATGTCAAACATAATCAATTACAACATTTATACTTATCCAAAATTCTTCTATCCAAACTCCCAGTCCAAAATTTATAAGCAATGTAAATACAATGAAGATCTTTTTTTCCACATAATAACATGTGAATACCTTCATCATGTATTCTTTTAAAACATAGTAACACCCTAAATTACCATAAAAACTTATTGATTAAATTCATTCCCTCATATTCCTTATAGAATATTGGATATACTCCTTATATCCAAAAATGTTGTAAATTCCAACAAGGATGGAAGGTACAAATCATTAATCAGTTTCAAGTTACTCAATAATATCCTATATAATGTATCCAAATAAATCATATCTTATTCCAAAATCAATACCTCAGTATTATTACCATATTGATGATTTGTCTTTCCATAAAACATGTATTTTAAAAAATGTTTAACTTCCCAATGAGTTACTTTTCTTGGTTGAACACAATCTCAAGTCCTTAATGAAATCATACTCTAGTACAATCCTTATATATTGCATAATTCTTATAACGTGTACATAATTTATAAAATACTCAAATGATATAATAATATAATAACAACATAATAACTCTTAATCATTCATTTTTTATCTTTGGTAGTATCATAACTTGATTATTATCCAATAGAAGAATTTGGGGTATACTCTGATGATTTGGTCATTGAATTGCATAATGTCCCAACTCCTTTTAGATGATGCATTGTACATTTGAAACTTATTTCTTACCTTTTCAATCACATACATGGTGTCCTTTTTCTCCACAATTATAACAAACTCTCATTCCCTACAACCATTTACCAAGGTTCTCATTTCCACATTTATCACATATGGGAAAATCCTTGTTTCCCTTATTCCCTTGATCTATCTTTCTTTTGACAATAATTTTTTCTATGGATTCCCTTCAATGTCATAAGACTCAGGGAATTATTTACTAATTTTATTAATACATGATATTATTTCTTCATATGATGATAATATGTGGGAGACTATTTCCTTTCTAAATATTGTCTTAATACAATGAAAGATATGATCCTTCTAACTCTTTGAATCATGTGTATTGCTGGAGGTATCATTCCTTCTACTAGGAGCCATTTCTAAATAATGGAATACACTCGGTTAGTTTATTAACCACAATTCATAATTCAAAACATGAAAAAAACCAAACATAAATTGAAAATATTATGCATATAATCTATAATCATAAAATTTATTCTTTGAGAAAGTATTTACCCCTAAATACTTCATAATGGATTGTAATTAAAATGTGAATTATCCTAAGAATATCACCCTAGAGTGTCGTAACCAAGAGTGAAGAAAGGCCCTTGTTGTGCACTAGTTCCCATTGAAGTCTATCTCAAAGAGATGTTTTCGGGTTTTTGCACTAGGTACATCTATGCTAGAGCTGCCTCTACCAGCTCGTATCCAGAATGTGATGTATTGCTTAGAAAACACCCAAAATCTCTACAGTACCAAAATTCTAGGAAGTTCATCTATACTAATCCTCAATGTCTATCTTAGGGTAATGTTCTTTAATCAGAGTTTAATTAAATCTATTTACTAAATTGTTGCTAACCTTCCTCTGATACCAACTATAATGCCCTGACCCCAGTTACCTAGATTCGGTGCATTATTATAATACAATGGCATGATTACAAGGAATCAAGTCCTGACAGGACAGATCAGTTTAGCAGTCTTCGAAAATAGAATACATACATGAACATTACATTACACATTAAAATATAAAACACAACATAAATGATCCTTTCAGAATGTCATTAATCCACTAGCTTAACCCTACTTATAAATCATAATACACTTATTGTAATCCTGAGAAAATTAAAACCTAGAATGGGTTGAGCTCAGATGCTCAGTAAGGATAACAGTATAGCATAATCATTCATAAATGAGAATAAACATTTTTGGAAATGTATAACACTAAAAAAAGACTTTTAAACTCAGAACTCTACATAATATGTAAAATATACAATAAAATAATTCCATTTACTTATTCACATGGATATTATACAAGTAAAATAATCACATGCTATATCAATAGCCACTTTCGTAATGATTGAATGCATAATTCCAGACTTTCATGACCACATAGTCAAGGCCTTGTGCCAACACTACAAATAAGATTTTTCTAAGGCCTTATGAAAAGATAATATATTGTCTCTAGAGACCTACTGATTCATCGAGGAGCTATAGCAGGCTCCACCCATCACTTACTAAGTCCAACACATTCTTCATATGAAAAGGTATAAACATAACATAAACATTCGTATTAAAAATGGCATATGAAATGTCAAAAATTTATCCACAAGCCATTAATGGTATGAAATAACACATCCACAGTCAAACATATCACAAGACCTTCAACACAATTTGGATGTTTTTTATCATATTAAATCAACTTCAAAAAAAACATAAAATCCATCAAATGAAGTTGTCATAGACGAAATCAATACCTTTTTAGAGAATTATGTTTTTCTAGTTTTAAATCATTTAAAAGTTACGTAATTATAAAAGAAAACATTTATATTTAAAAATATTCTATAATAATGTAAGAGAAGCTTTGACGATGTTATAACGGTGGAAAGTAGATGCTTCTGTCGTATATGTTAAAAAAACATCCATACCTTAATTTTTTCGAAAAGGTCATAAAGTACCCTATGGGGAAAATGACAGAAATATTCTTTTCAATCCATTTTATAAATGGTCAATCACGTATATAAATGACTTTAAACCATAGTCTAGTTAATAGTAATAATGTTTTGGAATACATTTTTTATAAACCAGGATGGGGATGATAAAGAGGTCCTTGTAGATAATTACATATAAATAAACATCGGATAATGGAGAGATTATGAAATTATTTCTTACCTTGCACTTTCATTTAGTTTAAGGTATTTTTAACCTCTTGTATAAAGACTTCAGTATGTCACTAAATTATACGTGAACCATATTAATATATATGATTTCCTACATGATTCATTTATGACTTTATAGTACCCATTTAATAACAATTTCCATGTTAAATTAACATTTCGGATAATAATCGCTTTCTTTATCATATGTGTTTTAACTTGTTACTCTTGATTGTATCCCTTAGATCAAGATTTAAATACTTCAAGAATATATAACATGATTTATATATAATATATCTTTAGAATATAATTATTTATAATAGACATATATATGAAATGAAAAACATCATTTATGGAGACGGTAGTTTGAACATATGCATAAATGTTGTTTCTGTTTTTATATCGTGTTGAACAGAACTAAGTGAATAAGATATATGTAAGTACATAAATATATATCTCAAGTAGAGTTATTATTACATATACTACATTATATTTAATGGTATATATTTTATAATCATCATTGAATGGTGAGAGTGGAAATGAATCTCATGATGTCATGGAGATAGTAATCCGTACATACGCACGAGCGACAATATCATTATATCGATGGAGAAAGAGTATGTAATTGGTTGGTATATAATATATATAGAATCATTAACATGCTATATTTATTATATAAATCAGTTATAATAATTATTATACCCATCCAAATAATGAACTGTTTAAATAACAAACTACACCATGACATGGAGACGGTAATCCGTACGTATGCATGTATTGTGACTTTGTCATTTATAGTGTGGATATAATAATGAATATCGTCATACCATTTCTATAATAAAATCCCATTATATAAAAGATAATGGATTTAGTTTTTTAGAATAGAAACAACAATGAAATAGGAAGTGGAAAATGAAAAGAACTTCAAAGATGCGATGAAATATTTACCTCTTTTTCAGGTTCTTCCTTGTGATTTGATCAAAAGGGATCCATAGGTTGAATTTAATACCATAGTAATGCCTATAGGATGAATGCAAGAATGTTGTGAGTATATTCGGGTAGGGGTTGGCCGAGACAAATGGATTTTGAGGGGTGAAATTAATGGAAGGGTAAGTGCCGTTTTATAAGAGAGGTGAAGTCGCTTTAGGAAATGATTGAAATATTATTTTATAATAAAATTATATTCGTTTTATTATGGCTCCAAAATGATTTATTTAAAGCATATGGTGGGTATGGGTCTAAAAACACTCAAAAAATAGGTTTTATACAAGTTGAGGTTACCATTTTATCCATATCCTTTAGATTTAACTCTTAGTTATATAGTTTAACTTTTACCGTGTCTTCTTATATTCTTACACTATACGGTTAATAAACATAATCTAAACATCCTAGAGAAACACAAGTGGTTAATTAATGACATATATAATATTATTGAATCACTTTTTCCAAACCATGGAATTTTTCAGAATATTATATCAACCAATAATATAGTATTTGATTTAAAAACTATTTTATGTCAATTTTGACATTATTTGGTATTTGTTTTTTTTTAAACATAATAGTGAGATTACATCGAAAAAATTAATTTAATAAAACGAAATGAGTAATATTAACCTATTAAATTAGTGGAATTAATGAAATGTCTCATATTACATTTCTTTGGGTATTTATAATATCAATTATTTTAATCGATTATTAATAAGGTAATTACTGCATCATCATTGTGTCATAAATAAATTTAATTATTTTATGTCTTAAAATTTAAAATAAAATACCATTATTTATGAAATTTTATTATATTTCTAAATAATATTGATAGTCTAATTTATCCTATGTATTACTCTATATTAAAAATGTTTTAGTTATGAAATCATGAATTTAAACACTTCTAACACTTCTTTAAATTATATAATAATATATTTCCTAACATAATTCAATAAAACCTAAAGGATCATATTTTATTCATATATTTTATTTGGACTAATTAAACTTATCAAATAGAATTAGGGCATGTGTTAGGTCAATTATAATATCATTTTTACCATTAATTACCCTATTTACTTTTAAACGTGGTAAATAAAAGGAAAAAGTTACTATTCACCAAAAATTATTTTCACCTTATTGAACCACATTTTAATTGCTGAGGTTAACCGTGTCTCTCGGTTTTTTTAAATTCAACTCACATTAGTGGTAAAATTATGTTTTATGAAAATATGCAAATGCTCCAAGAGATGGGTAAAAGACGGTAAAAAGATCGATAAAATTTTATATATCTAAACTTATTATAAAATGAATCCAATAGATTTCATTAAACTTATATAGGTATTCTATATCTATTTTTACATAAAATAAATTAATTTAATATAACAAATTACTTAAAAATAAAATGTCAGTTTTAAATAATAACGAAGTGTTTTTAACTATTCATCAAAAATTGAAAGTTTTCAGATAAATATAAAAAATTTACCCAAATATAATTTTGATATTACAAATTGAAAAATAAAGTCTGTTTTAACAAATTCTTAACATAGAAGATGCATTTATTAGTTTAAAATTAATTCTCGTTGTCAAAACCAAAAAGAGGGTTTTTAAAAAGCGAAAACTATCAAAAGATTGACATGTGTTTCTGTCAAATTTAAATGTGAAATTACTTATAATGAATTAAATTGTATTAAATGATAATAATATAATCTAATTATACTTAAAACCTTTGAAATTAATAATTTAACACTATAAATTATTTCAACTTAAAAGGTTTTTTCAATTAAAACATACTATTTTTCACTATTTGTCAAAATATTAATGTTCTCTGAAATGTACCAAAAATTTATCCAAAATAAATTTTTATATCCACCTTCTATATAAGAATTTAATTTAATTAAATTTAAAATATTAAAGTTCCAAATATTGGGTTTAAAAATTGTTCAACATTAAAAGGCAGTAAAATTACATTTTTTAAAAAATACTTCTTTTATCTAAAAAAATGTATTTGTTCTTATATTATGTATAAGAAACACATAATATGAATGTAAAAATAATATAGAGTATATAATATTTAAAATTCAGTTAATACTATTCATAACCACTTTACGAACAGTTGGTTTAGTAAGTTGTGGGGCGCTCGAACTCAGTGTTGCGTGTAGTGGAAGCTATTGAATTACTTTAATGAGATAATGTACTATGAAATCTTGGGGTGTTACACTGTGATTCGAATTACATGTAATAATGTATCACTAAAAATAAATGCATACTATCAACCATTTAATAAACCTGAGGTACTGAATGTAATGTATGAATAATCTCTAAATACATGACAATATATATAAATAAATATGTGGAAAAAACCCCTATATAATAATAACTATAGTCTTCCAATGGTAATGTATGAGTAATCCAGATGTTGTGTATGAGTAACATTCAAAATACCTTGGGTACATATGTTTCATCATAACACTGAAAGGATTATGTATTAGTATAATATTAAGCTTAAATTGATATTAAAAATTTATTCCTAATTATGATGTTTGAGATACATTGTATGAATAATAAAATTCATGTTAAATTATGTTACATTTCTGAACCTCACAAATAATTATTTTTATTTATTGTGTTAGTAGCCAAGTTTCTCATATATGATATCTAATATTTGAATCATTAATAATGGTTTAAAATATTTAATACTCATAATAACACAATATTTGTGGAAAATTTTTTAAATGAAATTTATTCATGATAATAAAAAAATACATTAATAGAGATTTTGTGTTGATACTTCAACAATATTATTTTTTGGATTTAAATAAGAATATTTGATTCCATAATTTTGATGATCAAATTTGGAATTTTATTTCCATTATATTTTTACCTATTTCATTTATGAAATATTTTTTCTTATTTAATGGTGTTTTAAATATTTAATTTCAAAACCAATCAATGAGATCATATAAATTAGTTTAAATAATATATGATTCAAATAAGGTTCATATAGTTAAGATGGGTGTAATGAGAAATACTAAGGTGAATTTTCTTAGATATTTTTATATCTTAATGTAATTATGATTATACTTTTATATATCATGTCTTATGATTATTTAACAAAGATTAAAATGATTCCCTAATAGGAAAAAATAGTTTATCAATCATTTTGAAAGTGGTTTCTTTTATTTTTAGCTTGAATATCCTAGTGCAATGATGTTATCATCCAAGAGAATTGTTGAAAACCCTACTATAAAAATATTGCTATTTTAATGTAACTTGTTAAGCAATAATAAACTATTAGGAAATAATTATTATAATAATGATAATACCTTTATAATCCATAATATCTCTATGAAATTTGGGGATCACATGAATATCAATTTAATCTAAACATGAAAAGGATTTTGTCAAAAATATAATGGGAAGACCATGAAAAATGATTATGTTCATCATTATCATTCATGAAATGGTACTTATATATTGTTAAAATGTTTTGTATCACAATAAACTCTATCCATACTAACTGGTTCAATGTATAAAATAAAATTAGAAAGAATAATTCTATAAAAAATATACCAAAAAGAAGCACCCCACACTCAATGAGGATTCTAAAATAACCTAGAATTATAATACATATGATATAGAATTTTATTACATGATTAGACCATATAATATGATTCATTTTATTATTAATGAACACTTTTTATCATTTTTTCAATATAGAAAATAACATATATATTTTTCTCCTTAGTGGTGTATTCATTGAAGAAGGTAATATCATTAACATTGCGGTTTTTATTATTTACTGATATAGGATTTGTATCTAAAACCATATGGTATATCAAAAAAAATATTTTTTAATTTTGAATGAAAAGTATCATACACAATTCTAGTGGGAATACCACAAATAATATAATCATATAATTTTATTAAAACATTCATTTATTATGTAGTGTGGGAATAACACACATGATGTGAACTAGGGAACCATAAATGGAAATTTATAACATTGAAGAAATTGATATGAGAAGTTACATATATTTATTATTATTTTATATAATGGAAGAACTAATATATATTCAACTACAACTTATGAGTGTATTTAATAGGTGTGATCAGACCCACACATATTGAATTTAAAGAGTTGTGTTTAAACATTATACCCAGTAACCTTCCTATGATGTACGAGTACCACATTTGGTTTCATAATATTGTATTACCACACATGATTCTAGAGAGATTACATTAATTAATATGAACAACATGGAGGAAAAATTGGATATTTTTAATTTCATTGAAGACATGAGGTTAGAGTCATATATGACATAATGAAAATGGAATATGGGAACAGAGTTGTTGAGAGATGTTTTTGATGACCCATATTTCTATTGTGGTATGGTTATGATAAAAACAATATATTCTATATAGTTTTTGATGTATTTAAATGTATATTGTGATGGATAAATACAATAGGGGTTGAATTGTATGTTTAAAAACATTTGTTTTTTTTCCTTAAAAGAACTTATTTTTAAACAGTTTAAACTTATTTAATTTACAAAACAACATATGAATCTAAACAATAATTGGATAAGGCCCATGGATTCAATAATAAAGATATCGTAATTAGGATGATTCTGATATGATTATTAATTCTAAATTCACAAAAACATAATATCATATCTTAAATCATATAGATGGTAAACTTTTTAAATGGTGTAATCAAAATCATGGAAATTGAATTTAAAGTGTGATAAAAAGTATCATAATCAAATCTATTATAATAAAAAAATAATATAAATATAAAAGTGAATGTTTCACTTTCTATTTTAAATGCAGTGTAATTAACACACAACTTGTAACAAAGTAGGTAAATCACTATAAAATTATTTTAACTTACAAAGAAGGGTATCCAATAACCGAGAATAAAGGTCCATAAATTTATACATTCAATAAATTATTTCTCATCCACAATAGGGTATGTCCTCGATATGGAGATCTGTTTTTCTATTATCCTTATGATCCCATGACACAATGATTGACATTACATTGTCTTGATATCCTCACAGAACCACTATCAGAAAAATGATCTTCCCATCTCTATAATGTTATCCTTGCAATCCAACAATCCGTAAAAGATCAGACAAACAATGTAACTTCATAAGGAGATGACATGACAATGATTTATTAATAATGAAACACTATAATGAAATAAAAAATACCAACAACATGTTGTTCACACATTGGACTCTTTATAAAATTAGATAATTAAAAAATTCCACGAGAGTTACTACAACATCACACTTAAATTCTAAACCAAATGTTCTATGCTCTAAAAATTACCTCTTATTTATAGTAAAGTCTTAAAATGTTCATCATAATCTCCAAATGTCATATTTTCTTCGAAATTTTCACATGGACCTAGAAACCAACAACTATAACGAACATATAATAAATTAATGTTCATCATCGTTTTGTTTTATAGGTTTTCTAGATGTTAAAATTATGTTCTATCAATATAGAAAATAAATTGAAATTATTTTGATGATATTATTTGGGAATGACAATACAATTTATATTGAACACATTTTTAGTCTAATTATTAAAATCATGTCATTATGAATGACTGTAAAGAATTATTGAGAATAGATTTTCAAATGACATGTATGATATAAATCATACCCAATATTAGTATGATAATCAAGGAAGTATTAATTACTATAATTATCATGAGTACGATATTCATCAAATGCATTTACATTATGAATTACGCAATGATAAAATATAAATATATTTTTTTAATTTAAAAAGACGTAATGTAAGTATGGTAAAATATTATATATTTTTTTAAAAAAATTTTGAATATACATTGTATATGAAAATGTTGGTAATTACTTATTTAATAAATAGTTTCTGATATTAAAACAAAAGGAATGAAAAAGACAAAAATATAGTCTTGAATCAATAATCATCCGATTTTGGAAAATCAAAAACCAGAAGTCATAAATATAAAATAAATTTTAAAATTTTAGTTGATTATTCTTTTTAGAAACATCCATATATGGAATTAAAAATGTATACTTATATCCCCCTGAGATTATAACATATCTGATATAAAAGTGAATACGGCTAAGTCCCCATTAGGATAATAATTTCTCTAAGGATAGTATTCCCTATTTTAGATGTTTTTTCGCCCCTCTCTTTAAGAATATCCCTATTTATTTATAATTCCTTTCTTTTCCATAAATCCCCTCCCCCACTCAATGATTTTCAAAATGTAATAGGGAAATGTATTCTAATACCTAAAAAGTGTTAGTAAAACAATCAATAATAATTATTAATAAATATCTTGTTCATATTAGAAAAATGAAAGAACATTCAACCATACGAATTGGAACACATTCAGAAACAAAATTAAATAAAAAAATTCATTAAAAGATTAATTTTACAACAACTATTATAAATAACTTCCTTTAAATATGATTTAAAATTATTGTCTTTCTCTCTCTTAATTCTCTTCTATCATCCTTCATCATTTCAAGAAACTCTTGTTGGGTTGGGTACTTTTGTTCCTTATCAAAAAATAGCTAATCCAGAGTATGAATAAATTCTTACTAGGATAGCAGAATTTCTTATAAAATATGAAATGTCTCTTCTTAATATAGGATTTTCTATTCCTGGGTATTAATTTTCTCTTCTTAACGGTAAAAATATTCTATCTGAGCCTTATTGATCTTTTTATCATCAATTTTTTCATTTACCCAACAATCTAATATATTAATTTGAATATGTAATCTTTCTAATTCATGAGAATTGAACCCTCTGATTTAATTGGTTTCAACATTCCATTTATCTCTCTAACATCACCAGACTTTATATCATACAAACATTAAATATTATCTAAAACCCGTACACTTTAGGCTGTATCACTAACTAACTTTTTGAGGAAAATAATATTTCATTTACATGTTTCTTAATATCATTATTTGTGTATTAACAACCATTGATTTCTTCATCGTAATTATGAGACAACATTATAATGTTGTGGAATGGCTTCTTTTGTTCATTGGAACACTCTTCGAAAACATTAAATGTGGCCTAAATCATGATCAATCATTATTTTAAAATTATGACAGAATCTGATTTTTCATTTTTTACTTCTAAAAAACCAAATATATTTTTTTCTTATATCCTTAGAAAACATGGAATTTCCTTTTAGAGTCATGAAAAATATACAAATATCCTTGTATTGTAATTTTTTTTCTGAGTCAGTATTTTCCTCGATGTCAGGAAGATCTCAATAATTGGTTCGCACAGCGACATCTCTGAAATTTTATATCTTATTTTCATCAAACTATGCCTCTTTCCCTTTATCAGAAACATGAATGCCTTCATTAGATTAAATTCATTAGGAAACATGTTTTGAGGAATGAAATCCATGAGATGGTCGCATGAATGAGTTTTCTTTTGAATATATCAATAGTAATATAACAGAATGAGATTTTTAACTTTGAATAGATTTCTTATTATTCTAATACAACTCTTCTTTCTCTCCATCATCATTTCATTAAACTTTTCTATTGTTTTTCATCACCAATATACTCATTTAGTTGTCTCATCTAATTATATTCTTTTTTATTTAGTCATTTTCCTCATTATTTTCAGTGGAATTAATTTTTTATCAACAATTCTCTTCCTTTTTCCTCATCTTGGACCATAAGAATAATAATTCCTAATTAATTTTATTCAACAAGAATGATTTCCAAACGTACTTTTTCTACATATTTCATCAATATATCAATTTCAACAACATATAGATTTCTCTTTTCAATATTTTTAAATTTTATTCTTCCTTCAATGATTTTTCACAATAAATCTTTTCATCTAAAGCTTTGATAGGATAAATACCAATTTTAGACACAATGTCATTTTTATTTTATATATTCTCCATACAACTCTCAAAAATATCATCAACATAAATTCTTTTCATTGACTTTTTTGAAAAAAAGGATTATATTTCCTTTTATATTAAAAAATAGTGGGTATAGTTTCTTT
Source organism: Viscum album (assembly GCA_963277665.1). Taxonomy (NCBI): domain Eukaryota; kingdom Viridiplantae; phylum Streptophyta; class Magnoliopsida; order Santalales; family Viscaceae; genus Viscum; species Viscum album. The sequence goes on along the minus strand of OY728164.1, from coordinate 355,214,044 downwards.
TGAGAAATTTGAAATACCCAAAATAACATCCATTGAAGGTTCCAATTCAGAATATTTTACACAATTTTTTTTTCATTATCAAAAAAAAATTGAACCTACTAGTTTTAAAATCTATTATAAGAGGAATTATCAATTTCATCTGTAACATCATAATTGAAACATTGAAAAAATTCAAATGTTGAGTTAGAAGGAATATTATGATTCCTAGAAATATTTTTAGATGATATTTGATAGCACCGTTATTTAGGATTTTATGGTTAGAATTATATAACACACCAAGAACAACTTTTTCATATTGACCAAACAGTCAATAATAATGATATCTAAAACCTTTATGGTTTCCATAACACCCTTTCATAGAATCAAACACCCTTTCATCTGTATTGAAGTTAGACTATTTTTAAATGAGTGATTACTAACTCTCCTTTTATCCTTATAAACATAAAAATGTTATTTTTTATATTTTCTTATTATTAAAAGTACCTTTTCCTTTTAGTAACTTTTGAGTGGGACAAAAATAATCTCTTTCTATGGGTACTACAAGGAAATGTTTATCTTTTTCAAATGGCATGCTATAATATTTTACATATATAGAAAAATATATCTTTAAATAATTATCAACCTTAATATAATTATATAAATATATGACTTCATCAAAAATAATAAAATCATTATTGGTCTTAAGTTATTCTAGAAAGACTTCTTCCCATCCATGAAATTTGATTACCCATTTCCATGAAGGGTTATTCTTATCATAAAAATATTTCATAACTATCCATTCTATGAAGATATAAATAGATGAGGAATCATCAGGATTCATTTATTTGGGAGTGTATTCTGACGTTAATTCAAAATACTTTTCTGAGTATGAAAATTTTTGAACTCAACTACATGATGGGTGTCAGATCTTCATGGAAACATTTGTGAAAATCGATGTGGGATAGGGTCAAGTGTTCTCTTTATATATAAAAATAATGGTGATGATTTATTCTATGATTTAGATTATATGAAAAAGAACCAACTGTTGAAAATTTTTTTGAATAATAACTAAAAAATTAACTCTTGAAGATTAGTAAAAAAATAAAACTCTTATTGTATTCAACATGAATCCAAAAAATATTTTTTAAATACAAATTATTATAATATAAATGAAATTATGTAAGGTATAATAAATTTAACCTTTTTGAGTTTGAAGATAGAGTTATCGGTTTCAGTCATTTTTTCTTCTTGTTTGAAAAAATAATTGTGTATGAATATTTTGAGAATAAAAATTTTGAGCATCAAAATTTTTAGTATGGAAATTTTGAAAACAATAATTTTGAGTTTTATTTTACTTTGTATGAAAATTTTGATTATAAAAATTATGAGTACGAAAGATTTGAACATGAATATTTTTTATATAAATATTTTGTGTGTCATGATTTTCAAAATGAATATTTTGGGTAATAATATTTTGAGTATAATGATTTTGAGTACGAAAATTTTGAGTACGAAAATTTTGAATACAACAATTTTGAGAATGAATATTTTGAGTCTGAAAATTTTGATTATGAAAATTTTCTATGAATAATAAATTGTATAAAATATAAAACATATGTACTACCCATATATAATGGAGTATTATAATTTAATTATATGGATTAAAAATAAGTAGATATGAATGATTACTGTATAGTTATCATTATTAACTTCATTATAATATATTCAATTCAATATTAAGAGAATGGTTTGGGAAAAATATCAACAAGTTATTCATCCATACCAGTAAATAGTAATATAAAATCAGTTTTTTTATTGTGATCCCTAAGAATGTCATGCCTAATATCTATATGTTTTTCATGAGAGTGGTTTGAATGGATTTACTAAGGGAAATGGAACATCTATTTTCAAAATGTATTTGATTTTTGGAAAAACACAGAACATTGCCTGTGAGTGTTTTTTACATCAAAAACACATGATACCAAAATCATCAAACTTATACATATTTATCATTAAAAGTGGAATTTTCTACCATGTATTGTTTCTTATTAAACATATAAACAAATTAATCTCCTATGAATATTCACGTTCAAGGAGTAATGTTTTATCCATTCTACAAAAACCTATGTCAGCATTCGAAATGATTTTTAATTCAAATTCATTTCTAGAATAATTTAAAAGTCATAAATCTATAGTTCCCTTAAAATAATGAAAAATTATTTTAACTAATTTTAAATGGGTGTACTTTTGAATATCATGGTATCTTGTACATAGTAAAATAGAAAACATTAAATCTGGATGACTAACTATTAAGTAAAGTAGACTTCCTATCACACCTCTAAAAGTTGTTTGATCAACTGGTATCAACGCTTCATCAATATCAAGTGTATTTGAGGTAATGATTTGAGTACAAATACATTTAGTGTTTTCATATCAATACTTTTTAATTAAATAATTGATATACATATGTTGAGATATTTATGTACCTTCTATTTTTTGAGAAATTTTAAAACCATGAAAAATGTAAACTTATCCATCATACTCATATCAAATTCAGATTTCATATGATCCCCAAAAAATCTACTAAATATTTATTCATTAATTTGAGTAAAATTTCATCAATGTAGATTCTAACACTATTTTTTTGTCAAATTTATATATAAATACATTTTGATCAGCAATTCCCATTAAATAATTATCATGTAACATAAATTCTATTAATCTATCATACCGAGAACAAGGGGTTTGTTCAAATACATATAAAGCTTTGTTAAATTTTAAAATATGTTTGGGGTGATTTTGAATTTCATAACTATGAGGTTTTTCAAAAAACAATTCCTCTAGAAATTATCCACTAGTTAATGAACACTTCACCTCCATTTCAAAAATATATAAATTAAATAATGTTTTAATGGATAAAATAATACAACTGAATTCAAGTACAGTTACTAGATCATAGGATTATTCATAATAAATTCCTTCTTGTTTATTATAACCTTCATCAACAAGTATTTCTTTATTTCTAAATTTTTTTCTACTTTCATCTCATATTTTTGTAAAACTCAATTTAATCAAATTATAGAAGTTTGTTTAGGTCTTTAATCCAAGGTCTAGTCTTTATTCTATTACAATTCATTTTGTTCTTCTTTCCTAGCCTTAATCTAATCTTCACCTCCTAAATCCTTATTTTGTATTTTAGGTTCTATTTTGGAATGAAAGTGCCAGATGTTCTACTTCATTTTTAATGAACTATGGTCTTAACTTGTTGATTTACATCACTAATGATATATCACTAAGATGATTCCTTAAAAATAAATTACTTATATTTTGTAAGAACTTTCATCATCATATGGTAGAAATTCATCCAAATTGAATATTATTGAAACTATTTCATGATTATTTTCCTTATTAAATTAATATCCTATCAAAGGATGAAAATCAATTTTGAAAACACAACAGATTATACTGGTTGGGTTTTTTAAAATAAATAAGGACCAATTTCAAAAAATCTAACGTGTACTATTTCCTCAACCATACAATTTGTTTTCATGATAATACTATATGAATTATAAGAATTGAAATAACCTATGAATATTCCTTCATCAAATTTGGGTGTGATTTAGTGTGAATTTTCATTTGTTTTCATGATAAATAATTTTCATCACTGATGTTTGAAACATTCTATTTTCAGCATGTCCATAACTCATAGGATGTTTTATTAATAAAATGTTGAATTTAAACTCAATTTCTAGTTTTTTTAGTAGAACTAATAGTTTCGAACCTATAATTATTTACAATTTAGTGTTCACTCAGCATAAATCTTTTTATTTTTAGAAGAATATGATTTAATCCATGAAAAAACCATTTTACTGAGGATTTCAACATGCTAAAAAATTATGAGTAATTTCATTATTACTAAAAAATATTCAAATTATAATTTAAAGATTATCTACCATGATTAGGATAGATATTTATCAAGGGATTGTTTTTCTAATTTTTAACATTGGCTGAAAAGTTTTTAGAAAGAAAAATTGTTGTAAATTTCTATGCTAGAAATTACACCCATGTATATCTAGTGTAATAATCAACTAAAAGAATACATTGTATTTTTCTTTAATACATCCAGAATGTGTTGGACCTAATAAATCAATGCAGACTAATAGTGAAGAATTAGTAGTTGAGACATCACTAATTGTTTTAATACATGACTTTTGTTACATTCAATATTAATAAGGATCAAATACTTTTTAACAATCAAATATATTCTCTCGTATATCCTTAACAAGACTTTTCATAGTTTATTTACATTTGTTCATATGTTTCTACGTCCTACCCTTCTATTACATAACCAATATTGATCTTTCATTTCTCTGATACAATGAATGTATTGACTCCTATGGTCTTCTAAATTAAGTATTTACAACATTTAACCTGATAGGTACAAAGAATGAATTTTTCCTTTTAATTATTTACTACACATTTATCATTATTCAAATTCACAAGATAACCATAATAACATTTTTTAATTATTCCTATAAAGTTTTTCCTATGACTGTTAATTTTTTTTAAAATAATGATTTCCCCTGAAAAATAATGTTACATATACCAAAAATCATTCCTTGACAAGTATATATAAAAGTAAGTATTTCATCATTAATTTCCATAATACTTTTAAAAATTTTTTGTTACCAGTCACGTGTCAGGAATAACCTCTATCCATGTACTATGTATTATTGTTGTTGGTTCTTCATTTGTATTGATGAAGAAAAACAATTAGACGTACGGAACCCAAACGTTCTTGGGTCCAAAAATGATAGAAAACAAAATCTTAAGAATTCAATTTTTTTTTGATAAATGGGCTCTATAAAATCTGAATGATCGAATTTTATTTAATGAACAACAATTTTACTAATTTTCTCATAATTTACATTTTGTACATAACATGGATTTTTTTGGAACAAATAAATTCTTACTAAAAATAGTTTTTTCTATAAGTATACTCTATTCCAATAGTAGTACCATGTGGTGAATTTGATCATACATTTTATCAAAAACTTACTTACAAGTATTAGTTTTTGATAAAATTTCTTCAATGATGAAATTTTTTATTTTTCTTTTATAAATAAATTTTTATACACATCTATATTAGTTATGGAATTTAGTTTCAACAAATAATCATTCAAACAATCTTTTATTGAAATTAATTTTTATAATTAATTAGTAAAGTATTTTTTAGGAACTGTATTTATCAATATCATTTGATAAGTGTGACATTTAATTTCTAAAATATAAATTCTTAAATAATATTTTTCAGGTTTTTCATTATCTTAATCTTTTTTTTACATATATTTTAAATTTTATTTTTACAAATGTTTTTCCAAGTGAGAAACATATTCAAAAGAAGGTAATGTATTATCATTAATATCTAAGGACGATTCTTCATCTGAATATGTAGAATACCTCTCATCAAGATATTTACCATCTGATGAAAAATTTATTAATTATTCAACAATGTTTACCATGACCATAAAACATTGATTTTGAATAGGTTCTCTCATAAAAAGACCAATATTCTGTAAAATTAGGTACCCTCTTACCAGGAATCTTATAATCTCCAATTTATGCGAAAAAAATTCCAACTCTATTTATAAAAAAGTTAGTCGATTTATCTCTCCAATATTCATAATCTACTCCATCGAAAATAGGTGTACTATTGGATTTAGTTAATATATTGAACCATCATTGTTTCCTTTTATATTTTATATGAATAAAAAATTTCTTTCTCTAAAAAACTATTTAGTGTATAAATCATTTATAAGAAAGATGTTTAAATTTTTTTACTAACGTAAAAAAGTAAAGATATAATTGTATGAATTAATCATTGAAACCATCCTACGATTCAAAATGTATGTTTCAGCAAACAAACATCACTTCGATAACAATTTTTGGTTCAAAATGATTATGTAGATGGATAGATGCAAGAGAGGGTGAATTATAAGTTGAAAAAAATTAAAGCTTAAAGTAATTTAGTCTAAATGATTTAAAACAAATTCAATTCACAAAGCCTCTTATGTATCTAATAGTAAATGGAATAGAACCATGGATCTGATAATAAAGATTTCATAATCATGATGATTTTGAAATAATTATTGAATCACATTTCACCAAATAGCTGATTCTATCATAAATCTTATAGAATTATAATCGGAATAACTGGTTTAATCATATCCATGGAAATTTTCTATACGGGCTAATACAAAACTATCTTATACAAATGTATTATAATAAACATAATACAAATTGAAAGATAAATATAAAATTTTTCACTTTCCATTTCAAATACATTTGAAGGAAAAAATTAATTATATGAAAAAATGTAAATGAATATTGAATTCTTTTAACGTAATGATAAAGGTATAAAATAACCTAGGATAAATTTAGTTTGATTTATTCTTTCATGTAATACTATCTTACCCACACCCGGGTAAGCCCTCGATATTATGATCAGTATATCATTCAATCATCATGATCCCTTGATAAAAATATTGGATTCAATCTATCTTTTTATCTTCCTAAGCCCTCGATCAAACAAATTATTGGAAAAAATCAATATTGTTATCCCAAAAATAACTCGATTATTAAATGATAGGATGCATAAATAAATTTCAAAAAGAGACACCCTAATTGGGTTTCCATAACAAAGAGACTCTATAAATCAATAAAAAAGATCAATAAATAGTTATTAAAGCTTTTACTCTTTAGAAAAATTGAAAATGATGAAAATAAACGATTGATACTGCAATATCACACTTTAGTTTTCAATAAAATTTTCTAACCTCACCAAATGACCTAGTATTTATAGGAAAGTCATCCAATGGTCATCGTGGTCTCCAATGGTCAAATTTTCTCTGATCATTTCATAAGGACTGGGACACCTGGAACTTCAATTGTCATATAATAACTGAATGTAGGACATCGTTTTGTTTTAAAAAATTTCCTCACATTATGATCATGTTATATATATACGAAAAATAAATTGAAATGATTCTGATGATATTCATTATGATTATCAAAAAGATTTATATTGGCCTCATTTTTAATCTTGTTACAAATAATATTCTTAAAACAAAATACTAGACATAAAAATCTAGAATATATTTTCAAATGATTTGTATGAAATAAAATGAATCCAATATTTTTATGATAATCTAGTAATTTTTCATTATAATAATTTTTATAAGTAATACATTTATCATATAAACACTCACTATGAATATGATAATGATAAAATATAAATTTATTTTCATAAGTAAAAAAGACTTAATATAAGTAAGTTAAAATATTATATGTTTTTCAAAAAAACATTCTTAAAATATGTTGGACATCATAGAGTTGGTAATAGTTATTTAAGAAATAGATTGTGATTTACAAAACAAAAAAAATTATATGTCAAAATATACTTTTAACTCTACAATATTTTATTCAATGTATCTGGTGATCGATTGAATGATATTATTTGATGAGATAAAAATCATAGTGATAATTTAAAGCATTATATAAATATATTTTCCCCAATATTTATTGAAAAAATTTCCCAATTTGGTATTAAGTGTTGATTTGGGGAATATTTGATTTAATATTAGTGACTTTATTGGCATTCATGAAAAATATTTACATAGTATTTTTTTCGTAAATAATTACATAATAAGAATTGTGTTTCTCACCACTACTACTATATTTATAATTATTTCGTATCATTGAAATATGTTTTTTAGAAATTTTGGTTCTACTATTGAAATTGACAATAACATATGCAATGATTAGATAAAATTTATGTAACATTGAGTTATATTAGTTCATTGGGAACTTGTATATATTAACGGTTGTAAGATGTATTCCATTACTTATTTATTATATTACACTTGTTATTTTATAGAATGTTGCTAGATTTATAAATAGAATTTTGATCACATGTTTTCTAAGGATTATATATTGATAATGTTATGATGCTTTGATTTTACATTATAGTCATCCATTGTACTCACATTAGGGTAATGCCTTCATTTTGTGATATATGTATACTGAAAGTCAATATCTATATAATATCCTATTAGAAGTATTCTTTTTGGTTTAAACATGGTCTCACTAACAACCCATGTGGTATTTTTAAATATTTCATCATGAAAAGATAATTTGGGTGAATTAAGAAGTAATTATATAAGGGAAATTTTGTTTCTGAATAGTCACATGTATGATTTTTGTTGAGGGTTATAAATTAAACATGATTTATATTCTATTTTATAGTGTGGGATAAATGAAATATATATTTTAAGATTGATATTACCAAAATCTATATTTATGTGTATAATTTCAAATATTCATTTTATCAATTATATTTAAATTGAAAAAATTAATTGAGGTATTTATTATTAAATTTTTTAATATGTTCAAGATAATTATTTTTTTATTTGAATATAATATAAGAATATTAAATATTTAAGAATTAAATGATAATTGATAATCAATAAAATATTAAATTTTAAAACAACACACCAATCAAAGGTTCGCCATTTTTTATAGAGAAAATATAATTCGATTAAAAAAATTATGTTAGAGATCTAATCCTTGATATATAAGATGAAAAAAATGTTATATTGAGTGTATTAAATTTTAGGAATTAAGATATGAGAAATTAAGATATTATATCTTCATATGATATGAGATGATGAAATAAAAAACCATTATCAATGTACGAGTTTTTTAGATGGTTGTAATGGACCGACCCATGTTTCCCTAAAACCGGGCCCCTAACCTATTCATTTTTATAACAGAAGGACAATCCTGATCCCAAGAGCATGGTAACAAGAACCCGTTCAAGAAAAACCAAATTAAATTATTTCGTCCATCATAAATAAACACATGGTATATATATGAATGAGGCAATATGGAATAGTATAAATCTATAAAATATATCCCAAAACTATAAGAAAACATCAAAAACAAAAAAACATGTAAAATTCATCTAATCTCTTCGAGATGAGTCCAACTGGAAAGGAAAAAAACCAGCATTATACTTTATGTGATAGTGTGGATGAACTCCCACCACCTCACCCCCAACTAGTGAACTCAGATGACACAAAACTCTACCACCTCCCTATGTTTATTTGCCTTTCCCTCTATTCTAAGATATTAATACTTCTATACACCACTGAATTGCTGAGAAGGCTGTGAGCTATTAGACTCAATAAGATCCCACTCATGTGTTCTATAAAATGTCTTTATAGATCCATTCATGTATGCTAATATGAAAGAAAACATTTTATGATTAGAAGTAATGAGGTTTTATAGAAAACATGGTAACAATTTTCCATTTTCATAGTTCTAAAAAACATTGTATATCATGTTAAAATTATATTTTCTATATCACATTTCCCAAGAATAAACATGCATATCAAGGTTAAAACAAAAAATCCAAGCAAAAAATTAAAGTACATTTATCAACCCCAATGGTCACTATATATTAGATTAGCATGCTACTTGAACCAAAATCAATCATGTGAAAAATATGGTTCCTAAAACGCTGGCCTAGGATGTAGATGAATACCCCCAGATTAAACCTCTATAAAAATTGAAATATCAATCCCAAAGAATAATGGGCCTCAAAAACAGTGGAAATGCACCTTATAAAACCTCTGATAATCACAAAACTATTGACGATAACCTCGAGATAAACCTTACACGTAAGTACCCATGGTAACCCATGTCTCATTTTCAAAATCCATTCCACTTATTTGAAAACAATTTCAAAGACATTTAATAATTCCATTTAAATTATATAACAATACGTATTATCATTCCATTTATCAATAACTTGTGAAACTCATTTTTCATTAAAACCTCTTACCAACCCATAGTCAAAAATCATGCTAATTCGATTTATAATTTTTTTTATGAAACAAGAACAATAAGGCTGACCAAAATAGTCTATATATGGATCCAGCTACCTTGAAACACTATTCATAGATTCCCACAACATGGTATACCATCAACAAAAACATAATGATGTCAACAAAGTCCCTAGAACCCAATCCTCACATATTAGAATTGATCTAATATAAAAATTAGTTCAATGAAGAAGTGGAAATATTGTACCTCAAAAATGATCACCCACCACACCATAACTAAAAAACAAAGGACATTCATAATTAGACCGCACAACAAATATAGAAGAATACATGATGAAACACCAATTCAGACCAATTAATATCATAACACAACTCAAGGGCCTTATAGTGATCTGTGCAAATGAAGTAGCATTAATGTCACTTGCCTATAGAGATGTACCACAACTGCAATAATTATTGAACATCTAACATATTCATCTAGAAGGAATAGAGTCTCCCAAATATCAAAAGTGAGGATCCTTTGGTCGAGAGCATGGGAGAACCGACAATCAAAATGGAAACTCAAACATTTAAGGCACCCAAAATAATCCCTTCCTGAGATATTGAATGATGTGAAATACCTTAACATGTTTTTAAATCCACAATGTACAATTATTATGAACTACCTGCATCCTCAGATTAAAATTTGATCTTTAAAAAACACACGATGTGAAAAAACACTTCAAGTCATATAACCTTTCACAGTCTGAACCCTTCTCACAGAATACACCCAGCAACCATTACACAGCCTGTAAATCCACATTATCATACTAAAAATCCAAAATCCATCATCTAAAAACTATAAACCATAAAAGGAAACTCAGGGAGAGGAAGATATATAATCTATTAAGGTAATAAGATGTCACAACCTCCCTACCATATATATTATCCATCAATAAGAAGTCATGTGGAATATTTTATCCCAAAAAAAATGAGGCCACTAAACCATAATCAATGAATCACATTCCCTAGTCTCATGAGAATATAATCTATGTTTGCATAAAACTATAAATAATGGATTCAAATTCCTATTCAATAAGTTCACTTGAGATCCAATGATATCAACAATATTCTAATAAAATAGAAACATCTCTCTCTGTCTCAATTTCTTCCAAAATCAAAACATGAGAGGGAACAGGATGGTAATTTCAAATAAGAGATATGATGACAACATCATGAATACCTATCAACTGAACCAAATATTCTAACTTGTAAGCAACCTCTTGATCATCTCAGTGAAATCAAATGGTTCAATATATCTTTGAAGCAAAATTCCATATTTTACAAGATGACGATGACTCAACTGAAGATAAACTTCAATGAAAACCCAGTTAGCAATAGAAAACTCCAAATGATGATGTCTACGATCCACATATGACCTTTCTCAATAATCGACTGTAACTATACCTCGATGTACATTCAGAGTCTTCGATGACATCCCCTAGACCAAACTAAGTCCACCCACAGACACTTTACTCGCCTCGTCATAATAAATAGGTTCATCCATGGTCAAGTATGCAATTCTTCATATGGATCCTTTCCAATAGATGATAATAACATTTTTTATAGAAAAACTCATCAAATCCTAAATATAAATTATATAATCCACTAATATCCAAAATACATGCACAAGGAATATCCTCAAGGATCTCCATCACACACTTCGTTTGAACTTTCTTCTAGGGATGGTATATTTTGATCAACATGACTTGAGTTTCCATTGGTTCTCGGAGACTCTTCTAGAACCACATGGTAATCCTTAGACCACTATCTAAAACAAAATCAGAAGTACTCATATGTATCCTCAATATCTTTTTCACATATAACTAACAATGATCTTCGAACATAGTGGTATCCTTGATCAGAATGAAATGATCATACTTTGTTAACCAATCAACAACTACCCCGATTGCATTCCTCCCTCGAAGAGTCCATGGTAATCCGACAACAAAATTCATGGATTAATTTTTCCATATATAGATCATAAATAGACCATGCTAATGAAAACAAGATAGTTTCATGTGCTCTGACTTTATCTATTTGCAGAAGTAACAGAATGACACATAATCTGAAATGTCATGCTTCATTACTAGCTACCAAAATCATTCTATTATGTCATAATAAATCACTGTACTTCCTGGATGAATATTACATGAATATATGTGACAATTAAAGAAGAAGAAACTCCATATAGATTTTGGGAAGACAGCCCACTTCCTAAAGTGGACCATACTATTTGAAGAGAGAGACCAACCAAAAATGGTTTCTCCACCATAATGTTTTATTCAAATTTCACTAAACTCATCATCCTACTACTAAATCTGAAAAATAGACTCCAAGAGAGCTGAGGACAGTTAGACACCGATCAATACCATAACTAAAACATCCTCTTAATCATCCAAGTAAAACATGAGTGAATCCCATCATAAGGCTCCACTCCTCCATTGATTCCAGAATAGCCAATGGTAGTACATTTTTGTTAAGATCATATAAAACAAAATTACCCTTCATTAATGTGTAGGTGATATCAAATTAAAACATATAATGGTATTAAACCCATTGTATCTATCTATGAATTGTGTTTTTTTAGAAAATTGTCAAATCAAACTCTTATGATCAGAATAGACTGTGAACCTTTCTCCAAAAAAATAGTTTGGCCAATATTTAAGCACATTAATAACTTTAGTAGTCTCTAAATTTTGAGTGGGGTAATTGTTCTCATGTATTTGATGTTGGTGAGTGTCGTATGCTACCACATGATCATCATTTATAATAATTCACCCCTAAAGAGAACCAAATTCATCAAAAAACACCACTATCCCCTTATAGTGATCAGGTGATATCAAAATAGTATTTGATGTAGTAATTTGTTTCAATTCATTTATATTACACTAAAACGTCTCATCCCATGTGAATTTCACCACTTTCTTGATAAGATCCATCAAAGGTGACACCAGTTTTGATAAATTCTTTAAAAAATGATGGTATGATCTAGAAAGACCAAGAAAGATCAATATCTAAAATAAATTCATTGGTTCATTCCAGGAAAATATAGCCTTCACCTTCTCATGTGAAATTGATAAGAAAAGTTCCGAAATTATTATCCATGAAAACCTCACTTCAGTAATCCACAAACTACATTTATATTTATTTCTATAAAAATAGTGAATTCTTAGAGTTTACATAACCGAAATCAGTTGGTGCTTATGCTCACGCGTGAATTTAGAGAGTACAGAAATATCATCCATGAACACTAACTTAAAATTATCAATATATTGATGGATCTGAATCATCATACACATAAAAGGTATTGGAGTGTTAGTTAGACCAATAGGAATCATAAGATATTCCTAATGGCTATACCTACTCATGAGAGATGTATTCAATATATAATACTATTGAACTCTGAGATAATGATAACATGGATATAGATCGATATATTAAAACCACATTTCTCCATTTTACTAATCACTAAAATCATCCATGTGAGGATGTGGATTATTTTTGTTTACTATTACTAGTACAAGTAATAATAGTCTACAGAAAACCGAAGTTAACTATCTTTCTTCTTGGAATTATGCACAGGGGCTTCCAAAGGTGAAACACTAGGTAGAACAAAACCATTTTCCAATAGGTCATCCAACTGAATCGTAAGATCTTTTAGCTCTGATTGTTTTATACGATAAGTGGAAATCGAGATTTACTGGATACCTAGGAATTAGTCAATCATAAACTCTACCTCTCTCTCTAGAAGAATAATGGAGAATTCATCTAAGAAAACATTAGAAAAGTCCCAAAAAAGGGATGTTCAATATCAAAAAAACATCACCAAGCTGAATTTTAAATGCAAATGAAACACTCTTTATCTCTGGATATGAATGTCTTGTGTGGAAAGACCTCGGATCTCACTCCCCCTAAAACACAATAAAGCTCCCATCGGCAACAAGAAATGAAACACACTGATTATAAAATCAACCTCATCTCAATGAACAACAAGTCAATCCATACCGATGATGACGTAAAATAGATCCAGGTCAAGAATGAGAATATGTGAGACCAAATCTGTATTAGCTATCATTAACAATAATAAATGACATTGAAACCCAATATCATTCATCTTACCAAAAGGAATTGATAAATCCATTATAAAAGACAAATGTTTGTTGATGTTTTCTAATATTGAAAAAAATGTGTAGATATAAAGGAGTGGGAGGAACCGATATTATATATAGATATTTCTACCCAAGATTCAATAAGGATATTACCTATAACTTTTTCTAAACTTGAATCGACCTCCATTGGCATCTCACCTACTATGTTAAATTTCTTCACTCCTGAGTCTTATAGCTGGATCCCTTTAGTCCATGGACAATATGAATACCCCACAGCAACCTTTGGATATAATGAAAACTTATCATAATGAGGTGTATTCATATCCAAATATAATCATTATAATTTACCAATGGGGCTATATATTTTTCACATCCTTACAAGAAAAGGACAATTTTTTTTATTTCACAAGCCTTTCTGCACTTATAGTAATCTAGAGGCAGATTTCTAGATTTAGAAGATTTTTCAGAGGAGGCTCATTATTGTGACCCACATCCACCAATTTTATGATTATTATTCCACTTCTACATCTTCCTATATAATCAATTGAATTTTATGTTAGGTATAAGAAATGTGATGGAAAATCAAACCATTCTAACAGTATTCATATCTTCCATCATTCCTTTGTTTCTAATTACCACTTATGAAGAAACGTTTAGCAAATATACCCTTCATCTGATATCCGGCCACAAATCATAACGGTACATTCGATCCATCAAATGGTCATTCATTACCACATCTGTCAAAAAATGTTCATGATAATAAAATCAATTAGTGTAGGTCAACACCGAATAATCTCATTGTTTTAAATAGATGAACTCATGAAATTTTTCTAGTATCGGTAGCTGTAGAAAAAAATATTTGAGGATCAGGCTTTTTAAACCCTTTCAATCCATGTCAACATGTCTATCTTCATGGACTATGGTATCCCACAATCTCTTATCAAAACACTTGATCATAAATACTTTACACATTACCTCAATATTCTCACCTATCTCCAAGAAGTCAAAGATTTGATTGATCATATTCATACAGTCCCCACCCTCTTGAGGTTTGTTTGTTCCATTACTGAATATTGGCTTTCCAAACAATAATTCACAAGATCAATATATCTCCCTTCCTACTCCTGGATGTACCTCAACAACTACTTTATAAGCATGTTGTATATTTTTATCGATAATAAGAATAGTTTGTACAATATCCTTGATGAGATTAAGATCTATATGTTGATTAACTAGAGAAGAATCAACTGATTCTTCCTACAAAACATGTGGAATGCATATCGAAGGCATACTGTAGAACAGTGAAACTAATAATTTATCTGACCATAGTAAGAATCTCTATTCAAACTATAAAACCCATAAACAGAAACAGATATTCAAAACAAAAACAAGCACTAGAGACACATATCCAAACATCCCATGGAAATATGAGTCTCAAACACGAAAAACGCTAGCCAAGAACTCATTTCAACATACATATCTGGTATAAAAAATTATATATCATGTATAAATGAAATCCCAAGAAAATGGATCTTAGGAAAAGAACTCCTCTTTTATGGTTTTGTAATGAACTAACTAGATTTTCCCTAAAACCATGCACCTGGCCCATTCCTGTTACATATATAACGGGTGTTCCTGGTCCTCACGAGCTCACGACATGGACCCGACCCTCACACAAAAAAACGATAGGAAATTATTTATCCCAACAGAACAAAGCACAAGGTGTATACATACATGGTGAATGAAGGAATAGAAAATTTTTAATAAATGTATTCCATAATTTTATGTAAACATTTGAAGCAAAATAAATATAAAAGTATCTAAATCTCCAAGAGGCCTATAAAACAATAAATAAACAAAACAAAATAGCTACACTAAGTGATAGTGTGGATGAAATCCCACCATCTCACCACCTGTTACCCAACTCATCTGACACAAAAGCCCTCCATTATAATACAGGGCCTTGAATTTCCCAGCATTTTAAGTCATACATTGGTCTGGACACCAAAGAAGAGGTCTATAGGGTGTGACCTAACAATCTCAATAGGATCCCACCTAGGTGTTACACAATAAGTACCTATATATAAATTCATATATAGTCATTTTAAATAAAACATGTAATGTTAATAAGTATATCAGTTTTGTAGAAAACAAGGTAATCATTTACCTTTTCATAGTTTGAAAACAAATGTAGGTAAACCAATTTCAATGAACATTTTCCATATCATCTTTCATGACCATAAACACGCATATATAGTCAAAAACAATATATTTGAGAAAGAAACAATACAATCAGACTTATCAACCCCAAGGATCACTATAGGTCGTACTATAATACTACTCATAATATAATAAATCAAATGCACAATCTATTTCATAGAACAAAATTGAATGTTGATGAGGTATAACACATGATTAAACTCCCCTAAAAATGTCAATATTAGTCCCCTGGAAGAAAGGGACTAGGAAACATAGTAAATACCAATGAATAAACATCATAATAATAACAAAAAATTAAATTATGGCCTCAATATAAACCTTCCCCCTCATTTCCCAAGGTATCCCATTTTCACATTTTTTTTAGTCATTCTAATGGTTTAAAAACAATTTAAAAACCATTTAAAAAGTCGATTTTAATTCATTATAAATACCCATTTTATTTCCCCTTATCAAATTCTAGTGAAGACCATATTTCATTAAAAACATTTTCCAATACACACAAAAAATCAGGATAATAAAATATTCAAATTAGTTTATAAAACTACAATAATATTGTTCATCAATATAAGATAGATAAAAAAACACCTAACTTAAAACTCGGGTCATTCACAACTGTGAAGAGATACACAAAAACTGAATACATTATGACATCAAAAAAGGCCCTAGATCAAAATCCATGATTCTCAAAGTTGATCTAATTGAGATATAGTGTCTGTAGGGTAGTAGAAACACCATTCCTCAATAATGAACACCAATCGCACATCCACCAACAATAGAACGGCCAACAGAAAGATATCACACAATGGATCTTGAAGAACACATGATGAAACACCATATAAAATGAATGAATCTGATTAAAAAACTCAAGTGAGCTACTACATTCAATGGAAATGTATAATTGGAAGGGTCAATTACTCAAAGACACACACCAAGTACCAATGAAGATTTAACGTCGAACATATTGATTTGGAAGGAATACAGTCTCCTTAAATTGTCGGAGATAAACCTCAGTCGCGAGAAATGGAGAACCGGTAGACAAAATGGGAACTCAAACCCATAGGGTGCCATACAAATACCTTTATTAAAGAATACATGACATGTAATAACTTTACATATCGTGAAATCCATGATGTCCAAATACATCAAGAATCCTGTCCCCTAGTATTCAAATGTGATCTTTAAATAACTCAATATGTGTAAAAACTTTTAATGTCATGTAACCTTTCATGGAGAGAACTCTTATTAGAACATACACACTGCAACCATAAAACATCTTGTAACCTAGATACAAGTCATATAAACATCTTGTATCTTATAGAAAATCTAGAAACCAATATCTAAAAATGAAAATAAAAAAGGGAACTCAATGAGAGAAAAAAAAACATGATCAAGGTAATGGTTGTTATAATGGTGTTGCATAGAATATTTTCCCTGGGATGAATTGTAAAACCACACCGTGATGTGATATTTTATTTTGGTGTCTCACTGAAAATGTAAGTGCCCATAAATTTTTATAATTGAAAATTATTCTTTGTTTTTTTATATATATTTCCATGATATCGAAATGGTGTAATTTTCTAGAGGAAACAAGAATATATTAATGATTGAATGAATTAAATCATTGATTGTGATTAATGAAATATAAATAATAAATAATTAAATCTTGTCGTTGATTAATAAATCATGTAATGTTTTTAAAATATGATAAAAATTATATAGAAACTATGGTCCTATATGAAATTTTTTATTCATCCAAAAGGGGCATTTTAATCCTAGATTTTTCTGTTAAACAATACATAAGCCTAAAAAAATTATACTGATGAGATACTGTCTTTTTATTTTAGAAATCTAAATCTAGTTAAGAGTGATTTATTTCATAAAGAACTTTCTCAAAAGGGTATTTCATACTATATCATGTGAGAGATAGTGAAATTTGTTATTATGAAACTCTAATATATATTTTTTCATGATTATTTATTGAATAATGATGGGAGAAAAACTATACCAAATGGATATAATAACAAATTTTACCCAGACCAATAGATTTGGGACATGCCTAAGAAAACTCTAGGTCGAGTCTGCCCCAAAATAGTTCCCCTATTAGCTTAGGGGTCATAGAGTAGAACCATGTAGATATATCACACAATATAATTGGACTTAGCCAATATCAACTAGGAAAACACACATATATCTAATGAAAAAAATAGAAACATTTGAAATATATATATATAACATTATTTTATACAATTAATTAATGAAATGTAACATTGTGAGTACATTAAAACATGTTCAATGTAATAAAATAGGATTTTCATACATAAATATTACATATTTTAGATTAATATTACATTCATTTCATAAATACATGCTCGGGGATTATAAACATTTCATGCCATTGAAATCATTGGAACATAAACAACTGGTTCATAAGTAAACTACATTATCACCCACTTTGTTCTTCATAACTAACATACTTCTCATACATATCATACATAATACCTCTCTTCACAACATTGTGAAAGTAAACACCAGAAAGGGTTGTCACACATTCTCAGTTAGTGTAAACAAGGGTGATATTAACATAACATGAGAATAAGGGTATGAAAACATGAGAATAACATTAGAAAGTGATACCTGACAGAACATAAATCATAAACATATAACATTTCATAAATCATGAAATTTCATAATACATGAATTATAAAGGAATCAACGAACATAAAACATTTGAGAATGATATTGGAAAATTCAAATGAATTTGGGAATTCCAATAAGAATGAAAATTATTTTATTTAGTAATCGAGGATCCTTAATGATATTACGATAGTGGATTGGGTTCACTCCCCAAACCATTTTAGCAGTCCAGGATTTCTCCCAAGACTATCAATGTGGATTGGGATCACACCCAGAACCATAATTATAGACATTGTTCACTGTGATGACTATTATAGTAGAAAAATTACCATACTAAATTTGGATAAATCTCAATTTCAACCTTATTTATCAAATGATATATCAATATTTACCCAATGAATTTGGGAAAGATATATTTCACATCCATCATTGGTTACTATGTGACCACCAACCTTGGTTAAAAAGAAATCACATTCCATGGTTATACTGTAACCACAATCCATGTTTATAATGTAACTACAATACAAAGTTTTAATAAAACCATTGACCATAGTTATAATAAAACCACCATCTTCAGTTATAACATGACCATTATAACATGATTAAAACCATACATATTTGTCTCAAAATATCATAAATAATTCAACATATCCTAACCCAAAAAAATAAATTGGCTTTCATAAACATTTCATCATTGAATATACCATAAAAATATATGGGTTTGAAAAAAAATATTCATTTAATCATAGCAAAACCTGTTAATAAAATTTAAAGTTTTATAAATATCATGTCATCATAAAAATAAATCATCTAGATAAATAATAATTATGATATCCCTATATAATATTCCCAAAATAGCATAAGTAACTTTAAAGGTTGTCTTCATAGAAGGAAAATGAGTTTGAAATAAACATGTAACATTTCTTTTGGAAAATAACCATTAATATTTAAAATTAACTTTTAAAATGGAACGATTCACCAAAAATTGTAAAAATATTTTTCTTTGGAAAAGATGTTTTTAAACCTATAAAGGATACATTGAAACATTGATTGGTTATTATGAAAATATGGAATAAATTTGGGGGGTTTTCTTCCAAGGGATGATGTGACGCTCTCTCCCTCTTCTTGATGGAGGCTGTCACTGCACCATTCTAACTCACACTAGTAGGGGATGGACCTTTGATGTTGAAGAAGAGAGAGGGATCTCTTTTTATTACCTTTTCAAACTCTGATCTTCTTATTTTTTTTTCACAAGCATTGCTATTCCCAAAAGTATCAGATCTACTAGATGGATTCTCTAACCTCCTAATTTCAATCTGGGAGATTTCTGAAACCTCGGCTCTCTTGATTCATACCTTGATTTATCTATCTATGTAGAGATGGCCATAAATTGATTCATTTGACATGTATGAATATGGATCTTGGGTTTTGTAAGAGAGGGGGACACTAGGTCTGCAAGATAGACAACATATAATGATATGATTTACATCAGAGGAGGATCTAATGAATGCCCTGTCAATCTCCTTGTAGCATCAATGGATATCAGTTCTACCTATTTAGAGGGTATTTTGTCTTCCATATGAAAATATATTATCCTAAAATGGAAGTATGGTTGAGTTTTCACAAACATCCTTTATCTTTTAAATACCCTTCGATTATTAGAATGATTGGTAATGATGTTGGAAGATATTTGTACTTGGATAGTTTCACTGAGTCTATCAATCATACTATTAACCAACATGAATGTGTGGAAATTGATGTTTCCACATGAAAACTTTATTATTTTTTGAATACAATCATTATGGAATACATGTGAAAATATTTTGTGATCTATAAATCCTGGACTGGGTTCTATTTTCTCTATAAGTTCTTGGGACACTCGATGGCTAACAGTATATGAGGGTCTCTGTCAACAATCCAGATGGGTTAAGGTAGTGGTAAGGAGCCGAAGAATTGTGGTTTGGAAGGCCTTTTAGAACTGATTCCAATGGTTATGGAGTGTAGACTACAGGGAGTGAATCAACCAATAAAAAATGTTATCAAATCATTTAAAAATGATCTAGGAATACCTCAATATCTACAACATACTTTTTTGGGGAATGGAGGGTAACTGGAGGAGGATCAATTTCATAGTGGCTTGTATTCTATGGTTGCAAATTTGAAGGACGGTAATAGTACCACTGGTGTGTAAATGGAGTCTAACTGCAGCCATGTCAGGAAGGTGTTGTCTAACCCTCAGACTTCAATGAAACCTACAATGGTGCAACCGCACTTGGATGTGGAGATATATAATGGGTTCTTAGACCCTCTTCCTAAGGTTCTCCAATTTGTTTGCAGGTATAATCCTGAGAATACAACTGAGGGTGGAAATTGGAATGTGCCAAAGAATAGTTCAGCACAAGGGCTGATGGGAAATGTGGATACAAGTCAAAGACACAGCCAACAAAATATCTAGACAAGTAATCTCATTGTAGATATGTAGGGATTGACTCATGATTAACTGAATGATATTCATGTGGAAATAATACTTTGTACAAAAACTAACATCTTTTCAATTTGAAAGAATAGGAAAGGGAGCAAGGATAACTAATATCTCTCAAAACCAATGGAGTCCATGTCAGGTAAAAAGATAAAATCCATGGATAAGTAATGCATGCCTGTATCTTGTGATAACATTTAGGGAAATCTTGAATAAGTGAGGGATGATGTTCTTGAGGCTGGTGTGGAAGAACATGGTTTATATAATGTATATAACTAGAAATTACTTAAATTTTTTCCACTCTGAAGAAGAAATGGTGGTGGAGTTTATTTATATCAATGGTACAAAAGAAGGGGTAGATGATATGATGGCAGACCCCATAATGTAGAATTAAAAAGTGAGAAAGTAGCATGGATCGAAAATCGTGATGTTATTCTAATAGGGGGTTTCAATTATGGGATGGTATGTATAGAAGATTTCTCTCAAACGTTGGAAAAGATGGCATACTACATTGGATACATTATCCATGACGAGCCAGATCCCTTGGATTACTAAATAACATATTAATTATTTAGATAGTAAACATCTTGTATTTTTATGGTCTATTTCAATAATATTGTGACATATTTTGAGGGTTTTCCTCCCGGTCGAACCTATGTGGTTTCTCAGTTTTCCTTAAGAGTGATTCTTAATAAAAAAAATATAAATCATTTTTTATAAACAAATATATCATTAGTGTTGTAACTATTAAAAAAGTATCCCTTTCACATATTTTAAAAATCCAAATGTGCCTTAATTAGAAAGTGAATAAGATTTTCCTGTAGAACAACTTTGGTAAAAAGTTAAACTTGGTTAAAAATATTTTCAAATAGTCATTATAACATTTCCAAAAAAACATGAATCTATTGATGGAAATGGGTTTTCAATCAAGGATTGAAATAAATTAAAATTTTTAGTTAAAAAATGAAATTTTTTAAATATTTATTACATAAGATGTGAAAAATGGATGGAAGAATTTTATTTCCAATCAATAGCCATAAGAGAAAAAAAATGGGATTCTTTATAGGTATATCATATGATATCATCGTTGGAATAATATCATAAACAATCTCCATAAATAATGAGATTATAAGATTAGACTGTTACCACTATTTTATATTTTGAACCCTAATTCTCATTAAAAAAATAACATTATCTGGATATTCATATCCCATAATTAGAAACATAATGGTCATAAAATTTATCCATGAGTATTAAAAACATCAACAAAATAAGTTGGGTATAATCCAGAAGTCCCATAGAAATAAATGTTGGGTGAAAATCCATTATTGACTAAAAATTAAATTTTTTATTTCCAAACACTTTAAGGAAATGTGGGAACCATACAACCCATAAACCAGTAAGAATCACAACATGCAGCATTCACAAAACAAGAATATGAAATTCAAACCAGAAGCCTAATAGACCATCAAGGAATTACATATCATAATACCCATAATCCTCTCTGAATCCCACAAAGGATTCCTCTTCCATAGTATTCAACTCACATTCAAAAGCAAATTTATTCCACCTAAAAAAATTATCACTTTGTTCCTGGTTTCATAGCTGGCCTAGTGAAGGCTACACATGACAAGGTTTCATAACCATGTTGTCCTTTTTGAAAGTAAGAATCACCTCTTGATCCTCTTTAATGGAAGATCTGGTACTCACCAATCGAATAATGTATGAGTAGGCCCATATAGGTATTTTTCTAGGTGTATCAAAAAATGTTACTTCACACTCATTCATCCATTTATTTCCATTCTGCACAATTTCACTGTAGGAGCGATTGATCAGACTACTCACATTTTCCTTATCACCCCTAGAGAGATCCCTCCCTTTATAGAGGAGGTTCTCCAATACATTTTCCTGGAATCCATTGGTATTGCCACTACTCTGGTCTTGTGTTTTACCCTCATTTAAACACTTGACCGTATTATGGGGCTATTCCATGACCATGGGAACTTCCTCATGACCCAAACATCCTATATTGTGCCCTTCCATGGAGGCACCATCATTATCACACCCTACCATAGTATTAGCATTCAAACTTTCTTCAAATAATCCTTTAGAAAGTCCTTCAATCATGTTGCTCAAAATAGTAAAGTGATTGGATGAAGGGTCCAAGCCGCTTGGTTCCCAAAAACTAATTATGATGGCCACCTCCAAATTGAATAATCCTCCCTCGCCCCCACCATAAATTCCTTAACTTCCTTGTCCCCCTCCTTATGCTTCCCTATACGATTGAACATAGAGGTTCCCTCCAAATCCTACCTCAATTTTCTGATAACTTCAGCAACCATCTGGTTAACATGAGACATCGTAGTATTTGATAGCTCAGGTGCGTAAACATCCACGATAGACACCATATCGACACCATCTGGAAGATCCTTCACCACTGGACTCGAGGCCCCCCAGCCTCTTCTTTTTGACCTCTAAGCCTCCTGTTCTGGACCCGCCATCACACAACCACACATGATCCTTACCCTTTGGATCATCCATTCTTCTGGCAGTAACCTAGTGTTCCTGACGATAACCTCCTAGGCCTATGTGGGGATCCCCTTAGAAAAACTTCAAAAGAATTACCCAAGCGATTGCAAGAAGCACATAAATAGGTCAAATTATAAAAAAACTCATGTTTCTTACATCTATATTCCTCACAGGTAGTAATCCAACCCAAATCATAAGGAAAATGAGATGTGTCTGTTTCCACCAAAACCCAGGGCTTCACTGGGTGGCATATGACTTCAATGCAACTATCAGAGCAGAGATATCGTCCTATGAGATTACCACACATTAGAAAAATATAAGGATTCTGAAAGGGAACAGTGATATTGGGGAAGCTTACCCAGACTGTTGTATAAGGCGAATAACGATTCATGTGAAACTAAAAGGTCCAGCTTAAGGGGAAGAAACAAAGTCCATTGATGTAACGAGGTGCCCTCGACTATTCTTTGATGAGATCTGACTCCCATTAAAATGTAATCATGATATAGTGGATGTTGATCAAGCCCACAATCTCCCATTCATGAAGTTCCCAAGAGCCAAATACGAACCCTTCAAAAGAATTTACTGAAGGTCTCCTTTACTTAAAACAATCCACCAATGTGATATTTAAGAGATCTGAGGGTTTCGAAAACATAGAAGATGATATCTGAAGATTGGGGCAGCCATCAAGAAGATATGAAATGAAAAAATGGAAAATAATATTTTAGATTTCTGGAATCATTATATTCATATAAATAAAATATTTTCAATAAAACTATATTTATTACATTCTAAGTGAAAAACATTTGATTAACGAATCAGATCGCTTCAGAAGGTGGTGGTCCACCAGATAAAGGAGTGAACTCATAATTATCCCATGGAATGGAAACTAATAGTGTATGTAAAGATAATAAACCAGAAAACTAGATATGGTGATAAATTTATTAAATTTTAATAATATACAAGTAATCAAAACCCAAAGTATATACTTTTTTATTATACTTGGTAAAGGATATACATTCATTATATTCACATTAAAATAGTAAATAGAAAATATAATAACTGCTTTATTTGAGAACACCATTATTCCTCACACCATATCTATGGATATCATTCATAAAATAATTCATTTTCCATGGGAAATACATAAATAATAATGTGTTTTTATTATATTCTCAATAAGGATAAGTATAAAGTATAATTAGGGATGAATAAATATGAATGATCAATTTGGTAAGGTAAATAACTGAAAACCAATATATTTAATCATTATAATGATCATAATATGGTAGAAGTAATTAAATATCATATTTTCCATATATACAAACATATAAACCTAAAAATAACCCATTGATATTATAAGTAATTAAATAATAACAAGGTTATAAATGACTGGTCCAAAAATTATATAATTCATAAATTCCGACATCAAAAACATATTGTTAAGACCCTTTAAAAGGCCACTTAAATATATGGAACGTAACATATCTAATTACGAAAACTGATTTTATTTATGATACCTATTAATGAATCAAGGGGATAACTATAAACATGTCCCTACCATCACATTCTATATATAATTCATTCTCTATTTGAATGTGGTGAAACATAATCAGAATAAAAATCATAATGAAAACATGTCATACAAAATTTAAATACATACCCCAATCAAATAAACCTAATCATAAACCATCCAGAATAACATGGTTTAAATTTTTCTTAGTTTATAAAACAAATCATAATAAATAATAATATTAATATTAATGAACTCATTACAGTATATCCTTTTTTTATTATCTGTACTATAAAAGATTGTTGATGTCGATGAATATTAGAACCATAAAATTTCATTAAAAACATTTTTGGTGAATAGATACATAGTAAATGGAAAGTCATTTATTAAAATAAAATGTTCACATTAAATTTTAAAATATTTTTCATGGAAAATAACCTTTTATATCCTGTAAAATAATCTTTCAACATTCAGTTTTCATGGTGGAAGAAAATTTTATTCATTTTTAACATGATAAAACCATGATTCCTTTCACATTTTCACAAAAATTCAAATGGACCTCATTTTGAATACAATATCAAGACCACATAAAAAATTAAAATAATATTTAGGTTAATATTTCTTTTCTAAATCTTTTTTATGGATAAAAATATTTTTTATAGAATTTTTAGAAAACATTTTTTTATGAAAAATGATATCCGACCGAAAAGAGAAATAAAACCGGATATTATTACAAACTTTTCCACATTAATTTTAAGTTCTAATGAGTATAATGATGGTAATATTACATGAAAAATATCATCACTAACTATATGATAGGAAAATATATTGATTTTATGATGGAAATATCATATAATTTCATCAATAGAGACTTACAGAAAAACATTATTGAATAATCATGTTATTGTGAAATAAACCCTTACCACTTTAAGAAATAATAAATCTTAATAACGATAAAAATGAAATTAAAAGAAATTTTAATTTCAATTAATATATTTATTTTCATTATATAAAATATCAATATTCAATCATATACATAGAAAAAAATAAATACGTGATGAATAAGGAATATGTATCCCGAAATTGAAAGCGAGATGGGAAACCCTTAGCTCAGGTGCGACATCCTTTGAATGTGTCAAAATCTATTATATAATAAATGTAGGTTTATTTTAATTATATTAAATAATATTATTATTAATATATATCACACAATCTATTGTTTACTTATATTTTACTATCACATGTTTATTAACAATTCTTTATTAAATTCACTGTATGAGGTGATGATTTATTCATTTTTCATTTATGTTTTAGTTATGAAATTTTGGTCTAATTAAAATTATATTGATAAAATATTATATGGAATTTTTTCCAAGAAATAAATATCATATTTATTCATTATATATGTATTTACAGTAAACTACTAATGTAAGGGAGGGAAAATGGATTAAATTGTTAATGCAGATGGTAGGCTGCATGTATGGATCAACATAATTTCCATTTTTCTTGATAGACAAAAACAAAAAAAAATATTGATTAATCATTAAATAATCAATGTTATTTTAGATATATAATTTATATTATTAAAATACATCCCAATTACTATTTATTTCAAAATAAAATGAAAAACATTTTACAAGACTACATGGATATGGTTGTCCACACATACGTACGAGAGGCATTATTGTATTCCAATGGATTGAGATGTAAAATTTTATATGTGATATTATATTTATGTAATTATTTTAATATCATAAATATCCCATATACTCATTAACATTAACCTCAATACCTTTTAGGAAAGTTGTATGTGAAAAACGAATCACATCGCTTCGTGTGGAGGTTACTCTACGTAAAGACAAGTGATGTTGTCATATACCCCGTGGAATAGAATGTAAAAATGTTTCTATGAAATTATAATTCATAAATTATAATAATTTCATAAATATATTATAAATATTATTTACCCAAAATTATAAAAAACCATAAAAGGTGGATATTGAGAATGAATTATATCGATTCATGAGGCGATAGTATACCATACACACGATCGATGATTCGATGTCCCAATGGGCGGAAATTGAGATGGATTTGGTTTATGTAACAAACATAATAATAACTAAGTATATTGTAGATTAGTTTGTTATTATATTAACAGAATTGAATATTTAAAAAATGAATTCGATGCACAAAAAAACAAATAATCATGTTTAAGATTATTACATATTCCTCAGTGATCCTCAGATGTTTTACACCAAAAGACTTCTTATGCAGGTTTCCTAATCAATATAATTCATCTAGTATGTGAATATTTAATTATGGAAGTAATTTATTATATCTTGGCTGAACTAAAAAGATCATTTAAGTGTGAATTTTATAGAGAGGGACTATAATTTTAAAGTGTGGGAGAAGACACAATTGGTATTTTTGAAATGAAAAATTGATTCCCATGTTTTTATCCAGATAATAGACACTAAAATTGGAAATTACATATCATAATATAAAAAAAATCCAAATTTTTTTGTAAATGTTTTAAGTCATTTCAAAATTCATATTTCAAATCAAGAATAATAAAAAGGGTTAAAATATATTCTTTATTAGGGTGAATGGGAAGTACAAAGTTCATATAAAATAACATAAACTAACTTTCTAAATAAGTGAATTTTTTTTTATCTAGATACCTAGAAGAAAATCATAAATTTTTGTTTATATTGATATATTTCACTGATCAAAACAGAGTGAATGAAAAAAATTAATGTATGGACCTCATGAAAATAAATATGTGATTATTTATAATACCATTTCATTAATCAGATATAAATTTAATATGAAAAAAAATTGTTTGAATATCATTTACCAAAAGATGAGGAATAATGTTACATTCTAAGAAAAAAATTAAATATACATTTTTGATATCTTTCTATTTCACCAGAAAAATTTCATCAATCGGGTGTAATTCAATCATTTCCCACATCATCTATTACACCAATATATAAATATCCTAAAATGATTTTTTTCATAAAACATCAAAATTTACTCTCAATAGATTAAAAAATCCATGTAATAAATGCAATTTCATCCATCAATATTTTCCACAACAGTAATTTTTTGAATGCTTTTTCCATAAAAACCTAATTTCAACATTATCCATTCAATAAATATTTAAAATTATGAACTTTCCAAAATATTTCGAACCAAATTCGATGTCTATATTTTTTAAGGTGTTCCACTAATCAACATAACATTATATTATGTGTACTAAAATAGGTGTCTCTTATAATATCATTCGAAGTATGTGGTTACTATGATCACCATGAAAACTTATTAAAAACATGCATGTTTCAAAAAATATTGTTATACCATAAATAAAAAATAAAATTATTTAATTTATTCCAAAATTTCTAAAATATAGTTTTGTTTAGGAGTGGTAACATAACCACCAAATCTATAACTTATTTCAAGGTCATCAATATTGTCCTATAAACATTTACATATAGTTATTACCTCAACATCGATCATGAGTATAAGGTTATCCTCCGTTAATTATGATTCTTCTAAGATGTTCATCTTTTCACTGAATCACTTTTCATGGTTATTGGTACCATTCAACATATGCACTCAAATAATAAAAGATAATGTACTATATTAAAATCTATATACATATCAGAATTTTTATAAACATAATATCATTGATAAAATAATCTAATAAAATAATTATTGAATCCAAACACAAGAAAAATAGTCATTGCAGTTCATCTATATTAAAAACATGATCCTGATATAAATCATGTATATTAATTTTTAGGTATTATCCCTTGATTCATTTGGAATTAATGTTCATAGTGACCCATCTCTTTACAGATGAAGAATAACACATTGCTATATTATTACTTTCCAAAAAAATCTTTATAATGGTGGTATTTCCACCCACAGTTGTGTAAAACACTCTTTCCCATTAAAAAAATACCATGTTTATTCTTTCAACAATTATTACAAGTTTTAAAATCCTTCATTCCCTTATTGCACTTATCCATTTTTTACCATCCCCTTATAATCTTGAATCACATAATATACATAAAACATAGAAAATTAATTTTATATCCTGATAGAACATGATATTATATACTACTACGCAAGGATTATTTTTATATTATTTGTCAAACTGTATTAATGCCATCAACGAAATAACTATTCTTAAACTTTGGATTACACTCATTGATATGGTTATCGATAGTACAACTAGATTACTTTTCTATACAATTGAATACACTTTATATGATCTTAACATTAAGAAAAAAAATTTATAATCCATAAACTAGTAAAGCCAATAACATAAACTGAACATTTTATGCATGGTCTATCTCTTTATCGTGGTCTTTGCTAATTGGAGATTATTTAAAAAATTAAAATCCTTTATAATGTTTTGTAATGAAAATGTGAATTATCCCACACATTTCTCTCTATAGTGCCAAAACATGTGTAAAATAACTCCCATTTGCATTTACAATTTAATGGAAAAGTCATGTTCGATATTTCAATTTCATATTTATTACCCCTATGTATATTTGTTCCAGAACCACATTTGTTTGTATTAACCATACATGGTTGTAGTTTATGTAAAACCCACATAATTGCTAACCAAACAAAACAATGTGATTTTATTATATAATTTTCATAAATTTATATTGTAAATTGATTTTCCAATATTTCATGTTTTTTTCCTTTTCTAGTTCCCATTTTTTCTACCCAACATCTTCAAACACCAAAAGTAAATATCCCAACCATAGTAGCCTGGATCTAGTGGTAACGTTATTACATTGGCATAACATACATGAATAAAATCCTAAATGACTAAATAGGTTAGTTGAATTTGTACAATAAATAAACACTATAAATTCATATTATAATTCAATACATAAAATTCAAAAAATATTTTATTTTAATACACCATTTGTCTCAACCCACCTTCTCCAAGAAGATAGGATGGACAAAACCATGAAAGACCCTTCATTCTTCATGTTGAAGGAGATATGATGACCCCTAGACCCACCTTCAATAGGCCCATGAGTGGAGACTAGCCCGAAGGGTATAGAATCACATGTAATATAGAAGGAATTACCCTTTTTATTTTGTAGAATCGAGAGATAAGATAGTAAATCCCAAACAACCCCAAAACTCAATGTAAATGTAAAGATAAAACAATCCATTCCCATCAGCATGTTCCAATAATAACTGCTACTATTATAAGAAAACTCCAAGGGGAAGTACTAAAGAAAATAAAAATATCAAATTAAATGGTCCCAATGTCCATACTTGTATGGTCATGCATTGATCTCGATGTCCTCCTGGAAACCTGAAACCAGATTTATATACATAGGGTGAGTATACAGGTATACTCAGTAAGGAAAACCAAAAGCTCTCATGCACAAGTGGGGAGGCATTCTAATGCCCTGTTTGAAAAGGAGATAACCAAATCACCTAGAAATGAAACTATACATCCAATCCTCACCAAGGATAACTTCCCAAATAAAGAAATTCAAGTAAATTAAGAGTAAAAACACATCGAAGTTTTGGTACCCCACACCATTTTCCCACTAATTATTCAATAAATATTACGTGTTATACCTCTCCTGCCATTCTATCCATTTTTCCACTACTATACCCCACCCACACACACTCGGGCTTCCAAAAACCAAAATACTGCTCGCATACACCTCATCCACAACAACCACACGTAACCACGACTACAAACACCTAGGCCAGACCAACTACCACCATGCCCGAAGAAACCTAGTCATGAACAACTACAGCCTCCCCCAAAGACACTTGGGCCTCATCCCGAAGACTCATGGGAAACAACATGCGTGCACACACCTGGACCAACCACCACAACTACTAAGCCCGTAGAATCTTGGGAAATAATTGACCTCAGGTCAATATAGCCTACCCGAACAGTCATGGGGTACTTGGGAAAGGGAGCAGAAAAGGAGCTAATAACTAGCCCCACATAGAATTGTTAGGAAAAACAACCTCCGTCGTAAAATTGTGTTTTTTAGCATGAAGTGATAAATATCAGTGGGGATAAAATAAGATACATTAGGGCTAAATTATTCAACTAGGTATAGAAGAACTCTCCCAACATAGGGGTTCAAAAACCATCCCATACCCAAACAAAGTCATTATTATTCATTCATAAAAAGCACACCAACTAAAACCAAGTAAAATATCAATCCAGTAATGTAATTAAACATTTAACCATTCCTATTTATAAAATTCATGTGATTCTCTTTAGATAATTTTTCACTACAGGAAAAATAACAGGCATAGTCATAGGCCATGGAAGGAAAAACAACCAATCAACAATTTAAGCATTCACACCCAGTTCTCTTGTAATTTCACAAAAACAATTATTATTTGTGAGGAGGACATAACTGATATGAGTTAAAGTATTTCCTTTAACCATATAGAATCATGAGTAACATGGACGGAATGGGATGTATGGGGAAAAAGGTGTGGCACTGAGGGAAAATACACACGTTTTGGTAAGTCAAGGGTCACTCGGATCTTGAGCTGTTTTTTATATCATTTATGGGATTTCAATATATTTCAAAGTAGTATAAAAATGTATTCACATAAAAAGATACATTTTGGGAGTGGAAATGGAAAAGAAACAATGGTGGGACACCGTTTGGTGAGACACCATAAGCATTTCCATGGTCAGAGTGCCATCATCACAGTGCCAATATCAGGGTTCCACCATAATCAGTGCCATCGTTTTGGTGAGTGACTGCAATGGTGAGACCGTTATGTTGCCACCTTCATGGATCCACCATAAGTGGTGCCACTATTTTTAGGTGAGACCGTGACAGTACAAAAGCTACGATGCCACCATCATAGTGCCACCATCAAGGTGCCACCGTTTTAGTGTGTGACCATGACCGGTGCCACCATTTCAGTGAACTGTTTGATGGTATCAAGATTTTGGAAAAGCAATATACCAAGAGGGTCTGGTCCATTACATGAGATACCTCTCAAATTATTCTCGTCCTAGATAATTCAGGGGAAATCCCCAATGAAAAGATAGGGGTCCAAACAACCACATTGAAAGATAACTCTCAGGACTAAACATGCTCAACATCTATGAACACCTGCCCCTCATGTAACCACACAAACATATTAAGGTGTCACTATCTTGACATATAGAATAGGGAGTCCCTTTCCCACATTACAAGATACTATCCGATTTGGGCGGCACTAACTCACCCACATGAGTTTAATCGCATCCACCTTAATTCATCTCGATTGGAGATCGGGTCATACCATCCCCATAGTTAGGACTCTTTAAACATATCCAAAAAATAATACAAACATATCATTTCATAGTTAACAAGTTAAAACACTACATCTCAAATAGGTACAAAACAAAATAGAACAAAACTCAAAACAACTTTATGTACTGAGTGTGCATATGTGTACCCTATTCCTAGGTAGTCTCCGGCAGCCCACCATTCCTACATAATACACAAACTAAGGGAATGGTTCATCCATGATGCACCTTCTCCTCACGATCCTCGATCCCCACTAGTCTCTCTAAAAATTTCACAGCATCCTCGATTTCTAGCTCCCCTTAGTTGAGGACGTGTGAATCATTATGTAGATACCGATGGATCTAAGAAACAAGGAAGATGTCATGAACTCTCATTAGCGGCAGTGGAAGCGCTAGCTAATAAGCCACATTCACTGACCCTCTGCAACATGTTAAAGGGTCCAACGAACCTGGGAGAAAGCTTACTCCCCTCGACATACCTTTTTTTCTCATGCTGAGGGGAGACCTTCAAGAACATGTTCTCCTCGATCTCAAACACCAGTGGTCTCCTCCTATGATCTGCATATGAATTATGCTGGTCCTAATCCTCTTTCATCCTTTCCCATATAAGTTGAACCTTCTCTGACATGCTCTGCACCACTTTCATGCTAAGAACACATGCTTCCCCAACCTCTGTCCAACACATGGGTGAGAGACATGGTCTCCTGTACAAGTCTTTGAACTGATCCATGACAATGGTAGAGTGATTGGTATTGTTTTAGAAAACACTACCAATGGAATGTGTCATACCCACGATCCACCAATTTCCAAATACATACCGGTAGAATATCCTATAATGTATAGATGGCATGCTCTGTCTATCCATATTTACGTGGATGAAAAGAAGTGTTGAGGCATAGCTGGGTGCCAAAAGCACATTGCAATCCTCTCCAGACCTGTGAGGTAAAATGGGTATCTCGATCAAAATCTATGGACCTCGGAAACCCATGAATCTGCAACACCTCATCCATATACCATTTTTTTATTTCATCCACTGCACTCGACTCCATTATTGTACAGAAGTGAGTTGATTTTATCAACTGGTCCATGTCTACCTAGATACCATCACATCCTCCTTGAACCCTAGGAAGTCTTATGAAGAAATCCATTGAGATGTCATCCCATATTCACTTGCGGACATATAAAGGTTTTAATAGACCTCTTGGGATGCAGTGTTCAGCTTTCACCTACTGACACATGAGGAACTTTTCTACAAACTCTAGCACTTCCCGCTTTACCCCGGGCCACCAATATTCACCCCTCAGACCATGGTACATCTTGGAAACCCATCGGTGTACTGCTATGGCTGAGTTGTGGAACTCACCAAGAACTCTATTGTGCATTTCCCCTAGGATGAACATATTTCCATGAAACAGCATCTGATTCTGTTCATCTGATGACCATCCTTATGGAGCATCACCATGGATAACACAATCGTGCATCACTTTAGCCTCCATGTCCCCCCACAAGGACTTCTGCACCTGCTGCAACAAAGATGACTACACTATCATCTGAAATAGATATCCTATTCCATCTTCCACTATTTCATCCAGGTGTAGGGAATCCAACTCCTCCATCTCCATAAAAGCATCAGCCGATTATCAAACCACATCCTTCAATGACTTCCTACTCAAGGCATCAACCACTACATTACCCATTCCTAAGATGTAGGAGATTTCGATGTCATAGTCATGTGGGATCTTCGTCCACATCTACTTTAGAATGTTCATGTCTCACCGGGATTACATATACCTCA
Source organism: Viscum album (assembly GCA_963277665.1). Lineage (NCBI taxonomy): Eukaryota > Viridiplantae > Streptophyta > Magnoliopsida > Santalales > Viscaceae > Viscum > Viscum album. The sequence continues at coordinate 355,179,515 of OY728164.1, read as the reverse complement.
AACTCATGTGATCCGTAAAGACCACAATGCGCTCCCGAATTAGGTAATTACACCAAAACATCAGTGTGAACACAACCATTGAATTCTTTAGATCATGGGTAGCATAGTTATTCTTGTGGGGACGTAACTTACAAGACCCATAAGAGATCACCCCTAACTATTTCATCAGCACACAGCCCAATCCTTAGCATGATGCATCACAGAAAACCTCAAACATCACCCCATATTTTGGAAACCTCAGTACTGGGAAGTAACCAAATTCACTTTTAGAAAACTAAAGGTTTCCTGAAACTGATCACTCCATTTAAAAGCTTGGTCATACATGTTCATCGCTGTCTACTGCACTACAACTCCAGAGAAGAAGGGTATGAATCACTAGTAGTAACCCGCAAAACCCATGAAACTATGAACAATTTCCATGTTATTTGGTACATCCCAAGAAATAACTGCCTCAACCAATTAAGGTTCAATTGTGATCCCCTGCTCTTACACCACATGTCCAAGGATGTGTGATTTTTGTGTACAGAACATACACATGGTCAACTTCCCATAGAGATGATGAAGTCATAGGACCTCTAAAACAGACCTCCGATGATTGGCGTGATTCTCCTATGATCTTGAGTAGATAAGGATGTCGTTAATAAATACAACTATGAACAAGTCATGGTATTCTTAGAAGTTGGATTTCATGAGTCCCATGAATATAGATGGTGCATTTGTAACTCTGAATGGCATGATCATGAACTCAATGTTCCCATATCTGCACCGGAGTGTAGTCTTTGAGATGTCACCATCCTTCACCCTCAACAAGATATATCCTGACTACAGGTCGATCATGGAGGATTGTCAAGCCTCCTTCCATTGATCTAGAAAGTCGTTGACCCCTAAGAGGGATAAAAATTTTTGATTGTTACCTTGTTCAGCCTCTGGTAGTCTATACAAAGCCTAATACCACCATCTGTATTCATTGAAAACAAGATAGGGGCACCCCATGGCGATGCACATGGTCAAACAATACCCTTCTTTATCAGATCAACAATATGAATCTGCAACTCCCACAACATAGAAGGCTCTATTCAATAGGGAGCCATCGAAAATGGACGGGCATCAAGTTGCAAGTCTATCCTGAACTCAACATCATGTCGAGGGGTTAGAGTCACCACCTCCTTAGGGAAGACGTCCATGAATTTATTGATGATCCCCGGTACTTAAACCACCTATACATCAGCTGAATCTACTAAAATATTGGCTAACAAGGAATGAAGGGGCTCCACTCATCGAATAACCTCCTCAAAACCCCACTCGCTGATGAAAGTTACTTGATGTCCTACCAGATCTAAAAACATAATCATTCATCAGAAGAATTCGATGACATCACATATAGAGAATAGAAAGTTGATGAATAAAGTGTCATCATATGGCTGCATATACAGAAAATTAATGTTCACACTAGACATTTGTAGTCCCAAAATCAGTCTTCATCCCCAACAAATTTGAGACAATCAGGTCTAACCTCAGACTGGAATACTCAAATCCAAGGGTATGGGAAGTCTCTTTGTGTATAGACCTAGAGCATGGGCCAATCTAGGTGCAACAAAGGAGTGTGAATCTCATGAATCGAACAAGGTAGAGGAAAGAGTACTAATCAAGTTGATCTTACCTTAAACAACCTCTTACCCAGTAAGAACTACAGCCTCCACGACCGGAAATTTCCCATCCCGAGCTCCCCTACGCCTTTGTTGTCGGCCGCCTACCCGACCACGCCATGGTAGAGGTCCCTAAGGAGTACCTTGAGGTTTATGTCCTCATAAAATGTATGCTCTTGGAGGTGTGGGAGCTACTAGTTCATCCTGTTGTTGCTGAAAGGAAATGGCTGGAAACTGTTTCTGCTAAGGTGGGCACTAAACCCATCCACCCCACTGTACTACTCTTAGTCCGAGCAGTGATTCCAAAGGTGTCCAAAACTTCCACATATGAAGAATCTTTGATCTGGGCCAACAATGTAAGAGTGCAGACTTGGAGATCGAAACTAGTACTATGGGGGCGTGCTCCCCATTGGATGAAACCTTAATGGACCTGACATTGGAGGTCTACGGCTGACAGCTTTTCCCTTTGGTGAGCCCAACAGACTCCCTTCTTGTGGCACACATCCCAGCGTGGGCATCCTCTGAAACACTTCATCCTTATTCTGCACCTCCATGTACATTAGTAGAGTGAAGGGTGTAACAACATACTGAAGAGAAGGTCATAGTGCCTCCTATAAACCTCTCGCCCAAGAATTTTCATCCAAAAAGTGGTCCAGAATGAAGTAAAGGAGATCCTTGAACTTGATCCTCATCTCTCTCACTAACATACTCCCCTACTGAAGGAAGACTAGCTCATGCCTCTTCACTACCTTCATTGTGGAAGATAGGAATTCCACCCAAAACTCCCTCTCGATGTCAGTCCACGAAACCACAGCCTCCCTCTTCTCCCCAAGATAGAGAATCCACCACTGACGTGCTACTCCCCACATCTAACTTACAACCAAATGAACTCAGTATAACATTGGAGTTCGGAACAAGATGAAAGAAACCACAATCTCCTTGAGCCATCTCTCTTTCTCCATGTTAGAGAGGTTGACCTCAATCTTCCCAAGGGTCTTCTGTTGAAAGGCATGATGTGTCCTCTATCACTGGTCATCCTCTGCCTCTCGATCAGCCATATACTAATCAGCCAAAACAGCCTCATGGCCATTGATCTCCCACAATACCCATGGTCATCATCTAGGTTCCATTGCTGGAAGGTAAAAAATAAATGTCTAAGATAGAGTATTGTTGAATATTTATTTTAAATTTTGTTTAAAATTGTTATTAATGTAAATTTCCAAACAACCGGAACACAAAATAAAACAAGTCATTTAGATTCATGTAGCCTTCCTAGGGTCTCTGCCCTGCATTCAGTGTAGCCTCACTTTGTCGTTTTGTATGTTCAGAGTCCTTACATCAGATCACAGGGGGGGCAAAAATATCATGTTCTGGCCGATCCTCCCAGGACTATTTCACATACGAAGATTTACTAACATAGTTCCCCTACCATCCCATGAAATACTATCTGTGCCTATCATTAAACTCCATAGTATTTCTCAATAACTGCATTTGATACCATTCTTTCATGACCCACCTACACACTGATGAGGGGAGAGACATCAAACTGACATACCCTTCCATATTCAAGTTGAAGGAGAGATGATGTCCCATGAGACCCGCCTTAAATAGTCCTTAGAGTGGATAATATCACCATGGGTATAAAATCACAAGTAATATGGACAGAATTAGCCTTTTTATTTTGTAGTATTGAGAGATAAGATAGTAAATCCCAAACTACACCAAAACAAAAAGTAAAAGTTAGCCATAACAATCTATTCCCATATTCATATTTCAAGTATATGTGATACACGAACAAGAAAACTTCAAGGGGATGTACAAAAGAAAAGAAAAACAGCAACATAAAATGTCCCAATGGCTGAACTAGTACGGTCCCACACAGTCATCAAAGTCCTCCTTGAAACCAGGAAGTAGTTTTATATACGGAGGGTGAGTATAAAGGTATACTAAATAGGGAAAACCAAAAGATCTCATGCACATGGGGGGAGGAATTATAATTCCCCATGAGAAAAAGAGACAACCAAAGCACATATAAATAAAACTACCCACCCGATTCTAAACAAGGAACACTCCCCAAATAATTAATGTGGAGTCAAATAATTGTAAAAACACATCCATGTTTGGGTACCCAGCCCCTCTTTCTCATTGGTTCTTTAAGACATCCAACGCATCAGACCTCCCCCGCCATTCTCACCACAGTCCCACTACCATACCCCACCCACACACACCTGGGCTACCACAACCTCACATCCCACCCAAAAACATCGGGGACACTACAAACACATGTAACCACACCCAAAGACACCTGGTCCAAAACAAATACCACCAAGCCTAAAGGCACATGGGCTTGAACAACTTCTTCCATGCCTAAAGACACATGGATCTCATCCCAAAGACACTTGGGAAACAACCAACCAGCACACAACTGGGAAATCCACCAGAATTACCATGTCCGATAAATCATGGGCTATAATAGACAATAAGTAGTCACAACATACCCAAATAGTCTTGGGATACTTGAGAAAGGGTGCAGAAAAGAGATAATAACAACACACTAATAGAAGTGCTGGTAAAACACCATCCCCCATGAAATGGGGGTGTTTGACATAAAGTGCTCATCTTGAGTGGGGCACGAATAAGAAAGATACAAACTAAATTATACATATACATAGACAAGAACTCTTTCCTACCTAGGGTTTCAAAAACCTTCCCATTTCCAAACTCGTTCGTTATTATTCATTCTTAAAAAGAACAACAACCACAACCAAGTCACAAAACATACTAGGAAAGCAATTCCCCAATGAACCCATCCTTTTTTACATATTCATGTTATTCCATTTAGATAATTTCCCTCTACCAGGAAACTAACAGGAATAGTCACAAGACAAGAAAGGAAAAATAGCCAACAAACTATTTAAGCATTCACAGGTTGTTCTCTTTTAATGTCACAACAACAAAAGGGGTCTGTGAGATCTCACTAAGTACTAGAACCAAACCAAGCCCCAACATGGGTCCCCACAAGACCTCGTATCCACAAACCAATAACTACATCACAACAAGGGATCCCATACCCATCCACATCACCTCATAAGCATCAAGAATAGACACAATACACATTATCAGAATAGAGCAAAGGATTTTTCAGATTTCAAAACACCATTCCTTTAATTCCATCTTTCTGTTGTGTTAACCGGGGTGATCACAAAATGATTCTTGTTGACTAGGAATCCATTTAATCAACCGAATATACATGATTAACAAATTTCTATGTTACAACCATTCAATCATCATAGACGAAAGGGTTCCATTAGTACACACGGAAAGTCCACAAATGGCTATAATTTTCAGCAGACATATGCCCATACAATTCACAACATAAACGAAAGTGTAAAAGAGTACAACAGCAACATCAAGCACAACACTTCATTATTTAAAATTTATATTATTATCTTCATTTGTATTGGTTTCATCCTTCACCAAAGGAAAATTATTCTACCCACCCCACATGATACATAGTAAAGGGAGATGAAGGAAAACCACACATGGATGATAGACGATCTACGCTTTCTTCCACACGCCAAGAACTGGGGATGTGCGAATTGTAGGGGAGGATTTTTTAGGACTCCAAGGGTGAGAAGTAAAGGCTCCAGAACCGACGCACCACTAGCCTTGAGAAGGGTGACTCCAAACAAACCAATGAAGGTATTGTAGACTAGACCAGAAGATGGAAGAATCCCCTGTGATAAATGGTATGATCCAGGAGTTACGTGATATGAATATTTTGAATGGATTCATAGGAAGATCACGGTTTCACCACGCAGTTGGGGGGTTAAACACGATGGAATTAATTTTCAATTAATAATTTTCATCATAAAGGTGTCCATAATGTCTCTGATTTAATGGATTTCCTTTATCCAGAGGGAAATACGTGTAACATAAAAGGAATCAGAATTCCTGGGAAAAAGATGTGACACCGAGGAAAAAGCCACAATTTTGGTAAGTCAAGGGCCACCTGGATCTTGAGGGATTTTAGATATCATTTATGGGATTTCAAGGGTTTTGATTGGGGTAAAATACACATTTACATAAAATGATACATTGCGGGAGTGGAACTGGAAAATAAACAAGGCTAGGAAACCATTTGGTGAGACACCGTACATAGTTCCACATCACGGTTCCACCCTCACGATGCTACCATAAGCAGTGCAACCATTTCTATTTGCGACTGTGATAGTGCAACTGTTATGATACCACTGTCATGTGGCCACCATCAATGTGCCCCCATAAATGGTGCCACCATTTTGGTGTGCGAATTTGATGGTGAGACCGCTACGGTGCTACCGTTACGGTGCCACCACCATGGTGCCATTGATATGGTTCCATTGGTTTGGTGGGACACCATTAGCGGTGCAACCATTTCAATGTGCAACCATGACGGGTGACACTATTTCAATGGAACCGTCTGATGGAAACTAAATTTTGGCGATGTACTGGACCCAGAGGTTCTAGGACATTACACCACTATTCTTTATAGTGTATCCCATCATATCAATCATAAATTACTTCCTGGATTCCATGAAAAAAAACATATGAAAGGGGTGATAACAGATTATTGGAATGGGTAAACATAAAGTAGAATAAATAATGAAATAATAATAAAATAATAAGTCATGGTAAGTAAATGAAACACATTCCATTTCAATATTAAACTGATCATATTATGTTAGAAAAAATGAAGTCCAAATAAATCTTAATAAATAATAAGATAAGAATGAAAATTATAAATGTATATTATTAATAATTGAATAATCACATGTGAAACAATAAATAATCTCATAATGTTATAATTGATAATGTTATATAACAAAAAAAATTATCAAGACCTTTCAACATAATGTTTAAATTTTTGGGTAGAAACATATATAATTGGGTCAACTGATTTGTATCATGAATTATGTCAATGTATTGATTGGATATAAATAACAGAGACCAACTACTCACATAAAAAGTAAAATTCATTCATCACATAAAAGGGATTAAAAATAAAAAAACATGATAATTTGTATTAAAAAACTAGCATATAAAATGCTAATACATTCCCCAATTAAATAATCATTATATCTATACATAATATCCACATTTTATCATAAGTACAAAAAAAGGGTTGATGTCATCAATAAATGGTAATACCATTAAAATAACATTGGAACATTCATGAGATAAATATAATTTTCAATTTAAAAATCACCTATATTAAAAACTCCCAATAAATTTTGAAAATATTTATCCATGAAAATATAATTATAAAACATGAAAAATAATCTTTTTAACCTTTAGTTGTCATGACTGAGGAAAAAATCGTTCCTATCAAACATGTTAAAAAAATTCTTTTACATTTTCAATAAAATCCAAACCAGCCTTATATAGAAAATTAATTAAATATTCCATTGAAGAGAAAAAATAAAAATTAAAAATAGGATGCAATAAGGTTGAAAAATATTCTGTAAAAGGATAAATGATTTTATTTTTTTAGAAAACATTGATTTTGATGATAAAATACTTTAAATAGAAAAGATAAATAAATATTTATTTTCCCCATACTAGAGTGAAAAAATTGTATTTTTACTTGTAAAAGTTTATTTATAACAATATAATAATAAAATAGACTTATTTTATAATTTAAATATCAAGTAATTCTCTCATGGGATACTTATAAAAAAATAATTCTTGAATAATGGGGAGATTGTGGAATAAACGCTTACCACGTTGGAAATATCTAAATTATAATCCATATTAAAAATAAAATAAAATCAAACATTAAATACCATTAGGATAAATAGATTCATGATATGAAATATCCAAGTGGCAGTATATACACATTAAAAAATAAATAGGTGGTGAATATGGAATATTACTCATGGTAGTAAAAGTGGGATGAAAAAATCATTACCTCAAGTCTGATATATTTTATACGTGTTCAAAATAATTTATAATTATATATATGTATAGTGTAAATATATTAAATTTTTATTTGAAAAAGTATCATATAATGTAATAAATACTTATAGTCATTTATTAACCAGTTATTAATAATTCTTTAATAACATAACTTTTTCATGTTATAATAGATTCATTTTTCATGTAGGTATCAGTTCTGTAATTTTGGTCCTTCAAATTTGATCAATATTACATAATATGAAGAAAAAAACATGTTATAAATCAAATACATATCCTTTTTATATATAATTATATTAATCTATTAAATTTAGTTATACAAAATGGATTTCATCATTTGTTTAGATGGTACACCATATGTACTCATGAAGATTTTTCCCATTATTTTCAACAAAATTGACTGAATAGAAATAAATATTAATCAATATTTACAAATTCTTTATGCTTTAATATTTATAATTTATATTATTCAAATAAATCATTATTACCAACCATGTAAAAATAAAATGGAAAACATTTCACATCATCACATGGAGGTGGTAGTGCGCACATACACACGAGCAAAGATATAGTTTTAAAACATATTGAAAGGTAAAATGATATAACTGATATTATAATTTGAGAATTATTTTTAGATAATAAATATGACATATACTCATGAAGTTTTACATTAATACCTTTCTTTTTATGTGTATGTGAAAAATGAATCCAATCTCTTCATGAAGTGATTATCCACTATATACATGAGTGACATCATCATATCCACCATGGAATGAAATGTTGGATTTTATATGTGATATTATTATTAAAAAGTGTAATAATTTCATAAATATAATATAATTATGTTAAATCCATTATTATATCCAGAAATCAATATTGGTGATGGAAAATGAATTTATTTGCCTCAGGATGTGGTAGTTCACCGAACACATGATCCATAGTTTCATTTTCATTTGGTGCAATTGGAGATGTACGTGTATTATTTCACTAGAAAAATAGAATCTCGTTATATAATAGATAATTTTTTTTATTATATTATCCAATTTGAAGATGCATTTAGGCAGGTGTAAGAATAAATAATAAAAATATGAAGGTTTTAGAATGTTATGTTTTCATCATGGAGACTCTTTCTCTTAATTCCTAAATCCTTATGAGGAGGGATTCATGATAAAAAGATTACTATAGGATTTATTTATAAAAGAAAAAAAGGTAATTGGGATGTGGATTCCATATCATAAATGGATTCTCATTTATTATTTTTAAATTATAGGGGGTGTCCTTTTCTAAGTTAGAGAGAGGGAAAACTTGTTATTTTTGAAAAGAAAAAGTGAATCCCACATTAATTCATGAAATCAGCCTCCGCAATATGTCATTATATAACCTCAGATGTCTTAAGGTGTAAATATTTTTAGAAATTTTGTTTTGTATATGATTTTGATAATTTATAACCCTTATCTTCTTAGTATAACTTCGTAGTAAACTAATTTTACCCAAACTATTGTAATAAATATTTATTTCATTCTCTAACCATTGTTGTCAATGAATTATTTAAACTTATTAGGAAATATAAAATATTTTAATTCAAAATAAATTTTTTTAAACATAAATCATAAATGTTTTTTTACAGAACTAAAAATCTATGCTAACTTCAGTGTAAAAAATTTTTTGTACATAGAAAAAATTTCGAATTTTTAGAATTCTTTTATATTAGAATTCGAAACGAATTTGATTTGAATGAAAAAATTTAGATATATTTTAAAGTAATTTCACTAATTTTACATTATATCTATTTTAAAATTCAATTTATCCTTGAAAATATTTTATATAAAATGGGGATTTTTAATAAAAATCATTATTTTTTACTATTAAACAAAAAATTAGTTTTTTAGAAAACAAAAAACAACTACCAAAATATTATTTTGAATTTTAAAATTAGAAAATGAATGTTATTTTTTCAAAAAAAAATCTATATGTGTTAAATATTAATTTTAAATTATGTGTGTAAAGTGTGATCATTTCTCCAATGGAAAAAAAATAAATTTTCATAAAAAATTAATTTCATTTTAAAATGGTTCATATTTTATTGAAAATAAATATATACATATGAAATTTAATTTATACATTAGTAAAAGAGATAATTTTCAGGATATAATTTTTATGAATAATACATCCATCATAATAGATATCGAATAATATTAATATTTTATTAGTATTTTTTCATTTCATTTAATCCCCTAGTTGTGTGAATTGAAAGTTATAGAAGATATTTATTATATATATATATCACAATGATTTAGGGTGTTAAATTCTATTATATGTTTGGTGTTTCATGTTTGGTATGTTATAAAAGATATTGTTCCCCTTTTAAAATATTGAGGAGTTACAAGTTATATTTGATATTATAATTCCATTAGTAAAATAATTTCATAAATATGATATAAATATGATAAATTCATCAATATTTATATTCATGATAAGTAGTTAGGGAAAACAATTACATCCGTTCTTGAGTAGTATTCCACCATACACAAGATTTATAGTATTGTTTTCTAAATGATGGAAGAGGATATGGATATAGTTGATTCCACTATGATCAATATATACCAATATAAGGGGGAAATTAATTATATTATATCGTCATAATTAAATATTATTTTAATTATTTAGAAGTAGAAATAAAATGATAATGCATGGTTATAAGAAATACATCCATTCTTTAGAGCCACATTCATTATATACATAATGCCTTAATATTTGTGTTAAGTAATAAAAGAAAGTACACTAGGATTTGGGGAGGGGATTAATGAGTTTAAATGTGTATGTCTTATCAGGAAAAAATTATTTTTTATTAATGAAGAGTATATGAGAGGGGGTGTCCTTTGATAAGTAGGGAAAGGAACCGAATTGGAAATTTTCTAATAGAATCCAAATTAATAATTAAATACCCACAAAAAAATGAATCATAATGACAATATATTTTTTCTTGGGATAAAATAATGATGTAATATGAAAATACAATAATATTTTTACAAGTATTGTTGGAAAATAGACCCTTATCCTTTTAGTTTAGCTACCAATTTACTCGTTTTTACCATAGCTGTGGTACTTAATCTTTAATTTTTTCAATATTTATTTGGGCCAAAAATTAAATTCAACTTTTTATATATTATTAATTATTCAGATTCCATATATGGAATCTAGTTTTCTATATTCCATTTTTAATTTTCAAAAATAATAATTTAAAATTAATTCCACATAAGGGTTAAAAAATTAGTTATCCAAGGAATATGTTCTCATTAATATAATAACTATTAAAATTGAAATTTATAATGAAATTTATTTCAATGACCTAAATTGTATTTTTAAATATATATTTTAAATAATTTTAAATTTAAAATTATATTTAAATTAAATATAAATTTTAATTTCATATAAATAAAGGGTATTTCTAGTAAAAAATTGTATTTTTTACAATTCTTTGAAAAAATAATCTTTGTAGAAATTCATCAAAAATTCAGTAACAGATTTTGTTGAAAAGTTAATTAAAATAATGGTGTATATTAAGTAAAAATAATTTTCTAAAAGTGAAAAAATATTTTTTTTTCAAAAAAACCATTGATATTTTTCTGATAAAATATTATTTTTGAAACATGTAAAGCATTTACTATATATTAAGTACTTATTTAAAAATATACTATCTTTATCCAAACACATTATAAACAATTTAAAAATAATTTTTATACATATTTATATATAAAAATACAATATATATGTTATAATTGTCAGGTCTATATTATATTATAAATAGTATATCATGGTTTTTTGCAACTCTAAATTATGTGTACCATAAGAAATCAGAGATATTGAATTTATTTTAAAAAAATCCTTGAATATTAGGTGTTATATTATACCCTCATAAAATAAATTTATCACTCAATATTCCTCCACTTTGTTAAAAAATAACAGAAGATATTATTGCCTCATTACATCTTCAGGTTCTCACATAGCATTCCCAACCTGGTGTTTTCACCACAAAACATTGACTAGGTGACTAATATTATCTTGGAGAACATTATCTATATAATTATGATTACTCATAGGATATTCTTCTTGAGAATTATAATACTCCAACAATATGACCTGTGATTTTAGTACTAGTGACAAATGTTTTATTTACTTCTCGGTGAGAGATGTGTGGAATATATAGCGAACTTGAGAAGGATCATTGGAATCACCAATCAGTAGATACTAGGTGAATACGATCATGAATTTAAAAGGATCCAATATAACTATTTATATTTTTCCGTCCTTAAACATATCATAACCTTCTATTGTGGATAAATTCATAGAAAAATCATGTCACTAACTTCAAATTTTAGAACATGTGGGAAATTTTCACAACTTTTCTACCAACTTTTTTGTACCACTATGTGTTTCTGAATAGATGAAAAAATATATGAAATTTATTTATATATATTATGTACCAATATATTTTTTTATCAAAATTCACCCCAGAAAAATGGATTTCTACATTTTATTTTATTGAGGGTGTCATAAGGGGACGTCTAAATGGTCGAGTGAACACAAATTTTTTCTTATTAAAACTCAAATAGAGGAAACTGATAATCCAAACCAACAGTGAAATAAATTAATCCAATCATCATCATATCATATTGAGTTTGATTTTTTCTCCAAGAATGTTTTTCTTCCTATATATGGTATGATGTTCGAAATCTCAATTATGGATCTAGATCCTACTGAATAATTCATAATAACTTATTTGTAAACATCGGTTCCCAGTAAGATAAATATAATGTGGAATTACATGAAGCCTTTCCACGCACATAATCTATATTAAGGAATTATAATCAAAAGATATATCCTATTTGAGAGAAATTATAAGTGATGAATTTTTATGATGTTAATCTATAAAAAATATGTCATTGTTCCCATTAGAAGTTTTTTTGGAGTTTGATGACCAAATACATTAAGTGGTTTTACCATTCCATTCTTGATATGTTTAATTGTTATAACATCCCCACTGATTTTTTTCTCTCTACCTTGAAATCGTGAAATTATAACCATAGAGAGACAAACACGTATATCTCTCTAAATATTGTGCCACTAAAAAAACTCATTCAAATCAACAAACATATTTTTACATTCAGTATTAATTATGGAAGAAGAAATATGATCTTCTTCTAACACCTAAATATTTATATATGGTATTGAAGGAACACATATATGGTTACTAAACCATATCAATACATTATAGTCAAGGTAAAACTATGAAAAATTTCTCACCAAATTTTTTAGCTCTATATCATTATTCTCATTTACATTAATATTCACTTGTATAGATGATTGGACACTAATTTGATAGAAGTATAACTTCTATCCTTCATTCAGGATTTATAGAACTATCCTTTGAAAACCATTAAATAAGGAATATTTTTTTATCCCCACCATATATTTGATCATATGATACTTTTGACTCAAATTTTTATTGACCATGTTCACTTTCTGATGGGGGTAATGTATTGAGAATTCCAAATCTTTAATCAACACTATCCATCTTTTATGACATATATTTTTCTTATTTTTGTGAATATATACTTTTTTATCAGTATATATGTCACATTTGTATCTTCAAATAAAATGTATCCATATCATTAATTGAAAAATAACCACTACTAACTCCAAATCAATAGTTGAGTTATTTTCTTCATGAATCATAAATTATCTAGAGGCATAAACTTTAACAATATCATTCTGTAGCATATCACATCCCAATATTTTTTAAGCATTACTGGTGATTACAAAATAATTACAATTGTATGAATATGTAATTATAGTTTCACTAACAAACCTTATCTTTAGTTCCTTGAAATTTTTCAAACATCCATCCATCAAAAGGAACATGAATCATATTTGTTTGAAAAGGTAAATTGGATTGTATATTCATGATTAAATATCCAAAACCCATAAATAATATCTATCCAGGTCAAGAAAAATACTAGATCTTAGATATGTGTCTAGTAATGGACAACATTCGCTGCCACCCCCCCCCCATGATGGATCCACTGATATACCCTCATAAGAGATTATATGACCCAAAATGAGACACTTTCTTTGTAAACATCAAATTTTTAAAAATTTTCATATTGTTTCTCCTTCGTTAGGGTCTCTACTGCAATTATTATATGATATTATTGTCCCTAAATTATACTTGAATGTATAATAATATTATCAATAAATTATTCTATAAACTGATAATGGTAATCTCTAAAGGATCTATTCATTAAATACACAAAGATAAAAGGGGAATTTGCTAGACCAAATGGAATCAATAAAAATTCACATTTTCTAACAATGTGAGGGGAATTATGTATCGGTTTTATACACATTGATAACCCACAATTTCATATATATTGAACAAATTTCAATCATGGAAAAGTAGTGAGCTCTACGCAATTGATCAAACAATTCATCAATATACAGAAGGTGATACATGTTCTTGATTGTGATCTCTTTTTCTAGTGATAACCAGTATTGATTAACATATTCCCATATTCCTCCTCAACCAAATGAATAGTATCACACCATGGGGACACAATTTTCTGAATTAATCATATTTCAATATTCTTCTGTTGTATCTTCGTCAATTCGTACAACTCAAATACAAAAGTTTAATAGGGTGTCTTAGAGATTTCTATAGAACCATATATGAGTTATATTGAGAACTCAACATCATAGTTTTGTGGAATACTAAGAAAAACATTCAGAAATATTTTTACAAACTCCCCTAAAATAGGAATATAATAAATTATTAGTTTCTCCCCAACTATCTGAGATTAACACCATTTTTGAATGAGATGTATGGACCAAAAAACAAATGTGATCTCCATCATAAGTTCATATTTATCATAACACTAGTAGAAGATCATATGTTGTATTTTGAATATAAAATTTGACTTACCTTCCTTGGAAATTAACATGGTATTTTTAAATATGAACTCAGTCCATTCATAAGATAACATCAATTTATTTTAGAGGGAGGATAACAAGATTTCCATATAATGCATTACCATAAACATCTACTACAAGAGAATATTTAATTTGGGATTTGATAATAATTTCATTAAGGGTTTTCACTACTAATTCAACTTTAAATCATTTCAGGTAACATTGAACATCCATAGAAACTTTTCATGAAAAACATTTACATATATTATAATGCTCAAAAAGGTTACCTAAATATTTAAGAAAACATATAAACACCTTATCATTATCACTCTATCTTCAATTACATAGTAAAAAAATTTGTTCTAAATAACCATCCAAAATCCTTGATCAGAGTTATAAATCATTTAATGGAAATATAGATGATGAAACATTATTTTTAATATACTACACCTTATGATTGAACTACGTAATTTTTGGTTACCAATTTTTTCTAAATCCTTAATAATTTTCAAAAGGAGATTTTTTAATTTCAAAAACATATCCCATGGGTCTGGAAAAATAGATTTATGTTATGTCTCATTATCATGAACTAGGTGATGATCATTTATATCTCAATGTACCCTTTTTAGATACATTACACCCAAGGTAAAACAATTCTGAGCCACATTTCAATGTCCCAGTATTTTTATGTGAGAATTTTGAATATTTTTAGAGCCAAGCACTAAGACGATATGATATTCTGAGGCCTGGTGATCCCAAAAAAAATAAAATTTTATGATATTAAAAATACTTTTATTTTATCCTAATTTCTTCCTAAAATAATAGAATAACCCATAAATAAGTTCTTCGATCATAAATCATAGATTTTTGTCGGGTTCATAGAATAGGTTATACCCTAGGTGATACATAACCATATATGCCATCAGTCACTCTAGTTGGGTGTGGTTCTAGTTGAATTTTTTAATAAATTATTTACATAAATATAATTTATTTCCTTAAAATTCCATGACCCGAGGCTTCCAATAAATTTGTGTATGTAGATATCTTATGGTTAAATTCATAACCCTATAGATCAATTGGTATTTTAGAGGAGGGGGTTCTTTTAAAATGACATCGGATGAGATTGATATCAAGAATAATTATGATGTTAGGGTTTGAGAATATTTCCTATGGTAACAACATGGATTTTTATTTTTTCAGGGATCTATCCTTATCATGGTTGGATGTTTTTTTATATTTATCACTCTTTTCATAACCCATATAAAATTAGAATTATTAATCTAATAGATTGATTCATTCAATGGATGTATCGAATGTATGGGCTTATTTGTGGGATTTGGGGTAATTACTATCAATTTGATTCATTGATGTTTATACCTACTTATTCATATTTATCATGAAAGTGGATTGAATTAATAAATAATGAATGTCAATGTTTAGTTATACTTGTTTATGGTTTATATTTATCTCTCCCTTTTTTATTTGTGTTCATCATTAGAATTTTCAATTATCCCCTAATTCAATAAATAATTGATGAATAATCACTAAAAATTGGGTATTTGGTCCATAAAATTTATATCAAAGGTTTGAGAAGGAGATATAGTCCTACAATTTCATTCCATGATAAGGGTTGTAGATTCTAGCATGGATCATGAGTTTAGGATGGCATTTTTCTGTGTGGCATCAATGTGGCACGATAGAGGGTGTTTTCCATGAACTTGATATGACTGGTTTCTAGATATAAAAAACAAAGAGGTTTAGAAAACCCCATATCCATGAAACATAGATCCATTTAAGGTAAAATCAATAACTACATTCGTGTTTCCTATGATTCATGGGACAATACATTGGATCAATGAAAATCAATACTACACAACATGTAGTCCCATGAACCCACATTATGTACTTCATTCTTTGAAGTACCAGGGTTTCCATCAAGAGATATTTAACATGCGCCATGTGAACATTAGAGGAAAAACCATGGTGTTCATGGAGTGTACATTTATAAGAGCTCATGTGCTGTTACACATCATTTGTTCCTATACGCACAACCTTTCACACACAGTGGACCAATCAGTGTGTATAGGGGTGTACAATTAAAAGTGGGTGTGTGGACCCAAACATCATGTAAAGGGTAAGAATACAGGTATGATTGGGTACATGGGTAGATCCACGTACTCATAAATAGACTACTACATGGGCATGGACCAATGTACATGAGCATGGGTAGAATGGAACATCAAGTGTCAGGCTAGACACCTACATGTCTAATACCTAAGGGACACACTATGTATTATAGTAAAGTGCATTTTATGTGAGCATGAGACATATAAATTTCCATTCATAGTGAGACCTTACTTTTACCATTTGGGACACATCATGTACTCATTTTAGGATATGTTGGATTCCACATTCACCTATTCTTAGCTTCACGAGCATGTTCTATGAGATTCCATTGACCAATATCGGTAGAGTGTGTTACCTAGGTCCATTATATAGTGGATTAGTATAAAATTTCATCTTGTTAATAGGACTGTGATCCCTATAAGGAATTTTAATCTTGGATAGAGTTTTTTTGAATCCCTTTATGTGGGTCAGAGTGAGATCAGCTATCCTAATCAGTTTTACTGGATGAGATTCTTGGTATTATTTTGGATAATGCTACAAATGCATTAATCCCTTACATGTAGGATTTATATAGATTGGGCTGTTGGAATACACCATGGTATTGTGTCTGATCACTATTTTTGAATCATTCGGTTCAAACTTCCCTCATGTACCAATTATCGAGACACCTATTGAGTATGACATCTTGAATGGACAACATAAGAGCTATCCAACTCAAGGAGTGTGTTTTCCCAGACGGGGGTTATATGGAACCATTGACAAAGAATGTTATTTTGGATTTATAATTTACATATTACAATGATTTTATGTGTCTATAATGAGTATATATGGATGGTTTATTGTATTAATCATATTATTATTGACATATCCTTACGATGAGATAAATATTTTTCTTCATGTAATATTCTTGGTGATTACAAAGTGTCATACTTTCTATATTTATACTCACCCATTCATTGTATCTACCCACACATGTCATGTCTTATATAGATCAATGATATATTTACAGGGTCCTTGGAGGACTAAGAGCATATATAACCTAATTTGGGATAGATATTGTGAGGATTATAATTGTGTTGATTTTGATAGAAATCCCCTTCTTCAATGATGGGAAAATATTATTTCTAGATTTGGATGGGATTTTATTTTTTCCCCTTTTTTATGATTATTACTAAATTATGTCATACTCTGATTATAAAATTATTGATTTTTGTTTTCATTGTTTTCAGTTGTTTTATATTTCATAATTTTATTGGATAATATATGTTTATGTGTTTATATATATTTTAGGAAAATTCCTCCCATGTCTGTGATATTCCTTCTCAGAACTAGTCACTATCCCCGATAATATTAGAGATGTGATTGGGGTCTTTGAATCTTGGGCCATGCTGGGTTGGGTCTTTAAAGGAATGTATATTTGGATATTTCATGCCAGAAGTATTATTACAATTCATTTTTTTAGGAATGGTGCTTGTTGTTTTATTTTTCCTACCTATGTGGTTTGATCCAAGAACTAGGGATAGAGTGTTAAAGTTTTTCATGTTTTTTATGTAGCAAGGGTGTCTACTATCAGTGTGGAAACCTATGTATTTATTCAATGGGTTCCTAATAACCATCTTATTAACTCTCTAAATGTATTTAGTTTTTCTAGGGGATGCATTGGTATATGGATCAAATAGGAATTGGTTGTTCTTTCTAGGTCCTTCGTAGGTAATCTACCAAGATATACTCATTATTTATACTACAACATGATAATATAAAACAACCCTCAATTATGATATCCATCTAGTATTTTTTGACAATTTCATGTTGAATAAAATATTATTTATGGGGCCTTAATTTAGGGAACCACTCATCAGGTGTTTCCTCCAGGCAGGAATACAGAAGCATTACCAAGTATAGACTGATATTTAAATCATTCTATGGATTTAGAAGTTGATTTTCAGCATGTTATGTCGTTAATTCCTCCAGTAGGATAGGACGAGGGTATGCTAAATCAAAAAATTTTCCACATGGTCCTGCAACACATACCATATAGGTTATGTAGTGATATAAAACCTCTGGGAGTGGAGGATTATATTGAGGAGAGTGTATGAGTTTTATAGCTTGAATGGACCCCGGATCCATTGGATGGTTGTTCTTGTCATACATTTTACATATATTGGAGCAGTAAAATCGGATTGTACCTAAAGATGACACATTTATTCTAAGTGTACATCATGAAATCCATAGTTAGAGATCTCCCAGGATACATGGTTGTCAATAACCCCTTCTCTTGTATTATAGGACTACATTCAGCATATGGTGTTCATGTCCCTCTTGGATGAGACCCCTTCCAGATGGTGGTCCATGATAAAATACATATCCACGGTAACAAGAGGAGTAATCAAAGACCTATGATAGTAATATTTTTTAATCTATGAACATGAATAGAAGAGAGAAATTCCATGACTGGGAATTATTTTTTAGACTCTATCCATAAACATATGGTCTAGTCAGTGCATCCAAAGTGGATAATTTCAAGGTGTGATGGATTAGATTCCCCAAATTGTGTGTTGGTGGTTTTTTTGATGTACTAAGGTATCATATAAATCATTAGATGTGGTAGAGAGTTTGAAAAGGGGACGTATGAATTCTTAGATGTTGACACATATAGAGGCTTCAGGTTCGGTTCAAGGTGGAACATGTGTCTTCACTACCCGTGTTGATGTTTTATAATAGCATTTTGAGCCACTTTTCCAAAGGTATATCCCTAATTAGATACCTAGTTATTCTAGTGAAGCCATTTGTCTCAAAACATATATTGGAGGTTCCATTAAAGAGGATTAGTTATCACACATCAATTTTGTTGGTATGACCTTACTCTAAAGGGAAGAGATCTCCCTGGATGAACTCTTTCCATATAATTAGTGGGATTCTAAGATGTCTTCTTTAGTGTGGGTTGTTAGTTTACATTGCATGTTTAGAAGTTTTCTACCAGTTACTGCAGTAGTTTATCTAGTTTTTTTGGATGGAGTTTGCCTCCATTAATATGGAGTGATCCTAGAGCATAGTAGGATGATCTAATTCATAGGATTCTACAACCACTTTCTTTTTAGTTGTATTGTAACACCATTGGAGTGGTGGATTCTATGAGAATTTAGTTCCTGCAATGGTGGAGAATAAATTGAATAAACATCTTGGGGGGTGTGTCTGTTTGACCTTCCATATAGTCTTTTCATTTAATATATAATTTTACTAGGGATGGCCCAATATATACAATATTATATCAATTTTTCCTGGGTTAATGCAAGAGAATGATTTTCAATTGGGTTATTCATCAGAGCTCGGGATTCGTAAGACCTAGTGTTATCCTAGATCCAGAAAAGAGATTGTGTTTGGGTGTGGATTGGAATCACTTATTCTAGATGACTATCTAGGTGGAGTATTCACCCATTAGAATCGATGGATCCTTTGACCTAGGGTATGGGTAGAAATGGTTTACTGTTTTTTTTTGAGACTATCTAGTCTCGTAGAAGAATATATCATAAGTTGTATTCCAAGGTAAATTTGGTTTTTTTATTTCATGGTGATACCCCTTGGTGATTTTTATGACACAATTGAAAATTTAGACTTATTTACATGATCATTAACACTTTATAGATAATTTAATGGTAGTATTATATGATCAAATCCATGTGTTCTTGATTTTATGGTTGTATGGGATACACTTGATAATGGATTTTAGACATGTTCTGAGAGTACCAGTTTCTTGGGGACCAGTCATATAAAATGGTCGGGATTCTATAATTCCACTCGTTGTGATATATGTTCATCTGCATATGAGTTATGTTGTAAATAGGAGATGTTGGGACCATTGTCAATTGAGATCCAACCAAGTGTTTGGTTGTTTCAATAGATGCTCATAGGATGTTTATTTGTTTGCATTTATCATGAATGGTGACAGAGCGATTGACATCTTGTTAGTTGAACTGTCACGAACCAACCCGAGTCGACACTGAACCGGTCACCCGAGCTGGCCTGTGACATGGACTGAGGGGCGTTCCCGTTCCCCATGGGTATGAAACTAGTGCCGAGCATCAAAATTTTACATGTGGGAATGATTTGGCCCAAAAGAAAATAAACTAAGCAGTGGAAAAAATAAATCGCACAAAATAAAATAAATAAAGAGCAACCACCAGCGCTACTAACCTGACCATGACCAAAACTCCACATGACCCCATGGGTCACTCTCCAAGACTACATCCAATGTCACTCAAGGATCAAAACTGAAGCTGGAACCTTCAACTGAACTAAAAACAAGAAAACACTATAAGAGTGAGTATTAAAACCCAGTAGTCTAGCCCAATAAATCTATTCCCAATGCACTACTTTTAAAATGAATGAAACACCATTTCAAGTTTGAACTACAATATATCAAAGAATGTTTTTCTAAATATTTTACTTAAAAAAAATATAAGAACCATTTCCCTTAACCATTTCCAAACATGGGTTCATTTCATTAGTGTCAATGTCTTTTACGAAAGGGAAAGGGATGTTTACATTTTCAAATTTACACAAATAGGATTATACACTTTCATTTGAAAACCATTTTTAGAAACCTAGTCAAACAAAATTTACCACTTTCCAAGGAAAACAATACACCAGAAATGCAGAAAGAAAAACACACAGCAATTGCAATGTAGGTATACATATAAGGATCACAATCATTACTGCAAGTATCAAAACCCGAATAAACATGGGTGAACCTAGGAGATCGATAATAAACCAATAGACACCAATACATGGTAAATCATCCTTGTTGATATGTCACGATGAAATCAAAATGCAAAATAGGCTCAAACATCCTCTCTCGGGCAGGTCGAGGGGAAATCCCATTGTAATAAACCCAATATATCCACCTACTATGGGCCACTGGTTTGTACCATAACCTACCAATGCAGAAATCATTCTTAGAATATTCTCTCAATATGCAAGACTCCCATGTCTCGAGTGTTTGGAAAATGTGTGAGCCAACCGATGCCAACTGAGCATCCAATCATATATATATATATATATATATGTAACTCCCCGACCCCAGTTACCCAGAGTCGGTGCATTATTATATAACATTGGCATGATCACAAAAAAGATCAAATCTCGAAAGACCGATTTTTTTAGTAGCCTTGGAAACACTAGATATATTCATAAAGTTTTATATTATCCCCTCATAATATCCCTGTAGGTCATTCATAATTTACTTCATCACATCCTGGGAAAAATAAAACATAGAAAAGGGGTGAGCTCAAATGCCCAGTAAGGATAACAATATAGAAGAAACATTCATAAATAAGAATAAACATTTAATGCAGTGTATAACTAAATCCAAAGCCTTTTAAACTTGGAATTCAACATATTATGGCAAAAATAAAATGAAATAATTCCATTTACTTATTCACATGGATATTCTACTAATCCAATAATCACAAGCAATATCAATAACAACTTTCATAATGATGGAATTCATAATGCCAGACTATAATAACCACATAGCCAATGCCTCATGCCAAGACTACAAATAAGATTTTGTCAAGGCCTTGGGCCAAGACACTAGTTTGTCTCATGAGAACTACAGATGCATCGAGGAGCTATAGCGTTCTCCACCCGTCACATATTAAGTCCAATTCATTCCCATATGAAAAGGTTTAAACATAACATAAACATTCGTATTAAAACTAGCATACGAAATGTAAACACGTCATCCATAAACCATGAATGGTATAAAAATAACACATCCACAGTCAAACATTTCACAAAACCTTCAATACAGTATAGAAGTTTTGTTTCATAATAAATCATCTTCAAATAAGCGTAAAATCCATCAAAGTATGTTCACATAGATGAAATCAAAACTCTTTTTAGAGAAATATCTCTTTTTATTTTGAAATAATTTAAGAGTCGTATATTTCTAAAATAAAACAATTTCATTGAAAATATTCTTATAATATTGTAAGGGAATCTTCGAAGAATTTATTACGGAATAAAATAGCCACACCCACCGTATGAGTTAAAAAAACATTCTTACCATAATTCTGTCGAAAAGGTTAAAAAAGCACCTTGTTTGGAAAACGATGGAAAGATTCTTTTATAAACCACATATAAAAGTCAACAAGGGTATAAAGTACTTTAACCCATATTCTAGTAAAGAGTAAACATTCATTGAAATGCATTTTTATGAAACATGGATGTGGATGATAAAGATGTCCTAGTAGATTATTACGTATAAACAATCTCGGATAATGAAGAGATTGCGAAATAAATCCTTAACTTGTACATTTCCTTGGTTGGGGGTACTTTAACTTCCTCTATAGTTGTGAAATAATTTTTATTAAATTATACAAGAATCATATATATTAATATGATATCATATATGATCTTTTAACATTGATTTGTTAAAAATATCGTATTATTATCGTTGTTTTGGGTGTTAACTTACTCGTTTTATTTTATATATTTTGTTACATAAGCCATGTTTTTCATGGATAGGTTGTATCTTAATCATATATAGAATGATATCAAGTCCTTAGATACTATTATTAATCATCAAATTAGAATTAGACTTTAATGGATATGATGGAGAATGAATCTCATCGTGTTCGTGGAGACGGTAGTCCGTACGTACACACGAGCGACAATATCATTCTTTTGATATTAAAATAATATATAATTGGATGGTATATAATATATAAAGAATAATTATCATGTTATATTTATTATTTACATGAATTACACATCATTATTATTCCCATACAAATAATAATATATTGAATAACAATTACACCACGACGTGGAGACGGTAAGCCGTACGTACGCACGTATGGTGACATGTCATTCAAAGAATGGGTATAATACTGAATCTGGTTGTGCCATATTTATAATAATATTAAAGTATATAGGAGATACTGGATTCATTATTTTATAATCGGAATAACAAATAAAGAAGATGTGGAAGATGAAATGAATTTGAAAAAGGGTGGTGAAAACATTACCTCTTCTTCGGGTTATTCCTTTTGATTTGATCAAAGGGGCTCCTTAAGTTGGCTTTCTGACTAAAGGAAGGCCTCTACGAAGAAGTGAGGGAAGTTGAGAGAGTATTTGGTCAGAGGTTTTCCGAGCTAAAAGGCTTTGAATGTGTGAGTTAATGAGAAGTGAGAGTGCCCTTTTATAAGAGGGGTGAGGGGCACCTTTGGAAAAGCTAGAAATATTATTTTATAATAAATTCATATTCATTTTCTAATGGCTCGAAAGTGGATTATTTAAAGTTTATGGTTGGGATAGGACGAAAACCACTCATCCAATATAATTTAGACAGGTTTGGGTTACTATATTAACCTTATCATTAAGTATTAACTCTTAGTTATTTAGTATCACTTTTACAATGTCTCTTTGTATTTTAATATTATATGGTTAATAAACATACTATATACATCCAAGAGACCCCAAAGTGGTCCATTAATGATACACATATCATGATATAAGTCTCTTGGAAGACCCTTAGATTTTTAGGAATTTAATATCAATTAATTCTATAATATTTGTTTTAAAAACTCTTTTATGTATATTTTGAAACTATTCAATAAATGATTTTTGTGAAAATCATAACAGAATTATTAATTAGAAAAAAGTCATTTAAGTCACTAATAACTTGTCATATTAACCTATTAAATTAGTGTAATTCATAAAAAGTCTCAAATTATATTTATTTGGGTATTTATAATATCAATTATTTTAATTTTCCACTATTATGGTAATTACTGCATCATAATTGTGTCATAAATAAATTAAATTATTTAATATCTAAAAATTATAAATAAAATATAATTATGTAGCAAATCTTTTTAGTTTTCTAATGAATATTTACAATCGAATTTATCTTATGTATAACCCTATATTACCAATGTTTTAGTAAATAAACATTGATTTTAACTCTTTTAACTCTTCTTTGGATTAAATAATAATAAATGTCCTAATATAATCCAAGTCGACATAAATGATAATATTTTATTCCTAAGGTTGTTTTCGGTTGAGATAAAGTTGTCCAAAAAAATTAGGACATGTGTTAGGGTAATATTAATATCATTTTTACCCTTAATTACCCTATTAACTTTTAACCGTGGTAAATAAAAGTAAAAAGTTACTATTCACCAAAAATTATATTCATCTCATTGAAACACATTTTACTTCTTGATATTTACCGTGTCTCTTGGATTTTCAATTTTCCAATCATAGAAGCGTTAAAGTTATGTTTTATGAAAAATTCAGTTTTTTAACTGCCACTTAGTAGTTTCACTATTCATCAAAAATTGAAGTTTTTCAGAACAATGCCAAAATTCTACCCGAATCTATAATTGATATTACAAATTAAAAAATGATGTCTATTTTAAAAAATTCCAAACATAAAAGGTGCATTAATTAATTTTATAATTAATTCCGGCTATCACAAAAAATAGTGTGTTTTTGGAAACAATATATATCAAAAGATTGACAATTGATTATGTCCAATTTCAGAGTGAAATTAATTATAATGAACACCGTTGGTTAAAATTGTAAAAATATATTCTAATTATTCTTTAAAACCACTAAATAATATAATTTATCACTATAAATTATTTTGATTAAAAAAGTTGTTTTTAAGTATTTTTCACTATTCATAAAAATTGGAAGTTCTCAGAAAAATACAAAAAATTCAACTTATGATAATTTCGATATTCTGAATCAAAAAATGAAGTCCATTTTGAAATATAAAATGTATATAATTTCAAAAATTAGGTATTACTATTCATAATGGCTAGTTTGATTGGTTGTGGTGTGTTATAACTCGATGTTGCGTACAACACACGCTATCGTATTATTCCAAGAGAAGCGTACCGTAGAAGCTTGGAGTGTTACATTCTCACCTCCTTCAAATAATTTTGTCCTCGAAATTTCTAGAATACTACCACATGAAAATACTCAGGTGGTTCTTCATCATATGTTCCTCGGGTTCCCACTTTGCCTCTTCCATCTTATGGTTTCTCCACAAGACTTTTACCAGACGAGTCATCCGGTTTCTCAGTACTTGCTCTCTCGTATCAAGAATCCGGACAGGCTCTTCGCAATAAGACAGATCGGGATTCAATTCTAATTCCTCATAGGTGAGTACATGCGTTGGGTCAGGCATGTATTTCCTCAACAGAGATATGTGGAACACATCATGAACTTTGGAGAGACTTGGCGGCACTGCCAATCGGTAAGCTACAGCCCCAATTCGTTGTAGAATTTAGAAAGGTCTGATGTACCAGGGACTCAATTTACCTTTCTTACAAAAACGTATGACTCCCTTCCATGGAGATAACTTCAAGAAAACATGTTCACCGACTTGAAATTCCAAATCCTTCCTTCGATTATCATCACAACTCTTCTACCTACTTTGGGCTGATTTGATATGGTTTTGGATTATCTTCACCTTTTCCATCGTTTCCTCCACCAGTTCTGGGCCTATAAGTTTTCTTTCACCAAAGTCATCCCAACAGGTTGTTGTGCGACATCTCTTCCCATATAACGCTTCATATGGTGCCATATGAATACTCGAATGGAAGCTATTGTTATAGGGAAATTCTACCAGAGGTAAATATTGATCCCACATACCCTGAATGTCAAGTGAGTAGGATCTCAACATGTTTTCTAAGGTTTGAATAGTTTTTTTTTTGATTTTCCATCTATTTGAGGGTGGTAGGCAGTGCTCAAATGAAGTTTATTATCCAAGGCTTTCTAAAGACTTTTCCATAATCTTGAAGTAAAATGGGGATCACGATCAGAAACAATCTATAGGGGTACTCCAGGATGTGTCACAACTTCATTAATATATATTCTTGCTAGACGTTCCGGTGCTAGATCTTCTCTTATAGCAAGAAAATGTGCTGACCTGGTAAGACGATCAACAATGACCCATATTGCATTGTTCCTTCTTGGAGTCTTTGGTAGCCCCATGACAAAGACCATCGTAATATTGTCCCATTTCCACTCCGGTATGGGAAGAGGTTGCATGACTCCTCCAGGCTATTGCCTTCCAGCTTTCACTTGTTGACAAACCATACATCTTGACACAAAATCAACAATCTCCATCTTCATGTTGTCCCACCAAAAATGATCCTTCAAATATCTATACATTTTGGTGGTCCTAGGGAGTATAGAGAAATTGGAACTATGGGCATCATCCAGAAATTCCCTTTTTAGATCAGGTATATCGGGAACACAAAGCCTCTTCCCGAATTTCAAAATTCCTTCTTCATACACAATGTATCTCAATCTACCATAATTCACATCATTAATCTTCTATTGAAATTATTCATCATTGGTCTAAGAACTCTTAATCCTTACTAGTAAAGATGGTTTGGCAACCATTTGAAAATGAATTGATGTTTCGCCTTCCCTGGTTATTCCCATGCCCATCTTCACTAGATCCATTAATACTAGATCCCTTTCAATTATCATATTGTTCAAAACTCCGTGATCTTTTCTGCTCAAAGCACATGCCACCTTGTTTGCTTTCCCCGGGTGGTAGTGTATCGTACATTCATAATTCTTGAGTAATTCATGACATCTCCTTTTCCTCATGTTGAGTTCTTTTTGTGAGAAAATATACTTCAAACTCTTGTGATTAGTATAAATCTCACATTTTTCACCATAGAGGTAGTGCCTCCATATCTTCAAAGCAATGATCAGAGCTGCTAACTAATGATCATGATTAGGATAGTTTTTATCATTAATTTTCAACTGTCGTGATGCATAGGCAATAACCCTATCATTCTGCATAAGGACACAACCAAGTCCTTTCTTCGATGCATCACTATAAATAACGAACCCATCATTCCCCGATGGTAGAGTCAATATAAGAGCATTGACTAATCATCTCTTCAGTTCTTCGAAACATTCTTCACACTCTTTTGTCCAAACAAATTTAACCCCTTTACGTGTGAGCTTCGTTAATGGGTTTTCCAATCGGGAAAAATTCTGGACGAAACGTCGATAACAACCTACCAACCCAATAAAACTGTGTACCTCGGTTATACTCGTAGGTGCTGGCCATTCTTGTATTGCCTTGGTCTTAGAAGGATCAACAAAGATTCTATATTTAGAGACAATATGGCCATGAAAAAAAATCTCATGAAGCCAGAATTCACACTTGCTAAACTTCCCATATAATTCATGTCTTCTCAGAGTCTTCAGGATAATGTGCAAGTGACTTTCATGATCCTCGTAGCTTTTAGAGTATACCAATATATCATCAATAAATACCACCAAAAATTCATCAAGATATTCCTCGAAAAATTTATTCATCAGATCCATGAATACATAGGGTGCATTAGTCAATCCAAAAGGCATTACAGTAAATTCTTAATGCCCATACAAGGTTCGAAATGCTGTCTTTGGAATTTCTTCCTTCTTTACACACAACTGATGGTATCCAGATCGAAGTTAAATCTTTGAAAAGTATTGATCTCCATGCAGTTGGTCAAATAAATCATCAATGCGAGGTAGGGGATACTTGTTCTTTATTATTATAGCATTGATCTCCATGTAGTCGATACATAACCTCGTAGATTCATCTTTATTTTTAACAAAAAGAACAGGGGATCCCCATGGAGAAACACTAGGGTGAATAAATCTCTTATTACTCAATTCCACTAGTTTTTTCTTTAGTTCAAATAATTCCAAAGTGGCCATTCTATAAGAGGTCTTCGATATAGGCATTGTTCTAGGAATTAAATCAATGGAAAACTCAACTTCTCGTTCTAGAGGATGTCTAGGTAAATCTTCTGGAAACACATCTACATATTATTTCACAAAAGGTACATCCTCTATTTGAAAATTACTTTCCTCACCCACAATCAGTTCATTCTATTCCTCCCAAATAAATTAATTTATTTGAGCTACTGGGGGGGATCTAGTTAAGAATTAGGTGGTGATGATTCTGCTCTAAGGATAAGGTGTTCCTTAACATCATCATCAAAAATCGTAACCTCCTTCTTCTTACAATAAATCTTCACATCATAGTCCGAAATCCAATCCATACCGAGGGTTTTATCAAGCTCAACCATAGGTATGATGATGAGATTAGAAGATAAAGAACATTTATGTGCTCTAATGGGGACTGATTCACAAATCTCTGATGCAATGATACTTCCCTTAGGAGTTTTAACTGACAACTCCCTTGTTAAATCAAATTGGAAATATCTAATTTTCATAGAAAACTGGGAAGATATGAAACAATGTGATGATCCAAAATCAAATAATGCATTTTCTAAACTTGAGGAAACCATTAAATTACCTGCCACCATGTCTTTCGGAGCTTCTACCTCAGTAGTAGTGATAACATAAGCTTGGACTTGATCCCTTGGCCTTTTCTAAGGTAAGCTCCCCTGAAGCTTAGGACATTCATTTTCATAATGTCCCATCTCCCTGAAATTGTTTCATTGAACATTGGTATCTTCCTTCTTCCCTTTGCATTCACGAGCTTGGTGGCCTTTTTCACCACACTTGTAACAGACACCCATTTCCTTCAAGCAAGTATCGGGGTGTTTCTTCCCATATTTACCACAAGATGGATATTCAACCTTTCCCTTCATCCCCTTATTTCCATTCCCAGATTGATCAGAAGATCTCTTCTTCTCTTTCTTTGCTTTAAAGTCATAAGACATAGAGAATTCCTTTTCTGTCTTGATGGAACATGAGACAATGTCTTCGTACGACGAGAAGGATTTTGAGACTAATGCTCGATGGAGAAATGGTTTTAACCCATCAAAGAAATGATCAATAATACTTCTTGGGTTACGTATATAATCTCCATCATACCTTGATATCCTTGTAAAGTTAGCCTCATACTTTGCGACATTCTCATCCTCCTTTTGTTCAGACTTAGAAATTGCCTTTCCATATCTACTCGATGGTCACGGGGAAAGTATTTTTCTAAAAACAGATCTTTGAACTCCCTCCATTCCATATTTGATACTTCATCATCTTACTTCATGTTTTGAATCAATGACCACCATTGATCAGCATCTCCGGTGAGGCGGTAAACTACGATGATAACTTTTTCCCTTTCACTACTCCCCAAAGTCTGAAATATTTTCTCTAGGGAACATATTCATTGCTCAGATACTAATGGATTTGTACTCCCATTGAATGTTGGTGGTTGCTTCCTCATGAAGTGATCTAACATTGATCCTCCACGCTGCGGATCAGGGTGCTCCATATGGGTAAGGTTATTATTCATAATCTGAGTGAGTTGTCCCAGTATGGTGATTAGCAGATTGACACGAGTTGCATCACCAGCTCCACTATAATTATCTTGAGCAGGATGGAAAAACCTACTTGGATTATGTGCATTGATACAGTTTCCATTTCTTCCACTAGGCACCATTTATAAACAATGTCATAAACTAGATCAGTTTATGAATCAAAATACATAATTCCATACTTATAAAACACTTTACATAAATTGAACTATTTATGGATATAATCCATAATCATAAAAAATGTTTTCTTTGAGGATGTATATACTCATAAACCCATCATAATGATTTTTAAAGAATATGATAGTTATCCTAAGAATATCCCCCGGGAGTGTCGTAACCAAGAGTGCAGCAAGGTTCGTTTTCGGGCAGTAGTTCCCGTTCGAGTCTTTCTCAAAGCGGTTTTTTCGGGTTTTACCCCTAGGTACATTTGTGCGAGAGCCGCCTCTACCTGCTCGTATCCAGATAGAGATGTATTGCTCAAAAAACTCACAAAATCTCTACAATACCAAAATTCTAGGAATTTGTTCTATACTAATCCTTAAAGTCCATCTTAGGTCTATGTGCTCTAATCAGAGTTTATCTAAATCTAGCTTCCAAGGTTTGTACTAAACTTCCTCTGATACCAATTGTAACGCCCCGACCCCAGTTACCCATAGTCGGTGCATTATTACATAACATTGGCATGATCAAAAGAAAGATCAAATATTGAAATACCGATTGGTTTAGTAGCCTTGGAAACACTAGATATATTCATAAATTCTTACATTACATTATAAAGTGAAAAACTACTACAACAACATATTTTCTCCATAGTCCACACTATTATCCCCTCATAATATCCCTGTAGGTCATTCATAATTTACTTCTTCACATCCTATGAAAAATAAAACCTAGAAAAGGGGTGAGCTCAAATGACCAGTAAGGATAACAATATAGTGGAAACTTTCATAAATAAGAATAAACATTTAAGGAAATGTATAACTAAAACAAAATCCTTTTAAACTTGAACTTCAACATAGTATGGAAAATATAAATTGAAATAATTTCATTTACTTATTCACATGGATATTCTACTAATATAATAATCACATGCAATATCAATAACCACTTTCATAATGTTGGAATGCATAATTCCAGACTGTCATAACCACATAGCCAAGGCCTCATGCCAAGACTACAAATAATATTGTGTCCAGGCCTTGTGCCAAGACACTATTTTGTCTCATGGGACCTACCGATGCATCAAGGAGCTATAGCAGGCTCCACCCGTCACATATTAAGTCCAATGCATTCCCATATGAAAAGGTTGAAATATAACATAAACATTCGTATTAAAACTAGCATACGAAATGTAAATAATTCATCCATAAACCATGAATGATATAAAAATAACACATCCACAGTCAAACATATCACAAAACCTTCAATAAAATATAGAAGTTTTGTTTCATAATAAATGAACTTCAAATAAGCGTAAAATCTATCATACGATGCTGACATATATGAAATCAAAACTCTTTTTAGAGAAATATCCCTTTTTATTTTGAAATATTTTAAGAGTCATATATTTCTAAAATAAAACATTTTATTTAAAAGTTTCTTATAAGATTGTAAGGGAAGCATTGAAGATTTTATAATGACAGAAAATAACCACACCCGCCGTATAAGTTAAAAAACATTCTTACCTTAATTATGTCGAAAAGGTTAAAAAAGAACCTTGTTTGGAAAACGATGGAAATATTCCTTTATAAACCACTTATAAAAGTCAAAAAGGGTGTAAATGACTTTATCCCATATTCTAGTAAATAATAAAAATTCTTTGAAATACATTTTTAAGAAACATGGATGTGGATGATAAAGATGTCCCAGTAGATTATTACGTATAAACAACCTCGGATAATGAAGAGATTGTGAAATAAACCCTTCCCTTTTACTTTTCATTGGTTGGGGGTAGGTTAACCTCCTTTATAATTGTGAAATAATTGTTATTAAATTACACACGAATCATATATATTAATATGATATCATATATGGTCTTTTAACATTGATTTGTTAATAATATCTTAGTACTATCGTTGTTTCAGGTGTTAACTTACTCATTTTATTTTATATGTTTTGTTACATAAGTCCTGTTTGTCATGGATAGGTTGTATATTAATCATATCCAGAATGATATCAAGTCCTTAGATACTATTATTAATCATCAAATGAGAATTAGACTTGAATGGATACGATGGAGAATGAATCTCATCGCATTCGTGGAGACGGTAGTCCGTACGTACACACGAGCGACAATATCATTCTTTTGATATTAAAATAATATATAATTGGATGGTATATAATATATACAGAATAATTATCATGTTATATTTATTATTTACATGAATTACACATCATTATTATTCCCATACAAATAATAATATATTGAATAACAATTACACCCCGATGTGGAGACGGTAAGTCGTACATACGCGCGTATAGTGACATGTCATTCAAAGGATAGATAATATACGGATATGGTTGTGCCATATATATAATAATATTAAAGTATATAGGAGATACTGGATTCATTATTTTAGAATGGGAATAACAAAGAAAGAAGAAGTGGAAGAAGAAATGAATTTGAAAAGGGTGGTGAAAACATTACCTCTTCTTCGGGTTCTTCCTTTTGATTTGATCAAAAGGTCTCCTTATGTTGGCTTTCTAACTAATGTATGGCTTTTAGGATGAAGTGAGGGAATTTTAAAGAGTATTTGGGTAGATTTTGGCCGAGAAAAAAGTCTTTGAAAGTGTGAGTTAATGAGAAGGGAGAGTCCCTTTTATAAGAGGGGTGAGGGGCACCTTTGGAAAAGCTAGAAATATTATTTTATAATAAATTCATATTCGGTTTCTAATGGCTCAAAAGTGGATTTTTTAAAGGTTAAGGTGGGGATAGGTCAAAGACCACTCAACCAATAGAATTTAGATAGGTTTGCGTTACTATATTAACTTTATCATTAAGAATTAATTTTTAGTTAATTAGTTTCACTTTTACAATGTCTCTTTGTATTTTTATATTATATGGTAAATAAACATACTATATACATCCAAGAGACCCCCAAGTGGTCCATTAATGATACACCTATCATGATATAAGTCTCTCGGCCGAACCTTAGATTTTAAGGAATTTAAAATCAATTAATAATATAATAATGGTTTTAAAAACTCTTTTATGTCAATTTTCACACTATTCAATAATTAATTTTTTTGAAAATCATAAAAAAATTATTACTTAGAAAAAAGTTACATAAGTCAATACTAACATGTCATATTAACCTAGAAAATTAGTGTAATTCATAAAAAGTCTCAAATTATATTTATTTGGGTATTTATAATATCCATTATTATAATTTTTTACTATTATGGTAATTACTATATCATAATTGTGTCATAAATAAATTACATTATTTAATATCTAAAAACTATAAATAAAATATCATTATGTAGAAAATTGTTTTATCTTTCTAATGAATTTTTACAATTGAATTTATCTTATCTATAACCTTATATTAAAAATGTTTTAGTAAATAAACATTGATTTTAACTTTTTTAACTCTTCTTTGGATTAAATAATAATAAATGTCCTAATATAATCCAAGTGGACCTAATTGATAATATTTTATTCCTAAGGTTGTTTTTGGTCGAGATACACTTTTCCAATAGAATTAGGACATGTGTTAGGGTAATATTAATATCATTGTTACCCTTAATTACCCTATTAACTTTTAACCGTGGTAAATAAAAGTAAAAAGTTACTATTCACCAAAAATTATTTTCATCTCATTGAACCAAATTTTACTCCTTGATATTAAATATGTCTCTCGGATTTTTGAAATTCCAATCATAGAAGTGGTATAATTATGTTGTATGAAAAATTCAGTTTTTAACTACCACTTAGAAGTTTCACTATTCCTAAAAAATTGAAGTTTTTCAGAATAATACCAAAATTTCACCCTAAGCTATAATTGATATTACGAATTCAAAAATGATGTCTATTTTAAAAAATTCAAATCATAAAATTTGAATTAATTAATTTTATAATTAATTCTCATTATCACAACAAATAGCGTGCTTTTAAGAAACAATATATATCAAAAGATTGACAATTGTTTATGTCCAATTTCAATGTGAAATTAATTATAATGAAGGCCATTGGATAAATTTCTAAAAATATATTCTAATTATACTTTAAAACCACTAAATAATATAATTTATCACTATAAATTATTTTGATTAAAAAATTTGTTTTTAAGTATTTTTCACTATTCATAAAAATTGGAAGTTCTCAGAAAAATACAAAAAATTCAACTTAGGATAATTTTGATATTCTGAATCCATATATGATATCCAATTTGATATATAATATAAATATAATTTCAAAAAGTAGGTATTACTATTCATAATGGCTAGTTTGATTGGTTGTGGTGTGTTATAACTCGATGTTGCGTACAACACACGCTATCGCATTATTCCAAGACAAGCGTACCGTAGAAGCTTGGGGTGTTACAATATATATATATATATATAAAGCACAACAGGCATCACCTCGAACTACTCCATGGAACAACCTCTTGCCTTTACAAAACTCAAGTACCCGGGAGCCTCTAAGCACGACCTCCCAAACAATCAATTGCAACCATGGAAGGAGAGTTTTCCATGGAGGGATTTTATCAAAACATTTTCATCACTTTCCCAAAAGTCCCAAATGGGCATTAAATACATTTCAAAATGACTACTCTAAAATAAACCAAAACGCTTGTTCATGCTTGAGAAGAAATCATTTCTCATTAAAACTAAAACTACATGTGAAATTCCATGAATTCTGTTTAAAGGAAAAATGGGCATTATTTCAGTACTGGGTGTCTGCTCGTCAAGAAAATGTTTCAAGTGTCATGTATAAAATAAACGGCGTTTTTCTACACCAAATAATCATTTACAAAATAATTTAATTATATAAAAAATTAATTATCTTATATTAGCTCACATTTATTAAAATTAATAAAATATTTAATTTGAACAAATAGTCTGCACAAAACTGCAAGAAATAATGTATCTTAAATTTTAAAAAGTAGTACAATGGGAACCTACCTCGACTCACAGCTTGAATGCGACAACGCAATACGCCTCGCACATGCGCACAGGCACGCACAAATCGAAGATTGTGGTAATGCGAGGTTACCCCGCCAACGCGCTGCAACCGCAACGATCAATAAAATACATGAACATGGATTTAAAACCATCCATACGAACAAACATCACAAAATAAACACCTCAACCAACATTCAAAACACAACTCGCACCATCTATATTATTTACTAAATCGCTTTAAAATTTATAAAACAAACCAAAAGAGAAACACATCTAACATAAAGAACACCCACGCTAAAAATCATTTGGCCTAAAAATACAATAATCAAGTGAATTTCATCCTGAAAACATTTATTTGGAATTTTTATCAAACATAAACAATGCATAAAACCCTATTTCAAAACCAGGTTGCATTTATGCAAAGCAATCCACCATTTTGAAAAAAAAGTGAAACCCCCATTTGAAATCATTTGATGTCACACCTCAATTTAAAACCAAATTAGCTTTTTAAGACAGCATTTTTCACCTAACCAAAAGTAATCCAGCCAAGACTCATTTCCCCACTTTAAAACCATTAAAAGGACCCAAATGCATTTCATGAAAAGCCTAACACAATTAATTATTCAAAATTTAATTCATAAATTGAGGAGTCATGAAACCAACCACTAACTCCAAAGCTGTGGAAAACTAACATGGGTTCAAAACAACACAATGCTATCTAATATACTCGTACTTACATCAATGGGAAAATAAAGCCCAAGAATTTCAGGATTACATTGGAAACAAAAAGTGCCGGAACCTACCCCAAGGAGGAGAAGACCAAGCGAGAGCACATCTGCACTTGATACCCTTGGAGGAGACTGCCCCACACTTGCACACACATGTGTTCTTATATATATATATACCCTTAATCCATTATACATTTTCCCCGCACATTGGGAGAAAATGTGAATGTAGGGTATATATATATATATACACATGTACCTATATATGCAAGCACAACACCTCAATAAGACATTAACATTATATAACAATTCTCTAAACCCTAAAACACTATGGAACCCAAATAAAAGGTGTGAAACACAACAGAAGACTATAACACTTACCCCGAGCAGCGTCGACAAGCCGAAACCAGCCATTATGCTTCGCCTTCGGCAGTGGATGCTGGAATACACACGAAGTCGACCCAAGAGGCATTCTGCATACCCCAATGACGGAAGAAGCCAACAAAAATGGAATTATCCAAACCCTAGGTTTTTTTTGGACTCAAAATGAGTGTCAGGAGATGATAAATTTTCCAAATCAAGGTAGGAGGGGATTTAGGGACCATACCTTGATGAATCGGACAAAAAACGTGAAGGGATCTAGTCAAATCGACAAACTAAGGGGAAGTCCGAGAGGCGGGGTCCATGTTGCAGACCAAACGGCTCCATGGGCGGGTGTCATATGGAGTAGGGTTTCACTGAAGGGGTTTAACCGAGGGAGCTCGCAAAGAGGGTGGGGTTGCTCCGTAGGGAGCTCATCCGAGGGAGGTAGTCCATAGCCATGGAGGGTGCAGCGCAGGGAAGGGTGCAGTGCGACCAAGGAGGGGAGGTGCACCTCCGGTGCGATGCCCGGGGAGGAGAGAACAAAAGGGAGCAAAAAAGATTGGGGGAGGCACGGGTAGACTATGTTTTAGATATATTTTATCCATTTAAATATACTAATAAAATTAATATTTATAATAATAATATAAATGATGATAATAATAATAATACTAATAATAATAATACCAAAAATAATAATAATAAAATAAAAAATTTAAAGTTAATATTAATACAATTTATCAACAAAAATAATCATTATAAAAATAATAATTATAAGAATAATGATGAAAATAATAATAATAAAAATAAACACCTCATTAATAATATTATTATTAACTACATAATAACATTATTATTATCAGAAATTAAACATTCAACTCATCTGACCTAGATAAATATTTATTTATTCTATATGACATGCATTTGCGTGGGCACCCGGGCTGACTGCATGGCTACCGCTCACTGTGCGGTGATAGTGAATGGGTCTGAAACCCACTAAAAATGTTAAGAGACAAAACATTTTAAGTCAGGACCCAACCCAGACCTTGGCGTAAAAATACAAAACCTAGAAATAATAAAATAATAAAATTAAATTAAATTTGGAAGTCGGGGTGTGACAATTCTCCCCACCACAGACACTTTCTGCCCCCAGAAAGTCACCCAGCCGAACAATGGACCGAACAAGAACTCATGCCCGAAAGAAACTTAAAGAAACCAAGATACGAGAGAACATGATAATAGAAAAGGATTCTAACAACCAAAAAACTCAACTAGAGTGGAAATTTAACTCCCAACCATAGTACATCGGGAAGGGGGGTGATACGGGAACTACCAACTGATCCAAAATATGTTCTATATCACAAGGAAACAACACCTCCGCGAAACTTGGAGCTCATGACTCAGACCAAAGAAAGCCCAAACACTAGAGAAAAACAACAAGGAGGACATAACCTAAGCGGTAAACCTGAGCATAACCGCAAACATGTACTCCCCCGCATGCACTTATATTTTCAAACGATCACCGCTAAACCAAGATCAACCCACGCAAGATCCGGACATACTTTTATGAAAAAATGCACGATCCAGAGCACCATAATCAACGAACGAAACAGTTTAGATTAAAAACGAACACGTTCATCCCAACTTCACGATTACACAATGAACCTACAAAACACCAAAAAATTAACAGTGGAAGGATGAGAATGGAAGGACTTTAAATGTGTCATTGCCAACATGGAATACGAAACCCGAATTGAGGTGTCACACCCCCAACAACTCCTGACAGCGCGCAAGATTCACCCCAAGACCTGTGGTTGGGGAACTGATGGTTGAAGCCTCTCCTAACTCACAGTCAACCACGAGAATCTTCTAGTCACAATGTCCTCCCTAGGGGACTTTTCCTGCAAAGAATCTCTAGATGATCCAGACACCTGTAATGATGGCACGTCTTCAGAGGGGTGTGACATGGCGGCTCGTATGCCCTAAACGTCCATACTGATGGTACACCATTAAACTATCCGAAGAACTGGAAGTTAGAGCCACTACAAGGAACTATTTATAAACAAATTTACCTTACACACTCTGCTCGTCAGATGAGGGACCTTTACGAGCGTCTGGATACTATGGATTGCCAACCGTTTGCGCTCTGGAGACCACTCAGCTAAGAACACCTCATGCACCAACTTCTCAAAAGTGATGCTCCCAACAAGGGAGGACTCACTCCTTGATCTCTTGATGAAGATCCCTGATGAAGGGAGAAGTTTTCATCTAGTCCTGCGACACTACCCCCAGTAAAAAGAGACACAAGATCCTTGAATTTTTCAACATACGCTTTCACCGTCTGCTGGCCATGTTGAACACACATGAGCCCTTTCATTTTCTTCGTCTTCACCTCCACAAGTATAAACCATTGAACGAAGACGACTTTAATGAAATACCACATCATCCCAACATGCAGTAACAGCGGGGTGAACAACTCATACTTGTCTAAAGCCGGACATTCAAACATACCCAAAACAGCATGCACTCTAATAGATCTGGGATTTCCCAATTCCTTGAAGATGCATTCGACCTCTTCAGGTTACTTCGTTGTCTCTAACTCACTACAATCACCATGAAGGACAGACAACGTCTAAGAAAGGCCAAAAAATGGGCATGACTCATCAAAAACTATGGGGACCTTTCTAGGCAGCATTTTCTAAACAACATATAAAACACTAAACCAAAACAGATATCAAATCAAGGCAACATCAATAAAGCACCCTCATCCAAAAACATCTAGCTTAAAAAAACCAAACAACCATAATAACAACCCAAAATTCCCTGTCCAAAATTCTCGTTCCACTTTAGATTCCGAAACTACCCTTTTTTTAATTTCAAAACCTCTTTATTTCCATACAACTTTTCAAATACCAAATCCACTTTTCAATGAAAAATCACATTCTAGAACCATTTACCTCTTTAAAATCCAATTTAGAAAACAAGGTCAAGCCTTTAATTTCAAACACACCAATGTAATCCCATGAACCATTGCACATGACTTCATCAAATTTCATTCATACGCACCCACACACACTTTCCACTCATCCTCCCACATGTGAAAACATTTATAAGGAGTACTTGAGGTTCCACCCCAAACCATTCTCGACCAATTTCCAAGAAAACGCCAGTTTTCCAAACCAAAGGCTTTCATTTTTGAAACCCATTTCATAAATTTAAAGTCATTTAAAAGAAATTTTTCCCATTTTCAAAATCCCTTTTTTTCATTTCCAAAAACACACTTACACCAACCAGAACGAAAATTACACTCAACATGCATCAATCCACTGGATTGAGGGACTAGTAGTCATGTTTAACATAGCGACATGGTAGTGTACCATGCCCCAAGTGAGCGTCATTGACTAGGAAGAATTCAAACCATGTACCTGGACTCCACATGGTTCACTACTCCTTGTGTGATCACGATGTACCATCGGGTTACCTCCGTTGTAATCCCTCAAACCAAAACAAACCAGAACAAGACAAGAACTAAATTCCCAGACTACCCCTGGCGACTGGAGGATTGGAATGGGAGAGGGTTCATGAAGTCCTTTCCATACCTACCTCTCAAGTCCTGACAGTCCTAATATCCATCTACCAGACATCCCAAATAATAAGGCATCAGATACCATTTTGTCACGAACCAACCCGAGTCGACCATGAACCGGTCACCCGAGCTGGCCCGCGACATTGCCTGAGGGGTGTTCTAGATCCCCACGGTCTGGAAACTAGTTCCAGGAATCAAAAATCTAATTGGTGGGAATGATTTGGCCCAAAAGAAAATAAACTAAGTAGTGAAAAAAATTAACACAAAAGAAAATAAATAAAGAGCAACCACCAATGCTACTGACCTGACCACGAAAAATACTCCACGTGACTGCGTGGGTCACTCTCCAAGACTACAAAAAACGTCACTCAAGGCGAACAACTGATGTTGGAACCTACAACAGAACTTGAAACAAGAAAACAATATAGGCATGATTATTAAAACTCAGTAGCCTAGCCCGATAAATCTATTCCCAATACACTACCTTTAAAATAAAAGAAACACCATTTCAAGTTTGAACTACAATATATCTGTAACATACAATGTAATTAATGAATAATAGATTTTCTTATCTATGACTATTTATGAATTAGATAGTGTTTTAGAGGCTTAAAATTAGAATAACGCCAATCTTAAGCATATAATTCTCTAATCTTTTTAAAAGATTGTTTTACCGCCTTTTGATGGCGAACCATTTT
This sequence comes from Viscum album, assembly GCA_963277665.1. NCBI lineage: Eukaryota > Viridiplantae > Streptophyta > Magnoliopsida > Santalales > Viscaceae > Viscum > Viscum album. The sequence goes on along the minus strand of OY728164.1, from coordinate 355,139,009 downwards.
TAAATGAAACATTTGAAAATTTTATAAGTTATATTTGAAAAACTACAGTTATTATTTATGATTTGGAAATTTAGATTTACATTGGATAAATTTTTGGTATTTTTCTGAGAATGTTCATTTTTTAATGAATACTGAAAAATACAGCATTTTACATCAAAACTGCTTTTTCATATAATTTAATTATATGGTTATATTGTCTTTTTAATTAGTTTTAAAGTGTAATTGGAATATATTTTTACCATTTAATCCAATGGTGGTCATTATAATTAATTTAACTTTGGAATTGGGCATAAACAAGTTCCAAACATTTCATAGATATTGTTTAAAAAAAACTCGCTATTTGTTTTGACAACGAGAATTATTTTTATATTAATTATTGAAATTTATATGTGTGGAATTTGGTAAAATGGATTCCATATTTGGAATCATAAGGTCTAAATTATTTAATTAAGAATCCTTTTTTGGACATTATGAATAGTAACGACGGTAAATATCTTTAATTATCTTGATTAATTAGTAATCGGGTAGTTAAGGATAATAAAGTAATATAATAATAATTAAAAATGAACCCAACATGTGTACTAATACTAATTTTTGTGTCATGGTAATCCATGGTATTCCTTGTACCAAAATTAGGGACCCCATGGAATCCCTTTTGTGTGAAAGTGACACTTTATCTTTTTATTTTTAAAGAAATGAGAATATCACTAAAGAATGTATCCCTTAGGTAAAACATTTTTATTTTTGTTTGTGTAAATGGTTTCTTAGACTATAAATATTAATTGGAAAGATAAAATTATTTCCTACATCATTGTATTTTTTATAATTTTTATACATTAAAAAAATTAATTTCTTTATGACATCATAATGATGCAGCGAATATCTCATTAATGAACGATTTAAATAAAATGAAAATATAATGTAAAATCTAAGACATAAACTTGTCAAAAACCTATTGTATGAGTATATTTCGAACCTTTATCACCTTATACTCTAAATATATCAATGTGGGACATTTTAAATACGAAACACATTTTAAAATAAAGCATCATTTCTTGGGTTTCCAAGACCTCCCCTCCTCCCTCTTATAAAAGACCCCCAACTCTACCTCCTTACCCACATCTATCAAGCCATTGGCTCATCCCAGATCTGCTCGTTTTATCTCTCCACATCTCTATATTCATCCTATAAGCCTTACCTTAGTCATAAATAACTTCAAGAAGACATTTTGGTTAAAACCAAGAGGAGTTACCCGATTTAAAGGTAAAGTCTTTTCTAATGTTCTGTTGTTTTATTTTGCTTCTCCAACCCCCTAAACTCTTTTTTTAATTTATTTTTTAAAAAAAGAGTATATTAAATATACTAGTATGTTATTATAATAATTATTCTAGTTACACATACAAACACATACATCTAATGTTTAAAGAACATAATGTTTCTATGGATGGTGAATTTCTGCCTCACGAAATGATGATTGTTCAATATTCTTATAACACCTGAAAAGGTGGCCATTAAGATGTCACTATATTTATATATTGTATATAATATGTTTATGTTTTCCTTAAGCTTCTGTATTTTTCATTTATGGCATACCTTTATGGTTTCCATTATGGGTAAACGCGATATCTTCATTTTAAGAAGTGCGGACTACCGCCCCCTCAGAGTGATTTGATTCGCAAATGCCATATGTGGGACGTATAAAGGATAGAGTTAATGATATTATATATGATATTATACCAGAATTAAAATATACCTTTATATAATTATGATTCCTTTCCATAAAATACAAAATGGAAATGAAAGAAGAATTCATGCGTATGTACAGCTTATCGTCTCCATGAACGGTGCATTTCCTTTCTTACCTCTAAATGTTATGTAATATTATAAATTCATGTATATACTGGATATATATGACATATATGATATCAAAATCATGAATATAATAGTGGATATAATGGATATTTTACCACATGAACAACTTGTAATTATAAAGAGTTTATTTTTGAGTCAAGTACCAACGATCGACAAAACGACCATTATTATCTTAAATAATTACATAGTGTTCATAACATGGTAATAAGTGATATGAAAGGAATAATGAACTTGAAAATTGTTCTTATGAATGTATATATTATCTCAAGTTTATCATTCAGGATTTTAATGAATGATCGATTCATGTCGGACCTGAGGTAAAGGAATTCTTGTTGATCTCCTTTCATTGAAGCATATTTTGTTTTATACACAATTTTGTTTTATACAGTGTATAAAACCTTTTTTCATTTAGCATTATTCAAAAGAAATATTTTTTATATGAAGAATTTTACTAAATGACAAAAGGAATGTTTTTTTGTCTTACGTATGCGGAGACAACGACTTCTCTGTCGCCGTGACCATTATTTTAGTATCGGCTTCCTCTACAAGCCATTAAATTTATTTAAAATTAAGAATAAATACCATGTTTTACTTTTCTTTAATTTTGTTATTGAAAATGGTTTTCATAATGTTTTTATTATATCAATGTGTTGTATTGATATCTTGTGATTGAAATGTAGAAATGTTATGTTTCCATTATGCATGTTTTATGTGATACGATTATGTTATGGTTCTTGGGAATCGTTATGAAGACGGGTGGTTCCGTGATAAACTATTGGTGGGTGAGCTCTATATATATCTCCAATTCATTGGATAACTCTAGGGGGTTAAACGTTAAGGTTTCCGCGAAGAGATTTAGGGAATATACTATGATGGGTATTCCAAACGTAACCATGAGGGTTACTCCCTACATAAGAATGTTATGAATGCCTCAAGTTACCTTTATGTCATATAATTTCTATGATTTATTCATGATTTGATGAAGTATGTTAAAATGCTTATGTTTTACGAGTAAAGTATGATTTCATACATGGACTAATGTTTTCATTTCGTACTTTTATATATAGTACTGATCTTTTCATGCTCATCCCATGTTTTTTAAATGTTTTTCACAAGTCAAGGGAATGGTACATGATGTGATGATAGTGTCAATGAAGTGTCAAGAAAGAATACTTGTATTATTTTAAATATTTTTCCATTGATAGGAAAAATGAGTACTATATTTTATGTAACCACTTTGTTTAAATGTTGAATGTAATGAACGATATATGATCTAATTCTTTAAAACTCTAAACCTGAAATGATCCTCAACGTGTATTCTTGAAATAACTCAAGATTAAGTAATGTTTAAGGCTGGGGCCTTATGATATCAAGGTATGTATTTATAAATATTTTACTTAAAAACGAATTATGAACCAATGCCCTTAACCATTTCCAAACTAGGGTTCATTTCATTAGTGTCAATGGATTTTTAGAAAGGGAAAGTGATGTTTACATTTTCAAATTTCGAAAAAGTGGATTAAACACTTTCATTGGAAAACCATTGTTAGAAACCTAGTCAAAAGCAATTTACCACATTCCAAGGAAAACAATACACAAGAAATGCACAAAGTAAAACACACAGCAAGGGAAATGTAGGTATACATATGAGCATCATAATCACTACTACATGAAACAACATCTGAATAAAAATGGGTGAACCTAGGAGATCGAGAATAAACCAGAAGACACCAATACATGTAAAATAATTCTTGTTGACATGTCACGATGAAATCAAAACAGAAAATATGCTCGACCATCCTCTCTTGGGTAGGTCGAGGGAAAATCCCATAGTAATAAACCCAGTATATCCACTTACTATGGTCCACTTGTTAGTACCATAACCTACCAGTGCAGCAATAATTCTTAGAATATTCTTTCAATATGCCATATTCTCATGTCTCATGTGTTTGGAAAGGGGGTCAGCCAGCCGATGCCAACCTAGCATCCAATCATATATATATATATATATAAAGCTCAACAGTCATCACCCCGAACCACTTCAGGGAACAACCTCTTGTCTTTAATCTACTCAAGTACCAGGGAGCCTCTAAGTGCTGCCTCCCAAACAATCAATTGCAACCAAGGCAGGATGGTTCTCCTAGGAGGGTTTTTATCAAAACATTTTCATCGCTTTCCATAAAGTGCCAAATGGGAATTAAATACATTTCCCAATCACTACTCTAAAAATAATCAAAATTCTTGTTCATTCTTGAGAAGAAATCATTTATCATTAAAACCTGAACTACATTTCAAATTCCGTGAATTTTTTTTAAAGGCCAAAAGGGAATTCTTTCAATACTAGGTGCCTGCACGTCAAGAAAATTTTTCAAGTGTCGTGTATAAAATAAACGGCTCTTTTCTACACCAAATAATCATTTAAAAATTAATTTTCTTATATTATAAATTAATTATCTTTTATTATCCCACATTTATTAAAATTAATAAAATATTTAATTTGAACAATTATTGTGTAAAAACAGCAAGAAATAATTTAACATAAATTTTTAAAATTAGTGCAATGGGAACCTACCTCGACTCGCAGCTCGAACGCGACAACGCGACACACCTCTCATAGGAGCACTAGTACACACAAGCCGAAGATCATGGTAACAAGAGGTTACCCCGCCAACGCACTGCAACATCAAAGATAAATAAAATAAATGAACACAGACTTAAAACAATCCATACGAAGAAATAGCTCAAAAGAACCACCTCGACCTACGTTCAAAACATAACTCGCACCATCTATATTATTTACTAAACCACAGTAAAATTTATAAATCATAATCAATGAGAAACCCATCGAACACAAAGACCACCCATGATAAAACTCATTTGGCCTAAAAATCCAATAATCAAGTTCATTTCATCCTGAGAACATATATTTGGAATTTCTATCTAACATAAAGAATGCATAAAACCCCATTTCAAAACCAAGTGGAATTTATGCAATGAAATCCACCATTTTGAAAAAAAAGTGAAAACCACATTTGAAATCATATGATGTCGCACCTTAATTTAAAACCAAATTCCCTTTCTAACTCTTCGTTTTTCACCAAATCAAAACTAAACAGGCCAAGACTCATTACCCTCACTTTAAATCCATTAAAAGGACCCAAATGCATTTCATGAAAAGACTAACACAATTAAGTATTCCAAATTTAATTCAAAAAATGAGATCTCATGAAAAAAACCATTAACGCCAAAGCTGGGGAATAATAAAATGGGTTCAAACCAATACAATGCTATCTAATATACTCATAATTACATCAAAGTGAAAATAAAACACAAGAATTTCATTATTTCATTGGAAACAAAAAGTGCAGGAAGCTACCCCAAGGAGGAGAAGACCAAGCCAGAGCACTTCACCACTTGAAATCCTTGGCGGAGACTTCCCCACACTTGTGCACACATGTGTTCTTATATATATATATATATATATATATATATATATACCCTTAATCCATTATACATTTCCCAGCAATTTGATAGAAAATGTGCAAGTCGGGCATATATATATACACACACGTACCTATATATGCAAGTGGAACACCTCAAGAAGACATTAACATTCTATAACAATTCTAGGAACCCTAAAACACTAAGGAACCCAAACAAAAGGTGTAAAACACCACAGAGGAATATAAAAATTACCCCGAGCGGCGTCAACGAGCTAAAACAGGCCATTCCTCTTCGCCTTCAGCGGCGGATGCTGGAATACACACAAAGTCGACCCGAGAGGCATTCTGCATACCCCAACAACGGAAGAAACCAACAAAAATAGAATTATCCAAACCCTAGGATTTTTTCAGACTCAAATTGAGTGTTGGGAGATGATAAATTTGTCAAAGCGAGTGAGGAGGTCATGTGGGGACCATACCTTGATGAATCAGACACAAAACGTGAAGGGATCCAGTGAAATCGACACACGAAGGGGAAGTCTGAGAGGTGGGGTGCGTGTTGCAGACCGAACGACTCCAAGGGGGGGTGTCGCATGGAGTAGGGTTGTGCCGAAGGGGTTTAACCGAGGGAGCTCGCGAAGAGGGTGGGGTCGCACCTAGGGAGCTCATCCGAGGGAGGTAGTCTGCAGCCATGGAGGTTTCAGTATAGGGAAGGGTGGAGCGGGACCAAGGAGGGGAGGCGCACCTCCTGTGCAATTCCCTGGGAAGAAAGAACAAAAGGGAGGAAAAAAACAGGGGGGGGCCTGTGGTTAGACTAGGCTTTAGATAGATTTTTTTTTCATTTTAGTATAATAACGAAAGTAATATTTATGATAATAATATAAATGATGATTATAATAATAATACTAATAATAATAATACGAATAATAATAATAATAATAAAAGTGAAGATAATATTAATACAATTTATTAACAAAAATAATCATTATGAAAATAATAATAATAAGAATAATGATAAAAATAATAATAATAAAAATAAACACCTCATTAATAATGTTGTTATTAATTACATAATAACATTATTATCATCAAAAATTAAATATTCAACTCAGCTTACCTACAAAAATAATTATTTATTCTATATGACAGGCATTTGCGCAGGCACATGGGCTGATTGCATAGCTACCGCTCACCGTGTGGTGACCGTGCACGAGTCTGAACCCCACTAAAAATGTTATGTGACATAAAAGTTTATGTCGGGACCCATCCCGGACCTTGGCACATGAATGTGGAGCCCAGAAATAATACAATAATAAAATTAAATTAAATTAGGAAGTAGGGGTGTGACACGAACCGCGTGTGTGAAAATAGTGCATTATACCACTAGTAAATGTGTGTTACCAATAACACTGCAATATTTTATGGTATTTCTCTTTTTAAATTAAATCTATTAATAATCTTAAGTTAATATGAAAATAGAGCATAAAAACTATTAAAATATTATTCTTTAGTTGTTATAGATATCACTTGTACATTAGAATGGTTGGAATCACTGAGATTTAATAAATCATTAAATTATTGTTTAAACATGTTTATAAAATTGTCTATTTATTAACATTTAATTATAATTGAAAAAGAAATCCAATTGAGCATAAAGGATGTGTTTTTATTAAAAAAACTATTTTTATACTCACAAAGAAATGTTATATTATTTTACTAATTTATCAACTATTAATGAGAGAAATTATTGAAATTTATATGTTTTATATTCATTCAAATGGTTTTATTTTAATTTAATATTTTTGATATGCTTAATATAATAAGAAATCATGTTTTTCTCATATAAAGATGTATTTTTCTAAAATGTATTTTTCCAGCCTTTTAATGGTGCACCAATTTGAAAATTAAATTTTCAAACATTTATAAGTATTATTTGGAAAAAAACTTAAATAAATATATAAAAAATTTCTTAGAGTAAATTATTTTTAATTTTCTGATCATTTTAATTTTTGATGAATAGTGAAAATAATTGATTTTTAAATGAAACTGTTTTATTCAAATTTATATATAAATATAAAATATAATTTAAAGTGGTTTTAGAGTATAATTATTTAAATTATAAATCATTAAATCTTATTGAGGACATTATAATAAATTTTATATTTAAATTTTATATAACGACATTTTAAACTTTTAAAATTTTCACTTTAAAACCCATATTTTTCCTTTTCTTTGTAGAGTTACCATTAAATAAGAATTTTACCAATTTTTTTATTTAAATTTGGTAGAATTGATTATATCATTAGAATCAAAATTTAAAAAATTGAATTTTAGTTCATTTAAATTTTTATGTATATAAATGATAATTTGGAAAAAAATATTACGGTAGTATGGGAAAAATAATTACAATTTTATAGGTTTAAAGGTAAACATAAAAAATTCCTACAAATTACATATTTTAAAAGTCGATTGAGGTATTTATTAACCTTATCCATTCTCTAAAATATTAATTTTAATTCAATTTCTTGAATATTAATGCCTCTTCAATCTGGTTGGATTTAAATATAAAATAATCATTATTTTAATCACTGAAACCCACCTCTCCTCAAGTATAAAAACCAACACTCACTTCCCCATTTCATGCCCTAAGCCGTGAACCTCATAAAAACACTACCCCAAACTCTCATCCATACACTCATGTTGTCTAAGTTCTATTGGTCTTAGTAAAAGTCTAAATCAAAAGTCTTCAAGGGGTCCTCCAAGGAGGTTATATTCAAGAGTTAATTTTCTTATAAAACTTCTCTAATTTTGTTTTTGTACTCTACTTTATATTCATCTCATTCATCCATCAAGGCATACTTTTATTATCATTTGTTTTTTGAAAAAAAAAATTCTTTTTTCAATAGCATACATTCCAAACCACCTCAAGCATAAGTTAATAGATGAATATTATTATTTAAATGTTACCATTCTTACCATGACATTAGTACAGTGGGAATAATCAGTATTAACTGAATTATAAAACTATAGTTCACACATGTATATATTATTAACTATTTGGGGACCAATTTATTATAAATGAAAATATTAAACTTTTTAAAAATAAATTCAAATGTTTTTTATGAAGAAATATATTTACATTTTTAAATATCTAATAAAAAAATCTCTTTTATAGGATCATATTAATTAAATTTATATAAAAAAACATCATTTTAGATAAAATCCAATTTTATGCATTAAAGAATTATTTTTCTAGAACGGGTTTTCACCATTCGATGGTCTACACATTTCAAATCTAGTTTGTAACACTTTTAAAAATTATTTTTGAAAAAATAATCTTGTTATTTGAAAATGTAATGTAAAATTTTACTTAGTTCGTTTTTTTTAAATTTTTCTAATATGTTTCGTCTTTTTATGCATAGTTAAAATAATAATTCATTTTATTTCAAAACAACTTTTCCATATAAATAATTTATGGTGTTAAATTATATATTTGCTTCATATTTAATGTGTAATCACATAATATTTTTATGATTTTAATCTAATTTATTTTATTGGAATCAATTTATCATTGAAATTGTGCATAAATATTTTTTGATCTTTTGCACGTTTTTACTTTAAAATTGGGTTTCTCATTTCATCAACAAGATTGATTGTTTAATTAATTTCTAAAATTTATAAGTCTAGAATTTTGAAAAATGGATTCCATAATTCAAATAAAGAGACAATAATTTTTTAAATAGTTCCCTTTTAATTTTTGACTAAATTAAATGTAAACATAGATAATTTTTTATTACCATGGTAAAGTTTAAATCATAAAATTAAGGGTAAATATAATATTATAAATAATAATGAATTTCCAGAAAAACATATCCTAAATTTATTAGATGAGTATTTTTCATCCCTATGAATTAAAGGATTGGTTATGTGAACATTCATGGCCTTTTGGATAATAATTTAACCTTTATTATATTATATTCAAAAGAAATCCGAATTTTTTATACTTTTTTTAATAAGAGAAATATTTTTAATGTGGTATTTTATGAGGGAAATGTTTGAATATAAATAGAATTTTTAAAAGAAAATTTTTTTATCTACATTATGGTAATTCATTAATAATTTTTAATGAAAACCTAACAACCTTAAATAGGGACATAATAAGGATGTAGTAATTGCTTATATCAAGAACATATCATTTCAATAAAATTAAAAATACTAAAATAAATACAATTATAGATTATTAATCTCATACATGAATATTTTAGATGAATTTTACATGTTAGCGATGTTTTATAATTACTTTTCCAAATTTTACATAGTGTTATGATTTTTTGAAAAATTAGGCAATGAATTGTGTCAAAATTGACATTAAAGAAATTTCTTAAAAATATTTAATTTATTGATATGAATTTTATAAAATTATTTATTTAATCCAGTTTATTGAGATAACTCATTAAATTTCATTGATGACTCGCCAATGGTAATTTTTAAGTTTTATACTTATTAAGTTAACCCTCATTGTTAAAATTAAATTATATCATGGTAATAGATAATGGATTAAATGATGATAAAAACGAAATCATAATTATAAAAAAATATCAAAACATATATAATTTACATTTTTTGAATTTATTTCCACCCCAAATCTTCCTTTACTTTTAAATAAGTCAGTATGGTTTTATTTTAAATTGAAAATTTAATTTTTACTATTTTAATTATTTTAATAATTACAATAGTTCCCATATACTCTTATCATTGCCCCTCCCCCCAAAGATACCCCTCTTAGGACAGTGATAAAGAAAGGGAGATAATGACCCATTTATTCCTATCTTCAGTATTCCTTGGTTTAGTGACTAGCACCAAGGGTGTACAATATGAGAGTATGGAAGGCATTACCCTTTTTAGGAAAACACGATCGGGAGATAAGATAGATATATACAATAAAACTCATAGAAATAACATAAAAAGAATGAAAAAAACAATTGCATATTCATGTGTAAAATAGAAGTTAAAAAATGTCTCCAATGTAAAATATCAATTTTAATGCTATGTAGAGACCCGTCAATATTTAAGATCTGGGCTAATAAAGTATATCATTATCAATGTAATCCTCTTAGAAACCTCAAAACGATTTTTGGTACATAGGGTAAGAATACAAGTATACTCAATAAGAAAACCAAAATCTCTCATGCACATGTCAAAGAGGCATACTAATCCACCTATGAGAAAACAAAAGAACTAAACAGCCCCTCATAAGCTAGACTAATAATCCCAACCTCACCAAGGCATGCTCACCAAACAACACAAGTCAAATAATATAATATTGTGAACATCGATAATAGGGTAACCCACAAAACGTTCCCACTAATTATGAAACTTTTTCTCAATGTTGAATGTCTTGCCACTTCCATCTCAACCACATATCACATCACATCTGACCTTCACAGGTATAGGCCACAAACCATGTTACAACCTGCATGCACACATCTGGGCCTCAAAACACATCACTTCACATCTCATCTCGTATTATCCCTATGAAACCTAGGAATGCACAAGCCACATCTCCCAAAAACACCTAGTGTATCACATCTCACTCAAGGATACTTGGTCAATCATAACCACCATCTAAGTAATCTAAAATACCTATGATCATCCCAACCTGTTCAATAACTACATCGCATGGAAGAGTGTGTATAAAATAGTGTGTACCCATCCATCCATACTCCACACCAGATATTGTTAAAGGTACCCTCCCTCAAGATAATAGGGGTGTTTGGTGCATATTGATTAATAAGGTTAGGATGAGTATAGAAATCCTGAGCAAGACACATGTATATACATATGAAATAAAATATATGCAAGCCCAACCTATGTTTCCTCTGATAAAACACTCTCTCAGACCACCATTACCTTTGTTTTTTCCTCTAAATGAACCAAACCACGCATCAAGCTATAGAACCCATTACATATTCCAAAAACAATCATTTAACCATTATCATCACTCATTAAAGAGTCCATTTAATCATTCTTTGACCTCCCATGAAACTACTAAAAATAACACACAATATAAAAAACATATTACATAACTTTCATGTGGTGACATACCATGGTATATTAATGCACATTACATAAACAAAAGATCATGACACTACATCCATGTTTAACACCGATTCACTATATAGCATATATTGAACTCTAGGTATGGGTGAATCTTTCTGCATGATATCAAAGATGAAGCACCGATACTAAACACTACCATCATCCTTTAGATTTACCCCTTTTAGTCCATCCTTCTGTTCAAAACAACTACCAACTCACAACCACATCCAGAAACATTTTTATCCCCAACTAGTTTTGTAGACCTACAACACAATCACACCATTCACATATCACCATGTCAAAAAAACTAACCCCTATGCACAACCATCACCATATCTACATCACCACACAAACCAATGAAATAAATATTCATATTTAATAAGGAATTCCTTCGTTAATTAATCTTTTTATTTCAAGGGTAATCTTAGAAATAGATTGATCATGGGGATAGATTTATTTTCCAAATGTATGTGGTTAACAACTTCCATGAAAAAAAATCAATAGTAAGTTAGCAACATGAAATCCACATTCCAAACAATGTTGGAAAACACTACTAGAAATTTAGGCTATATCCAGGGGTCAAAACAATGTCTATAAGACAATAAAATGTGGTATTGGTTATTTCCACATTTCAATGAGTAGTGGAAAGTATTGGAAAGGATCTAGGGAGAAACTGATAGTCATAGTTTTAATTCGTGCATATATCCCGCCCCAATTCATAAAAAACGCCGACCACACCCCCTCCCTAGATAGACACACCCTACACACCCCCACACGTTCCACACCCCTCACCCCTGTAGACTCCCCTTACACCCCTATACCCCCACCCTCCTTCCTAAAAGTCCCCATATTTATTAGAAATCCACTAACCACCCTGAACATACCCCCCCTCCCTAGACATACCCCACCCCTCCCTGAAAGACCTCCATTCCACTCCCCCCTGTAGACCAAACATACCCCCCATCCCCTAGGACAACCTGCATCCATCTCATACACCCCCTAGATAGCCCCCTCCCTCATGAACACCCCCTGGATACCCCCCCTCCTCCCTTCTAGACACCCCTCCATTTAGATTTAATAAAAAATCACCCCCCATACAGACCCCCCTCCCAGGACTGACCCCCCTGCACACCCCCGCCGCATACAGACCCCCTTGCACCCACACACCCCTACACATCCTCTTCCCATCCCACTTCCAAGATAGATCCCCCATCCTTCTTAGACACCCCCACCTTAGATAGAACCCCTGGGACAGACCCACCCCTCACGGATAGACCCCCTACCCCCCCCCCCCCCTCCACTGCACTACCCCTTCCCCTTGAAGACCCCTCACACACCCCCCGGACAACCCCCCATCCATTTAGGACCACCACTCCCTCCTGGGTACCACCTAGACACCAATTTCCTTGACAACCCCATTGACACCCCACACCTCATGGACACAAATCCCTCCTGGACAACTCCCATCCTCTTAGATAACTTCTAGATATCCCATCCTCCCACCTGGACCCCATCTCCCCTTCATGGACATCCCCCTCACTCCTGTAAAACCCCCTCCTATACACTACCCCACTTTTAAATACCCCGATTACATCCCCCCTCCTTCCTAGACACCCCCTGGATAGCCCCCCCCCCCCACCCTTTAGACACCCATCCCTCCTACACAACTCCACATCCCTCATCTACACCCCTCCCTCCTGAAAACCTCCAAATGGAATACACTATATAATAATGTAATAACCCTACAATAAACCCCCTCGATAGCCCCCGCCTCCACCCTGAAGACCCCAATTACACCCCCCCTCCTTGATATCCCCCCCCCCCTCATGGACACCCCTCCCTACTGGATAGAAAAGATAGGGGGACCAACAAATAGAACCATTTTTTAGACAATTTCAGATGATTCATATATGCAAAGTGACTTCTATGTTTTGGTTTCCCGTTGCGATAATTCACATGATGTTGCATCACTAAGGGATGTTAGAGAATGTAGAGTAGGTTTTATTAGTGTCTTTTAACCTTCCAAGGCATTGAAACATACAGACATACATCTTTTAATAATATCGTAAGGGATCTTTTAGACCACTCCCTGGTTATAGTGAAACTGAAGAAGGATTAATTAAGTAGTATGAAATTTTTATACTTAATGAATTTGATGAGGATTGAGGTATTTCTTCAGACTATACATGTTGGTCTCTTCAGGGGTTGGATTAACACATCACCTAAAACATTTAATGAAAGACATTATATAATATATGGAAAGTTGAATGAGTTGGTAAAATATCCTGGATGGTTTTAAAAAAGACCTAGAAAGTCTAGAGGATAGGCTTCATGATATCTTGGGTGATGAAATTGTTGCAAATATGGTAGATAAACAAACTATTATAGTTGATGGAATCCTAGAAATGGAATGATCTTGGAGGGAAAAATCTAGAACCTCTAGTATAATGATAATTATTGGAATAGGTCCTTCATGGAATAAGTGAAGGAGGGGAAGGTGGAAAGGATAATTATTATAATATTGGATGACATATCATATATTATGTTAGTGGGGTGGATAGGAAATTGAAAATTCATCATTTTATAGAGCTAATTATTTTAGACACCATGACTAATGGTGGAGGATTTAATAGGGTGGACAAAGAGGAGTAGTTTTTAAACCACATCCTAAGTCTAGTGGGAAATAGAGATAGTAATATATTTGTAGAGGTTCCTGATGAGGGTGATATAATGGAGGTGGTATGCATCTTGAATAAAGAGAGTGCGTCAAGCTCAGACGAATTTCTGGGATCATTTTCTGTGGTTTCATAAAATATTATTAAGTGTAATGTGGGACAAGTATTGTGGAATTTAAATAGTGGTCAAAGCCTCAACGGGGAAATCTATTCTTCTATTTTGGTGGTCATTAAAAATATTAATGATCCTATTACTTTCAATCACTATAGGACCATCTACCTCTATAACATTAAATAAAAATTCATTTCTTCCCTTACCAATAAGAAACTCAACATTGCAAATCCTAGGATGTTCTTGGTGGTGATGCATGACTCTGTGAAAGGGCCGAGTATTAAAGGGGAGATAAAAATATCCAAATTGATGGTGGACAACATAAATAGGAAAGTGTAATGCATTAACATAATAATTAATGACGACATGGACAAGGTGTATGATCTGATTGAATGGAGTTTCATTTTCAAATCTACGAGGAGGATTGGTTTTAGGTAATGGTAATGAATGTTATTAGTTGTATGATAGTATATGGTGTTATAATATTTTTATTATCGATAAGGTTGCTGAAGGGATAGAGAGATGAGACATTATTGTATGAATGATCCAAACAGTTATCTATCCCTATCAAAAAATGACTTGGTTGATACATCGATAATATTATAGTATAATAGAAATATAAATATGGAAATAAATTAGTGTTATTGTATAAAAAAAGAAATTATTAACAATGAATGTTAAAAGATACCGTAAAATGTGATGCACTATTCTTGATCAATATGCTCTCTTGAAAGTTGTTCCAACATTGAAAACATGACATTGTGATATTTTTAATAAACTAATAATCACAAATGTGGTTGAATATTGTTCATATTTTATGTAAATTTAGAATGAAGCAATGTCTATTTATAGAGTCTTGTAATGGATTTAGAGACATCATACACTGATGAACAACAATGGTAGATAGTGGGCTAACATTTTCTGATAGAATTTTATCTGTTTTTTCAAATTGATTAGGTGAACCGGGATGAATTCATGCACCCCCACCATTTTTCATGGGGTAAATATCATCACAAAGAACATATTATATATTTTAAAAAATTCCTACATTAATTAGGGAAAATACATGTAGTAAGTGAAATTATAAGATCATGGAAGTTAACTTATGAAATATACAACCAATAGATAATGTTTTATATTAAAACTAATGATATGTATCTAGATATTGATGAAATGTGATGTATTGTGATATATCTAATGTTATATAATATAACATATTGAATTTAGATATGTATAGATAAATTCATCCAATGTGGTAATGGAATCAACCTACCAAAAGGAAGAGGAATGATCGGAGGATCCAAATCTATCATTATAAGCTATAATGAAAAAAGGGGTTATAAGGGTCTAAATTTTTAATTGAAATTGTGTTAAATAAATACCAAAAAAACTAATGGTATCATAAAAAATATGATTTTTTGCATGTGATATCAATCCATTTTTTATTGAATGAAATCTTTTTTAAATAAAAGGGTGTATTTGGAGAAACCAAATCTGGATGAAATGGGAGAGTTATAGATGGATTGTAACAGTTATTCAACCTTATCCATGTTTAAAGATGTCTATAGTAATACATTACAACCCCTACCCCACTTTCCCACCCCCTGTACACCTTGTCACACCCCCTTACTCCGGCCGAAACTACCCCCTCCCCTACCTTGCAGACCCAGCCTTGCCCCGGGACTCCCATTGGATAACCCCAACCAACTAGACAACCGCCCTATATCAAATCATCACATTCCCTCATAGACACCCCACCCTCCCTCTGGGAAAACTCCTCCCCCTCTCTCCAATACACCCCAATCCACTCTGATCTCCCCTCCCTCCCAGAAACCCCCATGCACCCCACCTGTACCCTCCCCCCTTGCACCCCACCTATAAACTTCCACTACTCCCCTCCAATTTCACACCTACAACCACCAAAACACCTTTCCCCCACCCTTCACCCCCTTCCCATCCTCTTGCACCCCCTAACCCCTCATACACACCCCTACACACCCCCCTCCCCCTCACCCTACCCCCACCCCCTCCCAACATTTTTAGAAGTAAGTTGAGAATAGATTAAATAACTATATTTAGTTTGATTAGATAAAGGGTACCTAAAAACCTTCAGTCTAGAAACATCAGAACAAACAACACTGTTTTGAACTAAATTAGTTATATTACTAGAGAGTTTCGAATCATAGAGGCTATTGGTAGATGGAGAAATTTAATAAATACAATTACAAGAAATTATGTAATGGATTAAATAGTATTGAACAATGAAGGTAAAAAATCATAATACATTGATAATTTATCACTAATAATTGTAAAAAATAACCCTAATAAATATGATTAGGCCAACCTCTTTAGCTGTACGGTCACAAATTTTTTCTGGAATAGAATCATATCCCTTCATGAACACTAAACATTCATTGATTCAAACCAGATATACAAACAATGAAACAAACCAATATCATGAAGAAATATATCTTCAAATTTATACTTCTAATTTTACATCTTTAAGATCATCAATATATTCACTATTAAGACAATATATAGGTTGTCTATGATAGTAATGAAATTCATTTAAATCATCAAAAAAAGAAAATCAATATTAAAAGACAAAAGATATAAAATTAATCCTAGTATGTAAAACAACCACCCTCGCTAGAATGAAATAGATCTCATCCATCTTATACCAAGACATTAGAAAGGAACATGTGACATTTAGTGTGAATCCTTTGCTATTCAGTTATACTATATTTGTTCTACTATAAATGTTGCATTGTTAATGCTTGTGTAGGTCATATAGTGTTCCAATGTTGGATTCCATTGGGGGCCAGTTTGATCGAATTACAATTTGGGCCTTCCTATTATTTAGCTAAAGGAATGTAGTTATAAAGAATTAGATGTTCATATTTCTATGATAAAATGAGTTTACATTCAATTCAATCACATTACTATGAACCACTACCTGAGAAACAAAAATACCTTCCGCCAAGAATAGTTGGACCTAGAATTTCCAAATCATGATCCACTTCTTTTTAGCCATGTTTTCCATACAAAACCATAACTTTTAGAACATCATCAAATAAGACATGATATATAATGTATAAAAAATATCAATGAAAACATTTTCATATGTGCGACTAAATCCTTCTTAGCGAATGAGAAATACGAGACATGATAAGAAGTGATTATGGGACGATATTGAGGGACTTATCTTGAATAAAAATCCTCAATTATTTATGACATACATAAATAATTCAAGAGATAATGGGAAAAAAAGTAGGAGACTAATGGATGTCCTATAAAAATATAATGGGGAAAATCTAGGCCAAAGATAGATTAAATTTATTAGGTTCACTCTTGTAATTTCAAAAAAAAATCTATAAAAAATGGCATCTCACCAAGATTAGTATCATTGTTTACAAAACTATATTCAATAATTACATACAACTCTAGATCCAATACTATCATGACCTACCTTCACCATGATGTGTTAAGGGACAACACACAGCTGGACCCTTCCTTTTTCAAGTTGAAGAAGAGATAATTACCCTTGAGACCCTCCTTTAATAGGCCCTGTAGTGGCGACTAGCACCAGGGGTATAAAAGCATATGTAATATGGAATGTGTTCCCCTTTTTATTTTTTATAATTGGGAGATAATATAGTAAATCCAAAACAACACCACAACTCAATGTATAGGTATTTCCAAAACAATCAATTCCCATATGTATTTTCAAATAATAAGTGCGAAATGTACAAGAAAAACTCCAAAGGGAAGTACCAAAAAAAGGAAAACAGCAACAAAAATTTTCCCAATGTCTAAAACATTAGGGTCTTGTTCGGTCCTCGTAGTCCTCATGGAAACCTAAAAGTTGGTTTGTATTCATAGGGTGAGTATATAGGTATACAGAGTCAGGAAAACCAAAATCTATCTGGCACAAGTGGGGAGGAATTCTAATTCCCAATGAGAAAAGGGCATAACCAAGGAACCTTTTAAGGAAAATATACACCCAAACCTCTCCAAGGCACACTCCCCAAATAACACAAGTCATGTAAGGTAATAGTTTTAACACATCTATGTTTGGGCACCCCAAACAAATTTTCAACTAGTTATTGATGACCTCCTACGCGATAGACCTCCCCCACCATTCTCACCGTAGTCCCACGACCATACCCCACCCACACACACCCAGGATACCACATCCACACATCCTACTTAAAAACACCTGGCACACAACATCCACACGTAACCATGCCCACACACACCTAGGCCAAAACAACTACCGCTACACCCGAAGACATCGGGGTCCGAATAACTACTTTCATTGACAAATATACCTATGCCTCATCCCGGAGACACTTGGGGAACAACCTGCCTGCACACACCTGGTCTAACCACCACAAATATCCTACCCAAAGAACCATGGGCTATAGTAGACCTCTCGCTGTCACAGCCTTCTAGAAGAGTCTTGGGATACTCGTGAAAGGATTCCAAAATAGAGCTAATAACCAACAACTCATTGGAGTGTTGGGGAAAACACCCTCCCCTATGAAATGGGGTTGTTCGGCACGAAGTGATCAACTTCGGTTGTCCATGAATAAGAATCATAAGTACTAAATTATATAAATAGGTAAACAAGAAATATTCCCAACCTAGGGGTTCCAAAACCACCCCATAAACCAACACCCTTGTTACTATTCATTCATTTTAATCACAACAACCACAACCAAGTCACAAATCATTCATGAAAAAAATTTACCACTGAACCCATTCTTGTTTTAATTTTCAAGTGATCGCAATTAAATAATTATTTCCGATTAGGAAAATAATAGTTGTAGCCACAATGTAATGAAGGAAAATCAATCATGAAGCTATTTAAGAATTCACACCCAGTTCTCTTGTAATGTCACAAAAACAAAATGGATTTTTGAGATCCCTCAAAGTACTAGAACCAAACCAAGCTCCAACATACAGCCCCGCATGGCCTCAGATCATCAAACCAACATCTCCACAATAGGGGATCTCATCCCCATCCACATCACCCCACGAGCATCATGTAGAACAACCAGACATGTTACAAAGACAAAGAAAGGGTTTTTTCATATTCAAACACACCATTCATCAAGTTATTTCATTTCATTTGGATAACTGGGTGATCACACATGGATTATTGTTTAAAGGACCCCCATTTAATCAACCAAGTTTATCTGATTAACCCATTTTCTTGTTATATCCATTCAATCATCACATGAGACCGTGTTCCATTATTTCACAAGGAAATACCACCATGGCCATGATTTTCAGTGGACATAAGTCCATACACTTCAAATCATATAATAAAGGGTAAAAGAGTACACCATAATCAAAAAACACACCCCTTCATTCATTAAAAGTCAGTTTATTGTCTTCATTATGTTTTGGTTTCATCAATCCCGGTAATAATATTATTATACCCACCCATCGTGAAACACAGTAAAGGGATACAAATGATGAACCCTACATGGATGATCAGTGATTGATGTTTTTCTCCTTGCACCAAGAACTGGGGATGCCAGAATTGTAGGGAAGGAAGTATGATGAATCCAAGAGTGAGTTGGAAAGGATCCAGCATAGGCGCACCACTATCCTTGGGAAGGAGGAGTCAAAGTTCACCATGAAAAGAAAAGGGGACTAGCCAAAATGAAGAAAGAATGTATCTTGGGAAATAAAAGGTGAGATCCTGTAGATATGGGATATGAATTTTGAATTGATTTTATGGAGGATTGTGGTCTCTCCATGTGGTTGGGTGGTTACACATGATGGAATTATTTTTTTATTTAATAATTCTCATCGAAGAGGTGGTCATAACAGTTTCACATTAAAAAGTTTATTTTAATGAGAGTAAATAATGTAATAGGGGAAGAACAAGAATGCATGGGTAAATCGTGTGATGCATGAAAAAATCCATGTGTTTTGGTAATTCAAGGTCCACCCTGCTCTTGGGGATTTTGGATATCATTTGTGGTATTTTAATGGCTATGAATGGGGTATTAAAACAGTTTTCATCAAAATATACATTGTACGAGCGAAATTAGAAAATGAAACAAGTGTGGAACACCATTTTTTGAGACACCATATGCGGTGCTACGGTCATGGTGCCACCTTCATGGTTCCCCCATAAGTGGTGCCACCATTTCAGTGTGTGACTGGGATGGTGCCACCTTTTTGTCATGCAACCGTGATGGTGTGACTTTGTCATGACCCGTCCTCGGGGCCCGTGCAGTGACTACCCCATGCCCGCCTTCCATAGGCCAGGGGTTGGCGACTAGCACCAAATGCGTAAATCATGATAACTGGGAAGGCATTGCCTTTATAAAAGTAAACAAACACCACAGAGTACAAGCAGAAGTAAAACACTAAGTACAAAGAGAAGTGATGAAAGGTAAATGGGCCAGAATACAAACCCAAAAGAATGTACAACTACAACTAAACAAAGTACAATAGAAAAAGACAACAGCTGGAGGGATGGAAGCGGCTCCTGGGTCGTCCTCCTCAGATCCTACCTGAAGGGTAGGTACAGATGGCGCAGCTCCTGGATCGTCCACCACGGATCCTACCTGAAGGGTAGGTACAGATATCCTCCACAACGCTCTCACCCGTCAACCTCCTCTGAGTGTCGTCTCGCCGTGAAGTCCACCTCCGGATACTGACTCGTCGTGTAGTCCACCTCCGGGTACCATCCAGTCCTCAAACACTCGGCCTCCGTCAGCACTGCCCGTCGTCTACAACCAATACAACGAGTTGCGGGCATAACCCATGCAGGGGTGAGTAAAACGATACTCAGTAGGGACCCCGAGACCCTCAAGGTCTCACTAAAACCAACATGGATAACCACAAATAAGATCTCAACAGATAACCTCTAGTTAGGTATATGCCCATGCATATACCTAATTTATCAAGTAACCCATCTCAATCATGAGGAAAACACCAAGATCATTAAATCAACGGATAACCACTACCCAAGTACATTCCCATACATATACCTATGTTATCAAGTGACCCATCTCAATCATGAGGTAAACACAATGGTAAAAAGTCTCAGCTCAAACCAGTATTTTCATTATCGAAACCGTAACTACTGAAGAGCCCCCGTCTCTCGAGTGTACAGTGGTCCTGTCACGACTCTGAGGTACTGCTCACTAACCTAAGACTTCTAAGGTACTCCTCCTGTCGAGTACCGCGGGTCAGCCACCCAAACACAGTAGTGCTTCTTTCCAAGGTATGTCACCCAAACATAGTAGTGCACACCCCCTAGTAGCCTGCTGAGGTACTCTCCGGATGAGTACCGCCGGTCTTCACTGTGACACAGGTAGTGCTCCATCCGCCATGGGTCTGCACCTCACATAGTAGTGCTCCGTCCACTAGGCAAGTCGACTCACTCCAAGTCGAGTCGGTCAAGCAGTCGGTAGGTCTCAATCAGCTACACGGTCTCCGTACTCCGCACGCTCGTCTCCGGGAGGGTCCGCTCCACGAGATACAGGTCGATACTCCATGTATCTCAGAGGACCACCTCGTCATAGGGGTCTCAACGCAACAGACGGCGCGTCAATCGGACACCCGGTTTGTGAGTTATTAGCCTTTTCGTCCCAGGGGCCCGGTTGGTTTCGTGAGCGAACCAACCCGGCCGTATATCAACTATACCCCGAACTCTCATAGGTTATACTCATAGGGACCTTTTCTCAACGAGATCACCAACGCCGCTGACGGTTCTTCAAATAGACGTCTGGTCTGAATGATAACAGCTTTTCTCTTCCAAGGGCCCGGTTGGATTTCGGGTACAATCCAACCCGACCACTATCCAAATACAACCAAAATATGGGCGAAGTATGCCAAAAGTTCCGTCTCACTTAGAGGAATCCAACAAAGTTTATGGCACGTTAATCGGACGTCCGGAGCTCAAGATATAAGCATTTCCGCTGCGAGGGCCCGGTTGGTTTCGTATCCGAACCAACCCGGCCAAACCCAAAGTATTTCGAAACCTTGAGTGCGTTATACCGAAATGACCGTCTCATTCCAAGGATCCCTACACTACTGACGGTGCATCGATCGGAGGTCTGTAGCCCATGATATGGGAAAAATACCAAAGAGGGTCTGAAAACGAGGGGTCTGGGCCCGGACTGACCCAGCCCAACCCCCCTTGGGTCGCCCCAAATCGGGTCGACCCGACCCGGGTCCGACCTGGCTGGGCCCGGCCCGGCCGACCAGCCGCGGCTCGGCCAGCGCGGCCGAGCCGAAGCCGCGGGCAGGCTGCGCAGCTCCTCCACCCTCGCCGCTAATTGAGGCCTGCGACAATCGCCACCGCCAGCCCTCCGGCGGCGCGCCGACGCCCCCGGTCGCCGGCGTGCCGCCACCGCCTTCTGTGGACCACCGGATGCGGTCCGGTGGTCCATTTCTCCTGCCGTCTTCGGCAACGGTCCTCCTGAGACCCTACCTTCACTGCGAAGGGATTAAAACGCCATAGCGGCCTGCTTCGTCATCATCTGTCGATCCGCACATCGATAAACAAGCTGCGGAGGGTTGTCGGGCCATGTTTGTTTGGCCCGCGTCCTCCGCGTTAGGTGTTATCAATTGGCTAACAATAACACATGATTTTAATAATTTACGAGGGTATAATTTATCCAAAATAAATTATACAAACACCATTCAATCAAAATACCCACGCACGAGGGTTTAAAATTTTGAATGTGCGGCATGACGACGTCGCGCAATCTTGCCGCTTGATCCCGCGCGGCGTGACAATGTCGCACATCCTTTCCGTTCTTTCCCACGTGGTGCGACGTCACCGCGTCACTTTCTTTCGGACATCACATTTTTCTTGCCGTTCTTTCCCACGCAGTGTGACGGCTCCGCGTCACTTTCTTTCGAACCGCAATGACAAGAACGAATAAAAAGGGAGGAGAATCGGCCGTGTTCGTGTGGTCTGGCCTCCACCTGTTAAACGATAACAAGGGGTTCTCATTACTCAAAGAACGTCGAAGATAGAATCAAGAACAAAATAAAACAAACCCCTACGTTTGATTCGTCGATTGACGTTCGTCATTCGTTGACGGTGTTGCGGAAAGAAGACGATGAAGTTTGTCTTTCGCCGCGTTCGTCACACACTCCCAATCCCGAGCTACATCGGCTGTGGAAGACACTACACGTCGGACAGATGCGAGGGAGGAAGTCGAAGAAGGTTATTGACGTTCGTCGCTTCTGTCGTTGAAGAGGCGTCGTTATTCGTTGAAGATGAAGTTCTTCAAAAGAGGGAAGAGCTCTCTTCCAAATTCTCTCACACAACCAAAACTCCCAAAATAAAATAAGGCCTCTCCTTATTTTATTATTTTTCCATGCATTCAAACTTACAAAAATTCAAAACCTAATTCACTTAATCAATTAAAAAATGAGTTGTCTAATTAATTAAGTGATAGGATGGCAAGAATTTAAGAGGGAGAGAGGGGAGAGGAAGAGTTACACAACTTAAGTGGGGGGTTTAAAGGAGTTTGGGAGTTATGGGGAATTTGAAAATGTGGGGGCTTGTGTGGGCCCCACCACACATTATCCTCTCATTTATCCTCACATGGGTTGTTAGGTTCCACCCCAACTTCCCCATGTAGGATAAAACTACCTTAGACTTAAGAAATAAAATTGTCTCACAATTTTATTCATTCCTCAATTAAGCCACAATTTTTAACAACTACTCCCGTGAAAACGCAACTCCGGAATAGGTATTCCTAAGTAAATACTGGTGCTACGGTTCCATCGGTGCCCTCGGAATTTTATTCTGAGCAACGGTTTCAATGTTAGAAATTCTCGCTCGTTCGTTCACTGAACGTACCCAAGCTATACTTCGGAAATTGATTCCGGGCACACCGGGCCTCGGAATCAGGTGCCGTCAGAAACTGCGTCCTTGTAAAATCCCAAAGAAAATTAAGAAAAAAAATTCCTTGAATTTTATGGGTCTTTACATTACTCTCACCTCAGGTCTTTACGTCCCCGTAAAGCTATAACACAAACTAGGTGACCAAAAGTGGTACTGAACACGCAGCGGAGCCTTCCGCTCCCATGTGCTTCCCTGGAGGTTCTATACTGCCAAAGAAAGCACACCCGAGGAATCGATCATCCTCGTAGGATCTGCTCCTGTCGATCCTCGATCCCCACTGGAACCTCCGTGAAAAACACCTCGTCGCCATCGTCCAGCTCCTCATGGTCGATGATATGCGAATGGTTGAGCACGTATCTCTTCAGTTGAGATACGTGGAAGTCGTCGTGCACCTGGTGCAACTGAGGTGGATGGGTCAAGCGGTAAACCACCTCGCCTACCAAGTTGTGGACCTAGAAAGGTCCGTTGAACCTTAGAGTTAACTAGCATCCTTGGCCACATCTCCGTAAACCTCGTCGAGGTGAGACCCATATAAGGACGTGATCATCATCATCAAACTCTAGAGGTATCCAATTCTAGTTAGAACTGGAACTCAAAATGACTGCTTCCACGAGGGTAAGGTTGACCGACTCAAGAGTGATCGGTCACACCCTCCTGTGAAAGAGTTTATCATGTGCTGCCTGGGGTGTCCTTTTCCCCGACCAAGGAAAACCCTTCCCGACGTTTGCCTAAAACCGTCAATTTGAGTATGAATAGTCATAGCCCATTCCATACTCAAACTAACGTCGTAAGGCCTCGACGCTGCCACCAATAGATTCCAACTGAAACTCTTGACTCGAGGGTCTGACCACACCGTCAGCGTAAGTGTGATTATCGATTCTCCTCCCAGGGTATCTCCAGACGTGAGGGTCAAGTCCACGTCTTACCAGAAACTCTAGGTCTGGGGCAAGATTTGTGAAAGCGAGGAATGATTAATATCGACGTCTGTTACTACAGTAGCTAGTAGTGGACACAGACTGTCCCTTGAATCATTTTTAGATCCATTGGGTCACACTCCCTGACCGCATGAAGTTGCACTCTTCCTCCGCTCTCCAGCTCCCTTAGCCTGGCGGGGATAACTAAGGAGGGAGGTTGTAGCATGTTAAGATGTACACCACCTCACGCTGCTCTCCTAGCTTTGCCTCCACATCTGCTGCTTCGCAGACTAATCTCTCCTTTAAAATTCTTCTTCTTTAACATTTAACACGCTCGAGTCTCTAAGAATGGAGCCGATTTCCTGTTTCTTACTGCACTGTGCAGTCTTGATCCGCTCCAGGATGATCTGTACCTTCTTTTCATAAGATCTGAAAGAGCTGCTAAAATTTCTCCTTTGCCGAAAAGAGAAACTCAGTCTCATCCCCTAGATGAACCACACCCATTGACTAATACAGTCAATCCTGACATGAATAATGTATTCATGCCATGGATGATGTCGCAATGCCTTGACGTAACTACTAAGAGATCCAACTGTCATTCTTGCCTCCAAGGGTCGAGTCACACTATCGACATCAGTGTGAGGTCACTGGGTCTCCTCCAGTAGAAATCTCTAAAGTGAGGGTAAAGTCAATAGTTTAACCGGGATCACTTAGTATCAACCAAACAAAAGGACAGGAAAGAAAACAAAGATAAGTGACTTTTTATTATTGCAGCTCATAGTACAAAGAAACGAATACAACAGCAACATGGAACTAGAAGTACAAGGGATGTATCCACTAGTTCAGCTCCAGTCCACCTGCTCCCGGAGCTCTACTGCCTTGTCCACTGCTCTGCTGTTGCTCAAGCACCCACCACTGCTTCTGCCTCGGTGGCTCCTCCAAAGCCTACCGATCAACTGTACAAGGAGTCGGACTGTCACATGCCAGGTGACATTTTCCGCCGCATGAGTAACACTGTCTGTTTCTGGAACGCCTGGCTCTGACCCCACCCCAGGTGCCCTGCACCACCGGTCCTAAAACTCGAGATCGTCCAACTGTTGGTTTGGTCCTCCTGGACCTCTGCATCATCTGTCTACTGCCCACAGATGACTCAGCTACTTATCGAAAAACACGCGGCAAAGGCAGCATCTCCTGAACATGCTCGGGGTGTAGAGCTACTGGCACCAACTGCACCCTGAAGAAGGTCTCGAAGTCTTCCCATGCGAAGGTCATCCCATCGCAAAACTGAAACAAGTGGCTCCACCACCTGCCTGTTGCTGCCTGAAGGAGGCTGGCAGCAAAGATCACCATGAAGTCTATCGGCGTCCCCACTAGCCTGAAGACTCTCACCACAGCCTCTAGCCAAACCTCAGCCGCTTGCAAGTCCGTCTCTCCCCGGAACCTGGGTGTCCTCTTGCGCTGGAACCCGTGCAGCGCACTCAAGTGGCGTGCATCGCCTACTGATGGGGCTGGTGGCATCGGTGGCCCAACGTATGGTAGTACCGCTGGTGCCTCCGCTGGTGCCTCAACTGCAAGAGGGACTTGTACCGAAGCCTCGTCGCTCGACAGGATGTCTGCACGCACATCCCTCTAGGCTCTAGCTGGTCGTCTGAGAAAAGGAATCCTGAAAGAAACAACGTGACATAGTCAAACAATTATACCTGGTGAGCTGACCTGGTTTGAGATGATATTTAAATAAAACTTCTCGAAAACACACATGCAGTCAGTGTTTTCGTGCACAATGTCGGAATTCAGTTGTCAGGGTCCTGGTATATGGATACGTCTGCTGCCCACACCAACACTGGACTCCCTGAACTGAAGACCACACTCGGTACCCTTAACACTATTGCTTCACAGAAAGAAAATATCAGAGTTATAAGTTCGTTGGTAGAACAGACTCCTCTGATACCAATTTGTCACGACCCGTCCTCGGGGCTCATGCCGTGACTACCCCAAGCCCACCTTCCATAGGCCAGGGGTTGGCGACTAGCACCAAAGGTGTAGATTCCGATAACTGGGAAGACATTGCCTTTATAAAAGTAAACAAACACCACAGAGTACAAGCGGAAGTAAAACACTAAGTACAAAGAAAAGTGCTGAAAGGTAAATGGGCCAGAATACAAACCCAAAAGAAAGTACAACTACAACTGAACAAAGTACAACAGAAAAAGACAACAGTTGGAGGGATGGAAGCGGCTCCTAGGTTGTCCTCCTCAGATCCTACCTGAAGGGTTGGTACAGATGGCGCAGCTCCTGGATCTTCCATCACAGATCCTACCAGAAGGGTAGGTACAGATAGCCTCCACAACGCTCTCGCCCGTCAACCTCCTCCGAGTGTTGTCTCACCGTGAATCCCACCTCTGGATACTGACTCGTCATGTAGTCCACCTCTGGGTACCGTCCAGTCCTCGAACACTCGTCCTCCTTCAGCACTGCCCGTCATCTGCAACCAACACAACGAGGTGCGGGCATAGCCCGTGCAGGGGTGAGTATAACGATACTCAGTAGGGACCCCGAGACCCTCAAGGTCTCACTAAAACCAACATGGATAACCACAAAGAAGATCTCAATAGAAATCCTCTACTTAGGTATATGCCCATGCATATACCTAAGTTATCAAGTAACCGATCTCAATCATGAGGAAAACACCAAGATCATGAAATCAACGGATAACCACTACACAGGTATATGCCCATACATATACCTAAGTTATCAAGTGACCCATCTCAATCATGAGGTAAACACAAAGGTCAAAAGACTCAACTTAAACCAAGATTTTCATTATTGAAACTGTAACTGTTGAAGAGCCCCGTATTTGGAGTGTACAGTGTTCTTGTCATGACTCCGAGGTACTGCTCACTAACCTAAGACTGCTGGGGTACTCCTCCTATCGAGTACCGCGGGTCAGCCACCCAGATATAGTAGTGCTTCCCGCCGAGGTATGCCACACAAACACAGTAGTGCACACCCCCTAGTAGCCTGCTGAGGTACTCTCCGGACGAGTACCGCGGGGCTGCACTGTCACATAGGTAGTGATCCGTCCACCATGGGTCTGTACCTCACAAAGTAGTGCTCCATCCACTGGGCTAGTTGACTCACTTCAAGTCGAGTCGGTCAAGCATTCGTCAGGTCTCAGTTGGCTACACGGTCTCTATACTCCGCATGCTCGTCTCCGGGAGGGTCCGCTCCATGAGAAACAGGTTGATAATCCAAGTATATCAAAGGACCGCCTCGTCGTAGGGGTCACAACGCAACAGACGGCGCGTCAATCGGACGCCCGGTCTGTGAGTTATTAGCCTTTTCGTCCTAGGGTCCCGGTTGGTTTCGTGAGCAAACCAACCTGGCCGTATCTCAACTATACCCTTAACTCTAATAGGGTATACTCATAGGGACCATTTCTCAACGAGTTCACCAACTCCACTGACAGTTCGTCAAACTGACGTCTTGTCTGAAAGATAATAGCTTATCCGTTCCAAGGGCCCCGTTGGATTTCGGGTGAAATCCAACCCGGACACTATCCAACTACAACCAAAACTCAGGCGAAGTATTCCAAAAGCTCCATCTCACTTAGAAGAATCCAACAATGTCGACGACACATCAATCGGACATCCGGAGCTCATGATATAAGCATTTCCGCTCCGAGGGCCCAGTTGGTTTCGTATCCGAACCAACCCGGTTGGACCCAAAGTATTCTGAAACCTTTAGTGCGATATACCGAAACGACCGTAGATTTCCTAGGATCGCTACGCAACTGATGGTGCATCGATCGGAGGTCCGTAGCCCAAGATATGGGCAATAGATCAAAGAGGGTATGAAAACGGCGGGTCTAGGCCCGGACCGACCAGGCCCGGCTGGGCCCGGCCCGGCCCGACCGGCTCGGTCTGGCTCGGCCGACCAGTCGCGGCTCGGCCAGCGCGGCCGAGCGGAAGCCGCGGGCGGGGTGCACGACTCCCCCACCCTCGCCGCTAATTTAGGCTGGCGGCAACCGCCGCCACCGCCGCCGCGCTAGCGTGGCTCGCCGCAACCACATTCTGCGGACCACCGGACATGCTCCGGTGGTCCGTTTCTCCTTCCGTCTTCGCCAACAGTCCTCCCGGGACCCGACCTTCACCACTAAGGGATTCAAACGTCATAGAGGCCTACTTCGTCATCGTCCGTCGATCCGCACATCAATAAACAAGCTGCGGAGGGTTGTCGGGCCGTGTTTGTTCGGCCCGCTTCCTCCGCGTTAGGTGTTATCAATTGGCTAACAATAACACATGATTTTAATCCTTGAAGAGGGTATAATTTATCCAAAATAAATTATACTAACACCTTGCAATAAAAATACCCACGCAGGACGGTTTAAAATTTTGAATGCGCAGCGTGACGACGTCGCGCATTCTTGCCGCTCGATCCCGCGCAGCGTGACGATGTCGCACATCCTTGCCGTTCTTTCCCACACGGTGCGACGACACCGCGTCACATTCTTTCAGACATCACGTTTTTCTTTCCGTTCTATCCCACACGGTGCGACGGCACCGCGTCACTTTCTTTCGAACCACAATGACAAGAAACAAAAAAAGGGAGGAGGATCGGCCGTGTTCGTGCGGTCCGGCCTCCTCCCGGTATATGATAACAAGGGGTTCTCATTACTTGTAGAACGTCAAAGATAGAATCAAGAACAAAATGAAACTAACCCCTACATTTGATTTGTCGATTGACGTTCGTCATTCATTGACGGTGTTGTAGAAAGAAGACGATGAAGTTCGTCTTTCGCCGCGTTCTTCACACACTCCCAATCCCGAGCTACGTCCGCTGTGGAAGACACTACACGTCGGTAGGATGCGAGGGAGGAAGTCAAAGAAGGTTGTGGACGTTCATCGCTTCTGTCATTGAAGAGGCTTCATTCTTCGTTGAAGATGAAGTTCTTCAAAAGAGGGAAGAGCTCTCATCCAAATTCTCTCACATAACCAAAACTCCCAAAATAGAATAAGGCCTCTCCTTATTTTATTATATTACCATGCATTCAAACATACAAAAATTCAAAACCTAATTCACTTAATCAATTAAACAATGAGTTGTCTAATTAATTAAGTGATAGGTTGGAAAGAATTTAAGTGGGAGAGAGGGGAGAGGAGGAGTTACACAACTTAAGTGGGGGGTTTATAGGAGTTAGGGAGTTATGGGAAATTTGAAAAGGTGGGGGCCCGTGTGGGCCCCCCCACACATTATCCTCTCATTTATCCTTACATGGGTAGTTAGGTGCCACCACAACATCCCCATGTAGGATAATAATACCTTATACTTAAGAAATAAAATTGTCTCACAATTTTATTCATTCCTCAATTAAGCCACAAATTTTAACAACTCCTCTCGTGAAAACGCAACTCCGGAATAGGAATTCCTAAGCAAATACCGGTGCTGCGGTTCCATCGGTGCCCTCAGAATTTTATTCCGAGCACCAGTTTCAAAGTTAGATATTCCCGCTCGTTCATTCACTGAACGTACCCGAGCTAAAATTCGGAAATTGATTCCGGGCACACAGGGCCTCAGAATCAGGTGCCGTCAGAAACTCTGTTCTTTTTAAATCCCAAAGAAAATTAAGAAAAAATTTTCCTTGAATTTTACGGGTCTTTACAGACGTATACGGTTCCACCATCTAAGTGCCACGGGTTCAATGGAACACTGTAAGTGGTGCCACTATTTCGGTATGCGACCATGACTGGTGCCCCCTTTTCATGGAACTGTTTAATTAGACCATGTTTTTGGAAAAATCTTTAATAAGTCATTGTATGGTCCATTACATCAGATACCTCACAAACTATTTTTTCCCTTGAGAATCCAAACTATACCTGATGAAAAGAGAGGGGTCCGAATAACCACCTCGAAAGATACCTCTTAAGAGTAATTCTTCTCGACATCTAGGAACACCTCTCCCTCAATTATCCACATATACATGTAAAGGTCATACCATCCAAACATATGGATTATGGAGTCACTTCATCCATGTTAAGATACTATCCTTTTTGTGTTGAACTGAGTCACCCGCATGAGTTTAATGGAATCCACTTTAATGCATCTTGATTAGTGATATGGTGTTCTCCTCCAAATAGACAGGACACTTCAAAAACATCTAGAGAATAAATAAAATAGAACATCTCATAGTAAACAAGGTTAATAAATTCATCACAAACATGTATTGTAAAAATGAGAACAAAAATCAAAACAGCTCTGGGTACTAGTTGCACATCTATGCCTCGTGTTCCTAGGAACTCTTCTTAGGGAAAACATTCCATTATAACTCACCAACCAAGGGTATGGTTCATCCTTGAAGAACCTTCTCCTCATGATCCTCGATCCTCCCTAGTCACTCTATGAAAGTCGTGTCATCCTCGATATCATGATCCCCTCATTCAAGGACGTGCAAATAATCGTGTATATCCCAATAGAGCTGAGACACATGGAAGACTTCATGCACCCTCAGTAGCAGCGCTTGTAGTGCTAGATGATAAGCATCTTTTTTGACCCACCGAAACACCTATAAGGGTCTGACGAACCAGGTAAAAAGCTTACTCCCCCTATCGAACCACCATTTCTCATACCAAGGGGAGACCTTCAACAACACCTGGTCCCCGACCTCAAACTCCATGGGTCTCCTTATTTTATTGGCATATGACTTCTACCAGTAATAAGATGCCTTCATCCTCTCTTGTATAAGTTGATCCTTCTCTGTCTTTCTCTTCACTACATTTGGCCCAAAAACACCCTCTTCCCTATCCTCTTCCTTGTACATGCGAGAGAAACACGGCCACCCGTACAAATCATCGAATAGATTCATGCCAATGGTAGAGTGATATATATTGTTGTAG
The DNA here is from genome assembly GCA_963277665.1 of Viscum album. Lineage (NCBI taxonomy): Eukaryota > Viridiplantae > Streptophyta > Magnoliopsida > Santalales > Viscaceae > Viscum > Viscum album. The sequence continues at coordinate 355,107,109 of OY728164.1, read as the reverse complement.
GTAAACTCCAACAGAGGCTGGTGTCATACACACACTCCCCAAAAGTCCAAAACACATGCATGTAGTGTATCATCCAAAGTCTGGATGGTGCGCTTTGTCTGCCAATCTATCTGGGGGTGCATAGTAGTGTTGAGATATAATAGGGTGCCAAAATCATGTTGCAATCCCTTCCAGACCCATGAGGTAATCTGGGTATCCCAATTAGAGACTATGGACCTCAGAACTCTATGAAAACACACCACCTTATATATGTACTTTTATTCTAAGGCATCCACTGCTCTCAAATCATTGGTTACCAATAAGTGAGATAATTTTGTCAGTCGGTCTACCACTACCCAAATTTCATCGCATCCTCCTTGAACACTGGGATGTCCTACGCTGAAATCAATTGAGATTTTATCCTACTTCTATTCACTATATCTGAAGGTTGTAATCAGACTCCTTAGATGCAGTGTTTAGCCTTCACCAACTGATACATGAGGAACATTGCCACAAACTCGGCTGCCATATTCACGATGATCCACAAAAACGCACCCTTCATGGTTCGTTACATCATGGAAACACCTGATTGTACCTATAGGGGTATGTGGTGGAACTCACCAAGAACTATCCCATGAATTCTTATGGGGATGAACAACTTTCCATGAAACAACATACGATTATGCCTATCCTGTGACCATTCACTTGCAGCGTCACCCTGGCTAACATGATCAGGCATCACATTAGTATCTATTTCCCTCCACTAAGACTCCTCCACCAGCTGCAACATAGAGGACTTTTATATCATCTTGAATACACACCCTGTTGCATCCACCACCCTAGCATCTAGGTGTAGGGTAGACAACTCCTCCATCACCTTCCATGTATCTGTCTACTATCAAACCGCATCCTTTTGTGACTTCATGTTAATGGAATCAACCACCACATTCCCCTAACATTCAGTGTAATTGATGTTGAAATCATATTACTGAAGAAACACCATCCACCTATATGGATTCAAGTTTAGGTACTACTGGAAGAAGATATACATCAAGCTCTTGTGATATTTGAGTAACACAAAGTGCTCCCCAATGACGTAATTCTACCTAATAATTAGTGCGAACACGACCACTGCATGTTCTAGATCTTTGTTGGAATAGTTATACTACTGAAGAAACAACTTCCTAGACCCATAAAATATCACCCCATGCCCTGGACTGAGGAATCATATAACACAATAAATTTCTACACTTCTTCTGGAAACCTCATTATTAGAGCACTAACCAGATCCACTTCAGAGAACTGAAGGATTCCTGCCACTTCCCTCTTCATATAAATTTCAGGTCTTTCATGGTCCTGGCTAGAAAGGGTGCTAAAGCTCATGAAAAGTTGAGGACAAATCTTTTATAGTAACCCACTAAACCTAAGAAACTACGAACCATTGTCACATTTGTGGGTGCTTCCCGTGAAACAACTCCCTTGAACTTTTATTGGTCCACTGCTATCCTCGGTTCGGACACCAAATGTCCAAGGAAGTGCACCACTCTTCTCCAGAATTTTCACATGGAAGACATTTTGTAGATCTGGTGATTTCAGAGGTCCTTTATAATTGTCCCCATATGCTCAGTGTGGTCCTCCTCTGATCTTGATTAGAATAGGATATCCTCAATAAAAACAACAATGAACCTGTAAAAATATTCCATGAATACGGACTTCATGAGTCCCATGAACATGGTTGGTGAGTTTGTAATGACGAATGACATGAACATGTACTCCATGTGTATATACCTGCACCATGAAAGCAGTCTTTGAGATTCCAACCTTATTCACCTTCAACTGTTGATATCCTGACCACAGTTCGATCTTGTAGAACCGTCATGCCGCCTTCAACTGATCAAAAAGGTTGTCTATACTTGGGAAAGGTTAAAGATTCTTGATTGTTACCTGATTCAGTATCTTGCAGTCAATGCACCACATGAGACCGCCATTTTCCTTCTCTTGGAACAAGACTAGATCACCACATGGTGATGCACTTGGTCAGACAAAACCATTCTTCATCAGATATTCAATCTAAATCTGTAACTCCAGCAACTCAGAAGGATCCATCTAATATGTAGCCATTGAAATCAGACAGGCACCAATTTGAATGTCTATCATGAACTCAACATCACGTCAAGGTGTTTAATTCACCACCTCTTCATGAAAGACATCCATGAACTCACTGACAATCCATCAAGAATCCACCGTCTCTGAGTCCGATTACTCCACTGAAATCTCGGCTAACAAGGAATAAAATGGATCCACTTGTCGGCTGTCCTCTGGGAAACCACACTCACAGATGAAAGTCACACGTCGGTAGCCCATATCCGAAAACACAACCCTTTTCTGGAAGCTATCAATAATGGAACACACATATTACGGCTAATATATGCATAAAATGACATCATACGGCTACATATACAATCAAAGAAGGCCCCCATTAGACTAATGTGATCCCATCATCTATCTATATCCTCATTAAACACCAGACAAGTTGGTTTGACCTCCGATTGGCATAAAAAAAACTTGGCATACGGAAAGTCTCTCTACATCTAGATCTAAAGATTGATCTAGAATATGTGAAACTAAGTAGTGGGAATCTTCTGAATCAAACAACGTGCATGAAAGTGTACTAAAGCAACTGATCATACCTCGAATGACTTCTGTCCCTGCAGGAACTAATACCTTTGTGGCGTGAAACTGCCCATGCCCAGGTCCTCTTCCCTCAGCTATCAGCCACCTCCACAACCATGCTCTTGTTGAGGTACCTGAGGTCGGCCTCCTCCTAAAATGTCTGCTCTTAGAGGAGTGGGGGCTCACTACCCCATCTACTACTGTGGAAAAATCCTGACGGGAAATTTTAATTGAGGTGGGCGCTGATCCGGTATGCCTCTAATATACTACCCTCGGTCCAGGAACAGATTTCGAAGGTTCCCGTGGCTTCAACAGATGAATCATCTCAGCCCTAGGCCCTCAAGGAAGGGCCGCAGACTGAGATATTGAAACTAGAACTGCTGGATCCTGCTCTCCACTAGTACAAACCTAGACGGCACTAACGATGTAGGTCTGCTTTTGACGTCCTTCCCTTTTGGCGAGCCCAACTGGCTACCCTCTCGCAGCACACCTCCTAGATTGTGCATCTTCTCTACCACTTCAGCCATCTTCTTGACCACCATGTTTTTCGATAGAGTAAAGGGGGTAACAACCTATTAATTAGAAGGTCAAAGTTCCTCCTCAAAAAGTCTTTCCTGGGACTCCTCATCAAGAAAATAGGTTCGGAGAAAAATGAAGGTGATCCGTGAACTTGATCCCCAGCTTCATCACTAACATACTCCCCTACTGAAGGGGGAGTAGCTCAAGCCTCTTCTTTTCTTTCATCATCGAATATAGGAATTCTTCTCGGAACACCCTCTTGAAGACAATCCATGAAACCTCAGTCTTTCTCTTCTCCACAAGATTGAGCAATCACCGGTAACACGCCGCTCCTCACATTTGACTAACAACCAAAAGAACCCAGTACACCATCAGAGCCCGAATCAAGCAGAAATATATCTCCAGCTCCTCAAGATAGCCCTCCATATCCATGTCTGAGATGACTCCCTTGTACGTCTTAAGGGTCTTCCACTGAAAAGAATGAATCGTCCTCTACCACTACCCATCCTCCTCCTCCCAATCACCCCTCTGCTAATCATCCAAATCAACCTCTTTGTCCTCGATTTCCCATACATCCCACGGTCATTGTCTGGGTCCCGTTGTTGCAAGGTAAACAAGGAATGCCTAAGCCCGAGTAGTGTAGAATATTTCATTTAAATTTTTCTTAGACATTATTTTTTTTTAAACTCAAAATACACAAGACATATAAAAACACAAGTCATTATGGTGGATTTACCTTTCCTAGGGTCTCTACCCTACAATCACTGTATCATCACTTGGTCATTCTATAGGTCTAGAGTCCTTTCATCAGATCACAGGGGGCACAAAAATCCAATGTCTTAGCTGGTCTTCCATATCCTATTTCATGCACCATGATTTCATAACATTGTAGCCCTACCAGCTCATGTAATTCTCAATGTGCCTATCCTCGGACTCAATACTTTCTCTCAACCATCTGATCCTTTACTACCATTCTGTCACAACCCATCACCAAGATAATGGAAAGTACATAAAACTGCCCGACCCTTCCTTATTCATATTGATGGAGAGATAATGACCCCCGAGACCCACCACCAATTGCCCTGGAGTAGTGACTATAACCATGGGTATAGAACGAAAAGTAATATGGAAGGAATTGCCCATTTTATTTTGTAGGATCGGGAGATAAGAGTGTAAATCCCAAACAACACAAAAACTCATGTGAATGTAAATCCAAAACAATCGATTCAAATATGCATGTTCTAATAATAAGTTCTACAAGTACAGTAAAAATCCAAGGGGAAGTACCAATGAAAAGAAAAATAGAAACATCAATTGTCCCAAAGTCTGAACTAGTAGGGTATGGCACCGCCCTCATAGTCTTCCAGGAATCATGAAAGCAGTTTTATATATGTTGGGTGAGTATACCACTATAACTAGTAAGGAAAACCAAAATCTCTCATGAAAAAGTGGGGGGGGGGGATTCTATTACCCCATGAAAAAAATAGATAACTGTGGAACCTATCAAATAAACTCTCCACCGAAACCTAACCAAGGCACACTCCCTAAATAACGCATGTCAATTATGGTAATAGTAATAACACATCGATGTTGGGTTCCCCACAACAGTTTCTCACTAGTTATTGAAGGCATCCAATGTGGTAGAACTCCCCCACCATTCTCAACACGGTCCCACCACCATACCCGCCCACACACACCTGGGCTACCAAAACCACACATCACACTCAAAAATAGCTTGGCCACAAAAACCACATGTAACCATTACCATAGACACATGGGAAAGAATTACTACCGTTGCGCCTGAAGACATCAGGCCTGAATAACTACTTTCACACCCAAAGACAAATGGGCCTCATCCCGAAGTCACTTTCGAAAAAACCTACCCACACGCCCCTGGGAAACCCTGTACAACTACACTTCCCAAAGAACCTTGGGAAACAATAGACCTCAAGCCATTATAGCATACCTGATGAGTCTTGTGCTACTCATTAAAGGGAGCAAAAAATGAGATAATAACCAGAAACTCATATGAGTGTTGGTAAAAACACCCTCCCCGTGAAATGATGGTGATTAGCATGAAGTTCTAAACATGGGTGGGGAACAAATAAGAAACAAAAAAACTAAATTATACATATAGGTTAACAAGAACCCTTCAAGGGATCCGAAACCAGTCCATACATAGAAACCCTCCTTACTATTCATTCATAAGAATCACAACAACCACAACCAATTCAAATATCATTCCCAAAAATAATTTCATGTTGAACCCATTCTTGTTTTTATTTTCAAGTGATCCCATTTAAATAATTTTTCATTACTAGGAAACTAAAATGCATTACCACAAGAGATGGAAGGGCAAATAGTCAAGCACCAATTTAAGCAATCACAACTGGTTCTCTTGTAAATTTACAACAACAAATGCGATCTGTGAGATCCCTAGAAGTACTAGAACAAAAGAAATCTCCATAATATATCCCCACATAGCCTTAGATCAAAAAAACCAAAAACTACCCAATAGGGTATCCCATTCCTATCTATGTCACCCCACAAGCATCAAGTAGAAAAAATGCACACGGTACAAAGACCATGAAATGGGGTTTTCAAATTCTTACACACTATTCAACAATTTTCAACTATTCATTCAGTTATCTTTGGTCATCACACGAGGATTCTTGTTCACCAGAAACCCATTTAATCAACTGACTTTTTGTGAATTACCAATTTATATGTTACAGCCATTCAACCACCCTAGGTGGGAGGGGTCCATTATTGTACAAAGAAATACCACCAATAAACATTATTTTTAGTGGAAATAATCCCATACAATTTACAACATATAAGATGTGGTATAAGAGTATAGTATCATCATCAAACACGCCCATAAATTTTTTAATAGTCCATTTATTTTCTTTATATATGTTTGGTTTTATCCATCCCTGTAAGAAAATTATTATACCCACCCTGTGTGATACACAGTAAATAGAGATACAGGGATAACCCTACATGGATGATTAACGATCGAATTTTTTCTCCTTGCGCCATGAATTAGGGATGCCCAACATGAAGGGGAGAACCACTATGGACTCCAAGTGTAAGCAGGAAAGGCTCCAGCATTGGCGAACCACTATCCTTGGGAAGGAGGAATCCAAACGCACCAAGGAACGGAAATGGAACAATCCAAAAAGAAGAATGAATGAATCTTGTGCGATAAAATGTGATATCCTGGAGTTATTGGATATGAATTTTTAATGGCTTTAAAGGTAGATCGTGGTTTCTCCACATGGTTAGGTGGTCAAACATTATGTAATTAATTGTTTATTTAATAACTCTCATCAAAGAGGTGCCCATAATGGATATGAGTAAATTGTATTCCATAAAATTTTGGAAAATGTGTAACAAAGGAGGAAGTGGAAAGTATAGGAAAAGGGTGTGATACCGAAGAAAAAAGCCACACGTTTTCGTTTTCCATGATTCTCCCTTCTCTTGGGGGATTTTAGATATCATTTATGGGATTTTAAGCACTTTGAATGGGGTATTAAAACACTTCTACATCAAAATATATGTTGTACGAGTGTAACTGCAAAAAATAAATATGGGAGGGACACCATTTGGTAAGACATTGTAAATAGTGCCATGGTCATGGTGCCACTTTCACAGTTCCACCGTAAGCGGTACCACAGTTTCATTGTGCGACCCTGATGGTGCGACCGTTACAGTTCCACCATAAGCAGTGTCACTATTTCAGTGTGTGACCATTATTGTGTGACCACTATGGTGCCATTATCAGGGTGCCAACAGTTTGGTGGATCCTATTAAGCAGTGCCACTGTTTTGGTGAGCGACCGTGACCGGTGCCACAAATTTGGTAGAGTTTTTTGATGGGACAATGTTTTTGGAAATTTTTGTAATGACTCATTATTAATGAAATTACAAAAACCCTATGAATTCTTGATTTCTTCTAGCTAATATTGTTTCATCTAAATGTTTACCTTTAAACATTCCTAAACCAAGTTCTAACACAAACCAATAATGTAATCAAATAGGGTTAATCAAATTAGAAACATATAAAAATGATGAAACCACAGAGACATTAAAATTATAAAATATTTTAGAATTATATACCATGAATACATTAAATACAATAATATAAATAATTTAATAAAAATAAAATAAAATTTGTCACTAGGGTGTGAACATTCTCTCCACCATAAACTTTTATGCACACCCCCATCCTCCACCAACTGCAGAGCCCCCCTACAGCTCCCCCTCCCACACTGCACAACACCCCCACCATGTATAGTATTTGTTATAGAAAATACATGCCCAATACATTTTCTTTTTAATTGAGACTCCTGACATGTAACTAACACTGTAGTTGAAGACAATAAAGTAGTAAAGGAAGTGGAATGAGAGAAATTTCCAACACCAAATTGGCCAAACACCTCACATGAAACTGAACTAAAAGAAATAGTTCCACATACCATAGTTAGTAAGCTTTATTATTGAATTGGTTATATCCTCATCGATAGATTTCACATCCTTCAAGCCTTGGCCAAATATATTGCATCCTATTTCATCACCAACTCGGTGTTATACACATAATAAATTATAATGTAGACCATCTATTTTAGTCAATCTAATCAAGAAGAGGACACAATATTTACATGGATAAACCCCCTTTATGGATGACTACGTCCAATTCATGGTGAAACAGATCATCCATGGACATACACTATGATAAGTAACTTGAAATCCAATACATCGAATAACTAAGATATTTTAATGGAAAGATGAAAATATATACGAAATAATAGTAAAAACTAAGAACAATAGTCAGAACTCCGTAATAAATCTAACATTAAGATAATGTAGCTACATTCCATACACAGAAAAAATACCTACTCTGATCATTTATTTATCTACATCTTATATCTTAATTGTTATAAAAACAAGTATTTAATTTTTCATGGTGAAATTCATTGAATGGTCAGTAATTATCATCCCATGAAAGAGTGTAATATGACCATATGAACATCTCCACATACTGTAGAGGATGTAAACCAGTAGGGAAGGTACGATATTCTACATGGAGAGAATATAACCACTAGTATATGAGCATACAGTAAAAGGAAAATAAAAATCATTTTTTACGAAATATTACATTAGGGAATAAGCAATATATTTAAATAAAATTGTTAACCATAATTAATAAAAACACCATACTATATAAAATTAAACTAAATTATAAAATAGGAATATATAGTAATAGGATCTCAGAGTTAACCAATAATATATTTTATTGGATAAAACTATAAATAAAACAATGGAGGGTAACAATATCCACAATATCAATTCATAACTATATCTATAACCCATGAAGCTTCACTAAATAATCCAGTAGTACTGGTGACATTTCCCAAAATTACAATCCAACTATATTATATCCATGGGTAGAAAATTGAATATATAGGTTGTGAGAAAATAACTCATTATACCTCCAGTAGTTGTTCCTTGAGTATGAACCAGTATAAATGTACATTAATATAATAATTTGATGTAATTCATAACATAATATTTAAATGATTATCAAACCATTGGTACTCAATTAGAAAATCCCCCCCCCCCCCACACACATATTTTCATCCAATAAAGATAGTTCCAAATATTATTTTCATTTATGGGATGTAACATATTTAACACACAATTGATAACTGAGATGATATTACCGAGACATTAGGCCATGGTAGGTGGCATCGCATGGAAGTCATGAAAAGTCATGAAACTCTAAGAATTGTATGGTTCTCATTATTCAATTCAATACAACTGCATGAATGCACATGAAATGTGATGTTCCTCAAGAACTTTTATTTTGGACTCTTGCATTTTCATGTTTTTTAAACATCTAGAATTTTTCTATAGGACAAAATATTTCAATAATCCTTTTTCTTAAATATTTCTCAAACATGTATTTTTATACCAATATAATATCTAGTCATGAATCCAAAATTACTTGTGGGTTCATTTGACCTGAAGGACAAAAATATGGGCATTCTTTAGTGGAACAGTTTCTTGTTAAGCACCTTAATGACACATTATTCAATCACTATGTTGACATGAATAAACAACATTCCATATAGAAATAAATAAGAATAAATATTCCAAAACATTTCTATGAATAAAAAAATGTTCAAAACTATCATGTAAATCACATTAAATATATATGGCGAGCTATATATGGCCCAATGAGTGAAATAGACAGTCTAGTTGGAATGTTCCCCCACACAAACATAATGGAAACCCCATCACATCAACACCACATATCCACAAAAAACATTTGAAATGTATATCCTAACACAAATTCCCATAAAAACACATTAACATTATTTGGTAACATCATCCATCATGTGCATGAGATTTTCCATTACATTAGTCACAAAATGTATGGACTTCATTCATTTCCAGCGAATCATGTGTTGGGTATTAGTAAAGGTGGGTTCATATTTATTTTATTACATTTTCACTGAAATAAATTATATCACAATTTATTTATAGGTTTTTATATATAATAACTAAACCATTTAATAGTGGTTTAGTTTAGATTAAAAATTAAAAAAAATTAATATTTTTGTTCGGTATAGTTTTCATATTTAAATATTTCTCAATAAATACATCCAATATTTGGATTCAATATATTTCAGAATTATATTTAAATAATTGGAATGGTATTTTTAAATAATAATTGACATAGAGATGTAATATCACCATTATCCTACTGTAAAAATAAAAAATTATCTCATTAATAGTAATGCTAAATAAAACCAAAAAGAGGGATTCAATAACTGAAATGATGCATGGGTTCTGCCGATATTAAAAATATAAAATTATTTTTATTAAAATAAGTGTTTTATATTTTAGTATTTATGGCATGATTTGGAACCTAATATGATCTATAAACTCTAAGGGTTAATAAATGTACACTATTTACGAAACCACATTAAAATCCATTATTTTAGTTTAGTTTGATATTATTTTCAATTTTTATATTGTTTTTGTGTTTTATTTTCAAACCCCTCAGTTTTAGTATAATGTACTCTATTAAATTAAATACCAAGACTTTTCTAGTATTCCCTAAATCCAAATGTAAAAAAAGGAATATAATGTGGGAAGGTAATAAGATATCAAAATCAGACTCTCATTAGTGTAAAGGTAATCAAGTAATTATTAAAAAAATGGGCATTCTATTACAGTTAAACAATATTAGAGAGAATTAATTATTAATCCCATAATAATTTTCAACCTCATAAATATATCCTACTTCAATTTCTACACATTGTCCTTATAGTGATCCTATCTTCTAAAAGAGACCTATTTTTTCATGGATTATGATAAAATCAATCCTCTAAATGTGGTAGTGTACATATATCTCAGTGTGTTTATATATGTGTTTATACATAATCATCCCCCTAAGATTCTCCCACTCCCCAATGGGAGGAACTGCATACAAATATATAACACTCTCTTCAAGGAGGTCAATCGTCTTATCTTTGATAATAGAAAGAAGAATGGAGAGAGAGAGAGAGATATTGTGTGTGTGTGTGTAATCATATACATATACATATCCATCCATTATATGATGTCATCCTCCTTATAAGAAATAACTTATCATACGAATATACCAATTCTTAATGAGAAATCAGTATATAAGCCCTGTATCAGAAACTACAATAAAAGGATTAAACCTAACATCCATTATATATTGTAGACCTTGTATATATGTATATCCATTTTATTAAAAGGTAACACTAATCACTAAGATAATATAAAATCAGATAAAGGCATCATGAACCATGTTTTATATATCATGAATTTAATAACAATTAAATGATTTTTCTCAATTAGAACAAAAAATATCTCAACAATCATGTTTTTTAACTTCAATATGCTAAATAATAACACGACACCATTCATATTCATTGATTTTGAATACTAGTAATGGGATTCTGACCAGATTGGTTGAATTTGTTAAACTCTTGGTAAGATAATTATTATATTTAATAAAGTGTTAAATAAATTCTAAAAAAATGTATTTTAATTATAACATATATTGACCATCTCCAATACACTACTAAATAATCAAGAGGCTTAGAAAAGGGGTAATTATTTCATAATTTATGAGGGATAACTAATATAGATTATCTTTTTTCATCAATAGTTTTTATTAAATTTTTTATTTAAAACTTCTATCTGAGATTTACCATACCTACCCCATGACCTTAAATATGTAAATTTTTAATTATATAATAAAAAGAGTAGAGGTTCACCGATTTTAACTCACAGTGATGTGATGTCATAATCCCTAATATATATATATATATATATATATATAATTCCACGAATGGATTCAAGAGCCCTAGGTTATGTTAAAAGATTTTTTAAACCACTTACATAATAAAAAAATCCAATAAAAAATACTATAAAAATTATTATCATATTAATAATGATTATATTCTCTATTCACCGTCCTGAGAAAGAACAATCTAAATTTGTTCATGTATTTGAATCCTAGGTTGATGTAGAGGCTGAGGGATATATGAATCCACTAGAAAAGTGATATAAAAATAAAAAAACATGGGTAACAATAACAAATTATTATATAATAAATAATATTATTCGAACAAAATAGTGAATTTAGAGAGAGATTAATTTTTCAAATGTATGAGGTGAAATGACGACGGTGGAGGTTCTCACGTTTGGGAAAAAATAATGAAATGAAGAAGTAAATCATTAGTTATGGATGTAGTGGTATTAATTTAGGGTTTTAAAGAACTAATTTAACCATGTTTGATTTAAAAACCAAATTGCAAGTGAAAATAAATCTAATGAATGAATGAAATCCACACCTTTCATGGTAACCAATGCTTAGAAAGCCAAAAAAGGAACTATTCTGAAGGTGGGGTGGCTGCCTTTGAGTTGTGTCAGAGCCGCATCAGAGAATTTGGATTGTGGTGAATTGGGGTGGCCACATTAGAGGTAAGTCAATGGAGGAGGGGTTGAATCCATGTCAGAGCAACATTAGAGCCATGTTGGAGGTGTAGGTGTGGAGTCTGCATCAGAGCAGCATCAGTGGAGAGGTTGGGGTGGCCGATTCAGAGGAGGGTCGCGAGGAGGACAAGGCCCGCAAGGGGGATAAGTGTCTCGACAACATTGGGGAAGAGGGTGGGGAAGAGGGGATGTGGCGTTATGAGGAGGAGGATCATGGGAATTATGGGGGGTAGGGTTGTGAGGGTGGTGTGAGTGTTTGGGTGAAACAGGGAGTTGTAGTTGGCTATGACCACATCTAGTGAAAAGGTTGTGGTAATAATTTACCTATTACCATAGTTTTTTATTGCTCATGGATATAGGTATGTGCGAAATGCCTCAAATTTTCATAGTAAAAGGATTCCCAACAATCATGATTTTTATGGGTTAATTAGCCCATAAAAATCACAATATCATCTTAAAATATATAAAAATATATGACCATGCATCAATTTTTCAGCCGCTTTATATTGGTCTTAAACCAATTCAATTATTGATATTAATCCAAATTCAAATATAATTACATGGAAAACATTAATATAGCCACCCCACATTTAGATCCAATAATAAATACGAGGGAAACCCTGCTTGGAAGAAAATATGATTGATACCTCATGGTTGCACAAATGTATGTGTGGACAAATAGTGAGAAAACAATAGGGAACACACAAACCAAAAGCTACAGAAGCTTAATAAATTCATACCTGAAGAAGGGTTTGGGGAATCACTTACCAAGAGAAATCAAGGAATTACAAGGGGGAGGGATATTAGCATTGGGAAAATTTAAATAGAGTCTCTTGTGTAGATACATTTTCAGTTTTCAAATAAAGGCGGACAAGACCAAGGCTATGCACTTTGAAAATTTAAATCCTCCTGGTTTTTTGATAAATAAGTGACATGATTTATATCCCTAGAAATGGATTCCAAAATACATAAATATGTAAATGAACTCATTTAACATCAAATAAAGTCATAAAATGTTAAAAAAGGGGAAAATTGTAAAATTTTGTAAAATTGGAAAACCATTAGAAATGTCTCGCCCATGGGAATGTCTCGCCATTGGAATAGTATAAATTTGAAAAACAATTTTAATTTCTCACCATTGAAATTTAAAACCATTAGAAATATATGTATTTGTAATATGGTTGGAATGTATCCCCATGGGAATATCTCACTGTTGGAAAATGAGAATTTTGGAAAATTGTCTAAATGTCTCACCCTTGAAAAACATAAAATTTTGAAAACTATAAAAATGACTCACCATTGTAATGTCATGCTATCGAGAAAATAAGAAATTTTAAAAAAAAAGGTATCACTGTTGGAATTTCTTACCATTGGTAAACATGAAATTTGGAAAATTTATGGAATGAATCACTGTTGGAATGTCTCTGTTTAGGAAAACTGGAAATTTGAAAAACGGGTGGAATGTATCATCATGGGAAAAATATAAATTTAAAAAATTTATTAAATGAAACTCTATTAGAATTAATCACTATTGGAGAAATGTAGATTTATAAAACTATTGAAATAAATCACTGTTAAAAAACATGAAATTTGGAAAACTATTGAAACAACTCACTGTTAAAATAACACACTATTCGAAAACTAGAAATCTAGAAAATAGTTAGAATTACTCACCATTTAAAAACAATAAATTTCTATAACTATTGTAATTAGTCATTTTGAACTCCCAAAACACCTCAATCATCTGATACTAATAATGAAATGGACCGAAGAGGTCTAGTCCATTACACTAGTCCTATAAAAGGGTCCCCATTATTCACATTTCATTACACATAAAAAACTATTTAGTATAAAAATGATATAGAAAAAACGAATTCTATAATTTCATTCGAAACTCTAAAGGACTTAGTTTCTTTATGAACACTCTCCTTAATAGTTTTTAAAATTTAATTGAATTAGATTTTCAGAATAATATGTTTCATGTTTAGTAAAGTGTTTCAATTTTATTTCATATTCCACTCCTTCATATATTTTTAAACAAACATGAAATAATAACTCAATTATAGAATATAGACTTATATTTTATTGTGTTAATATCATCACCAAAATCCATCCCAACATTCATCAAAATGGAAATGAATTAATTGTTCATGTGTACGGTGAACTACCACCTTGCGAACCGATATAATTTATTTTCCATCACCGTCTATCAAGATTGGTTATAATAATATATTTAATATTTATATATGATATTAATGAAATATTTAACATTATTTAATAATATTACCTCATTTAAATTTTCACCATTCAATACACATAAAAATGATAATGTAACTTGTGCATACATGTAAACCATCGCCTCTACGAAGCGATGTGATTTTTTTCATCACCCCATCATGTGGATGAAAAAAATAAGTAAAATTTAAATTATAAACATGATATTAATGATATCATGATCATTCTATAATGGTAAAATTAAACATTCCTTCTTTATATAATTATCCTAGAAAAATGAAACAGATACTCATACATACGTGTTGCCTACTCTCTCAATGATTATAACATAGTTATTTTCTTCTTAATGTAAATAATGGTTTGATTTAAAAAATAATTTATATATATAAATTATAATCATTTCATGAATATTATTATGGGTATGATGGAATTATTTACATCATTTAAAATTTATTTTGGAATCATGTACCAAATATTTAAAAAACATCCCACAAGAACATAAATAATAAATAAATTTTTATAACATGATAACAAGTTATATAACAAGAATAATAATCATTTACAAAATTTATTAATAAAATTAATTTTTGATTATGATTATTATTCAGGAATATTAACATTATACATGAGGATACAGACTCAACCTATGACACTTTCTTTTAAAAAACCCTCTTTTAAAGTAACATTATCAGATATTTTACAATAAATCAAAAGGAATGTTTTCATACATTGACATAATGAATGAATTTTTCTAATATCATTTTTATTATATTTATTTATTCTTATATTACATGTTTAAAATATTATTTAATTTTTTTTTTGTTTTATTTATAAGTATACAGATTTTTATAAATGAAAACAGATTTCATAGTGAGGAAGTTTTTATTATTTTATGCTTGTTTTTTTATGATATGCTAATATTTATGTAATTTCGAATTGATTATGAAAATGGATGATTCTATGATAAAATGATGTTGTTTAATATGGTTATATATCTTCAATAAATTTGGTAATGAGATTGAGTTAATCGGTAGGGCTTCTCAAAAGAATTTACAGGATTGTGGTGGGTATACAAAATATAACCATGAAGGGTACTCCATATATAGCGTTGATATCTATGGTAACTATAATAGTGATATGAAATTGAGTCCAAAAGTTCCATTTATGTATTATTCCATCTATGGAATTTTCGAAGAATCTTATAATTTCATGAGGTAACATATAGAGTTAATTTTTTATGGGTGAAATGTATGATGTTGTGAAAAAAATAATTCAAGACATAAAAGTATTAATCAAAAAATAGATTCTTTATTTATTTTTTATGACCCTTAATGATATTTTTATTCTCATACATTATTTTTTATTATTTTTAGTTGTAAATAATGATGAGTACAGATTTATAGATGACATGTTGTATATAATGAAGAGTTTTTATAAAAGTGGTCCTTTATTATTTTAATTGATTTATATTATGGGAAAATGAATTTTGTTCAGATGTTCCCACTTTGTCTTATTATGGTTTTCTTATGTATTATTTATGGACTAATTATCAAAAAATATAAACTTAAAAGATACTCAAATTTTAATTCAAATTCAAAAATAATAGAATATGTAATTTTTAATGTTAGGTCCTAATAGTTGGGATCATATTATGTTTTAAATTAATTTAAATCCTAGGAAGTTACTTAATCATACGTTACATGTCATATATAACCACACTTGTTATCATGATAGGAAGATTAATAGTTGTTTTTTATAAATTTAATGAATTTTAAATAAAATTAATAAGGAAATTTGTGTTCTTATCATCCTCATAAGATGGTGTATTTTGAGTTTATTTTTCACACTGACATTTTTTGGATTTAATAAATGGTATGACCATGAAGTAACCAAACTAAAAATGGATGTGAGGAAAATGTGGTGGTTCTCTCAATAAGAAACTTAATGAAAAGGGAGTTATAATGATAACTCTTATGGTAATTCAAAACCAACAATCAAGAGTAATGATTTTCCACATGATCCTTAGTGAGTTTTCAAATGCATTATATGTGATAAAAATGACTCTTTGTAGAAGTTCACATAAAAATTACACTAAAAGTAAAAATATTCAATGAGAAATGTGTCATGTATATGGTAATAAAAACTGTGGATTTTATTTTTAATTTGATGGAAATATTTTTTTAAAGAGTTTATTAATCATTAATATAACATGGAAAATGGGATGGTTTCATTTGACTCTTTGAAAGTGAAATAAGTTCTTCCTAAGTTATCAATTGATTATTTTAAATGTGGGGATTATGTTCATTATCCAAATAGATTTATTTGGAAGAATGATCATGAGTGGGATCAGTAGGACCATACAAATATCTATTTATGAATACCTAATTAAATTAAAATTATTGATGAGGAATGTACAAATTACTTATTAAAGGTATAGATTATTTATTTATTGGTTTTTTGACAATACTAAATCTTAAGATATGATTCATGTTTTTCTAGGATTGATTTATTAAGTAATGAGGTAGAGAATCATGGTTAAGCGATTCTGTAGAATTCTCAATGAATAAGTCTTCTAAATTTAAGTAATTCAATAGTTATTTTTCATATATATATATATATGGTTAAATTATTAAATGTATTAATACTATTTTGATTAATGTAATTACATTGGAAGAAGTTTTTAGACAGTGTGATATGTAACCATTATGTTTTCTTATAGGGAAATAATTTTTGATTAATAATTCAATGTTATTTTTTGGACATTATTACAATGGTGTGGATAACCATATGGGTTTATATGATCTTTGATTTTGTGATAATGGTGGGTTATTAAATTTTGTGATGCATAATAAACGGTATGCGATAATCTATGAGGTTAAATCATGTTATGGTAATTTTCAGTATTTTATCACAATTTATTAGTTTTATATGAAATATATAGTTTTATAAATATTAAAACACACATGATAGGTTACGACCAATTGCGTTCAACAAGGCCTTGGGAATCAAACCCCCAACTAAAGGGAGACAAGGGTGAATCACTTACCACTGGCCATTGTAATGTATTGATAATTATGAGATTTACTATTAATTATATAATTTAATGGATGATTAATAGGTTTATTTTTGGGAACATTTCTTTATCGAATATTTAACTTATGGATTGAAAAATGACATTGTGATTAATTTATTAATAATAATTTAGAAAATGTTAGCTATTTTTGGGAATCCTATAAGATTAAGGTTAACATCATATTATGAGGAATAAAGTTTGAGTTGTCTTTTGGAATAAAAAATTATTTTCATGTTTATTTATGATGATTCGGGATTTATATGGAAATTTTATTCATAAATTAGTGATTATTTGATATAAGAAAAAACATTTTTGGAATTGGTGATTGAGTTTATTTGGAGAAATATATTGAAATTTATTTCAAGGAAGACTATGTGCCAAAATCCTTATGAATTTTGTGTTTCCAAATTATTTTAGAATATTTTTGATTAATTATATGGATTGTTATTTTTCTGAAGGGTCAATGTTGAACATTGGTTATTATTGTTGAATTTTCTAAATTCAAGTAGATTTTCTTCATATAAAGGATTATTAATTTTAGGGTATTATTTATATGTTATCTAAACAATTTAATTTTTTGGATAATGTTTTCAGACATATTTAATAAATATCTAATTTTTCATGGGTTACAAGATTTTATAGAAGATTATTTAAGTGCATAATGCTTGGAATAATTAATCTTGAATAGTCATTACTTGATGATAAGGATGAGTTTGTGGTGTGAATTTATAAAATGATGAAACTATAGATTTATTTAAAAAAATATACTTTTTTATTCTAGTATTTAAAATAATTTCTCAACCCTTTTAAAATGATCTCAAAACAAAAAATTTATCAGTTTACTTTTCTGACTAAGAAATCAGTTGCCTTATTATTGATCGTAGATTTAAGGTTTTGTGATTGTTAACATTATCATGTCCGTATAAGGCCCCAGACATAAATATTTAATTATAATTAATTTAAACAAGAATTCATAATGAGTATATTTTAAGGATTATAGTTTTAGAGAATTAGGCCATAACTATTTCATAACAACTCAAATATAACAAAGTAAACACTTTTAACCATATTCAATTTTTTCAAAAAATAAAACTATTTAAACATAATTTATTTTTCTTGATAAAAAAAATTATTTATAATGATTTCTTCTTCTATATTACACATCATTATAACCTATGTAAATCATTTCAAAAACATGGGATGAGCACGAAGAACCTAGTAAGGGATGTAAAATATGTAATGAAACTATTGGTCCCTGAAAAAATTGAACTCATGAAAACATTTTCACATAATTATACTCGTCACCAATAAAACATAAAATATTCAACAGAACTTATGAAATCAATATATTCTTTAAATAATTATTATAAATAATAATTCATGAAGATAACTTGTGGATTTTAAATTATACTTACATTATAGATTTCACTATTACATATGGAGTAAACTTCATGGTATAATTTAGAATACTCATCATAAAACTCTTAAGAGAAACCATATCGTTTAACTCTGTCTAATTACCTAATGTATTGGAGAGCTATCATGGTCTTACCGAACTTTTTATTATCATGGAACCACCCATATACATAAGAAATTCCAAAAAACTAAAACATAGGCACAATTCAAAAATCATTCATAATTTTAATATAACATTTCCATGTTTAATTCAGATGATATAAACTCAATATATTGATATAATAAATCCATTATAAAATCCATTTTTAATACCAATAAAACCTATAAAGCTAATATTTTATTTATTAATCTTTAAAAAACATTTTAGCTTGTAGTGGAAACCAAATAGTAAATAATGGTTACCTTGGCCGAAAAGTAGTTGTCACCATATACCTTAAAAACATTTCTTTTTTAATTTATTAAAATGCGTTATATAAAAACCATCTTTTTTAAAATATTTTTATGAGATTATAGGTATGAGGGTTTAACTATAAAATGAATAAAATAAGGTGATGTATAACATCAAAATATGCCACGATGAAAGGATATTGAGATGAAGTCAATTACCTAGAGTTTTTCTTGTCTCATAAGTTATTTTTATTACCAAATAATGAAATTTAGATAATTTATACTATATTTCAATATTTTTTTATGTTTATTATTCCTTTTATACAACTTTAAAACCTGTTATAAACATTACATAACTATTTATGTTCATCTCTGACACTCTGTCGATATTCAGTACTTCAGTCGAAAATGAACTTGGTACGATGTCAACAGTCTATGTTTTCATAAGTCCATATTTTGATAAGTAATATTCATGAATTAATTATAATTTTTTTATTAATTATACATTTAATTATACAATTAATTTTGGTTATGATAAATGACAGATGATATAATCATTCATATGGTAGGTTGTACATATGCAAGAGTAACATTTTTATTTTTCATTGATCATTATGGAAATATTGTAATTATGATTTTTTCATTATAGAGTGATAACATAATTAATATCATATTAATAATTTAATTATACATATATATATCATACATGTAATGTGGTAAATAAAAAAGAATCACATCACTTCGTGGAGGTGATAGTTCAGATATACACACAAACGATATTATCAATATTATGTTATTGTAAACTAATAACATAGATGATATATTATTATATAATAATGATTTATTATTTAATTAAAATAATATAAAAACATTTATTCCATAATTATGACTACCCTTGATAGATTGTAATAAAAAAAGAACTATAATATTTCGTAAGGCGATAGTCCTCTATACACACGAATGAAATGTTCATTTCACATTTGATTAAATAAGATATTGATTTATGAGATGAAATTAAAATAATAAAATATAATTATATTAAGGATGCTATATTTATTATCACATCATGGATTAATGATATTTAATTTAAGATGCTGAATAAATAAAAAAGACACACTTAAATGAAAAGACTACAATTCTATAGGATGATCATTGTTCATAACCACTTAAATACTTAAATAAAAGTGTAATGCCTAAAATATGGCCTCAAGAATAGTATTGGGGAGTCTAGGAATGGTTATGGTTATATATTTTTAAAACAATGGATTTTTATTCGTAAATAATATCGATAAAGAGTATCCTATTATAGGAGAGGAGGGTAGAACTCCTAGATTTATTATTAGTAATAAATGAATATAAATTAATTTTATTTTAAATGTTATTCCCATATGGTTTATTTAAAATATATTATGATCATGGGTATGAATATATTCATCAATATAAAATTATATATGTTTTGGATATTTTTTAATCCTTATCATTATTGTGATTAATCTTTTAACTCTTACTATTTTATTACGTAATTTACACTTTGAGAGTTAAAATAATTACCATAACATGTTAAAACTCGAATGATTGAGTAATAAATTACATTTTCAGAGTTAGGAAATCTATAAGTATAAATATATGTTTCTTAAAATTTTTATTTCTTTCAATTAAATATTTTATATATTAAAATATAATTAATGTGAATGTTGACACCATTCATTACATGAATATTTTTAATCAGAACAACATAATTTCTTCAAAAACTAGTTTAATTCATAAACAATATTTCCAATTCGTCCGTAAAATTTGTGTATGGAATAGAATTTTTCAAATTATATTTAGTTTAATATTATTAATATCATTTATTAGATTCTTCCTTTAATGATTCTATCATTGTGTCACCATTATTTATAATTAAATTTTATTGTTTTTATCTAAAAATAATAAATATATTATCATGATGTAAGATATATTTATATATTTTTAATAACTTTTTATTTTCAATGGTATCACTTATATAACCCCATATTGAAATTATTTTATTAATTAGAGTCAATTTATAACATCATTCTTTTTACTCTAAAGAAAATGTTATAATTGTCATTTTCGCACCCATGTTGCTTCCAAAGGACACACTTTTATCCCAATGACGGTCCTAGTAGAAAATAAATCATCCAATAATATTTGGACTTATTTTAGGGTAGTTTTATATTAATATATTATTATTTTATCCATTACATACAATATTTACCTTTTAATCATGGATAATAAAATACTAAAGTTGTTATTTATAAAAAATAGTTATAATCCTATTAGATCACATTTTTATATTTATTATAACCATGTATGTCAATTTTTAAAGATTTGATTCACATAAGTGACTGAAATTAATTTAAAAATAATTCTCGTTGACAGATAGGGGAAGTGAGTTTTTAAAGTAAAAACGTTCAAAATTTAAAAAGATTTTAAATCCTTTGTCAATTTCAAATTGATTAAAAAGACATAAATTTGAATAAATTATAAAAAAATTATTAAATAATACTTCAAAACCATATAAAATGATAATGTAACAAATAACTATATCAAAAAAAAGTTTTGAATTAAAATGCACTATTTTTCACTATTCAATAAATAAATGAATATTGTAAGAATAATTCAAAAGAAAATATGCCAAAAAAATTTTGAAGTCCTACTTCCAAAAAATATGGTTATTATTCCAAATAGAACTTGTAGAAGTTTTAAAATTTATATTTTAATTAGGTTCACCATGAATAGTTTATAGAACAAACTTCTAAAAATAATAGATCTTTTTATGCATAAAAATGGATATATTCTTATTTTAATACCATAAAATGTATTAGAATAAAGTAAATATATTTAAATAATATGAGTAAAAATAATATAGTAATTTATTTTCATTCTATCTAATATAAAAACTAGGTGATAACTACCATATAAAATAATAACTTTAAAAATGTATTATATTTCGGTATAACAAAATCATGTTTGCAAAATATGATTTCAGAGAATATCATTATTTTGTGATAGGTACACTATCAAACAAATAATTCCCATTAAATTATAATTAATATCAAATTCATAAATATTTATAGATATGAACATGCCTTATTCTATAATTACATGAGATTTTACATCCACCTCCCTTTAGGAAATTGCATCTGTGTAATTTTATTCACATATAAAATACAATGGGGTATTTCTCTTTTATTTCATTTTATGATTCCCAAGTTTCATCTTCAATAATATATTATTCTCATAAAACCATAAGCTAATGAATCACCTTATTCCACAATACATTCAATCTATAGTCAAGAATTTTGATTGGTTGTTTCTCATAAGAAGTATTCTCTGTCAACTGAACTAATTCTGGTATCAAAACCTGAGATGGATTGGGAATATACTTTCATAACCTTGAAACATGAAAAACATTGTGTACCAAAGACAAAATGGGAGATAAAACCACTCGGTAACCAACTAATCCAACATTATATATTATTTCATAGGGTCTAGTTTACCGTGGACTGGTCATCCCTTATTTCCAAACACTTCATACTTTTCTATAGAGAATGTTTGAGAAATATAGGATCACCTACCATGAATGAAATATCCATCTTTTGGTTATCTATATAACTTATCTACCTATTCCGGGCTCTTTCCTTATGTTTCTAAATCACATAAACATTTTATGCCATCTCTTCTACCAATTCATGTCTAATACACTTCCTTTATCCAATACCAACCAAAAATGACGGGGTTCAACACCTCATTCCATATAATGCCTCATATAGTGTCATCTTTATACTGGAATGAAAATAGTTATTTTAAGAAAACTCAACATAATAAAGACATTGATCCCAACTTCCCTAGTAATCCATTTAACAATCACATAGAATATCCTATAATTTATTAATTATTCTTTATCAATTACCATCTTATTGAGGATGAAATGATATAATGAACTTTAATTCAGTTACCAAGGATTTCTGAATGATTTTTAAAAAATTATAAGTGAACCTAGGATCATGATCAGATATAATGAAGATAGAGACTTCATGTAGCCTGACTATCTCTATAAGATACAACTGATAAATTTTATTGAGAGACAGTGTATCATGAATAGTAATAAAATAATTATATTTAGTCTATGCATTAATAATCGTCAAAATCAAATTATTACCTCAAGAATTATTTGGTAATCCCACCATGAGATCCATGGATGAAGTTTCCCATATTCACTCTTGCACCGGGAAAGGATGAAGCCACCATTTTGGTAGAAATCACTCTTATTTATCTTAAAGACAAGTAAAACACTTCACTGGAATGTTATAAATATCTCTTTTCATTCCATCCCACAAATAATACTCTTTATGACATCTAAAAATCTTAGTACAGTAAGGATGAAATTAAAATAGAGAAAAACAAGCTTCACATAGTAGATATTTCATCTTCTATGAATCACTAAGTACACATAATCTCTTCCAATATCTCAACAAACAATCTTTATCAATTTTAAATTCTAGAAAAATACACTTTTAAACCTATTCTACCAACCTATTTAATTCACTATCTTCCTTCTATGTTTTCTTAGTTCGTTCATATAGAGATGATTTCACTGAAACCGGAAACCAAACAGAGGAATTTCTTGTACAAATAACATTGCATCTAATTTTAATTAAATCCTTAATCTATGGTTCTTGTATCAAATGTTACATAGTTAATGTTACATTACTTTTACGACTCAAAGCATTGGAAACTATTTTTTTCTAAGATGGTAATGTATCATGCAATCATAGTCCTTGAAATTTTTCAACCATATTCTTTGTCTCATTTTAAATTATTTCTTATTGAATATATACTTAAAACATTTATGGTCAAAAAATATGTCACACTTTACTCGATACAGATGATGGCTCCAAAGATTTAAAAAAACAACATCAGCTAATTCCAAATCATGTGTAGTGAAATATAACTCATGAGTGTTCAAAATATATGAAGAGGAATCAATTAAATAATCATTATGTATTAAGAAAAAACCAAGATGTTTCAATGCATAATCACTCTAGATAACATATTTACCATTTCTAGAAAGTAGTTCCAAAACTTGATCATTCACCAATCATATTTTCTATTCCTAAAAACTATCATCAAATTTTTTTTTCAGTTTCACTTGACTTCAATACAAATTAAATAAGTCAGTAGGATAGAAAACCATGAATCATTTTCAATGTACCTTTAGTAATAACCTATTAAACCAAGTGAACTGTGAATATTCAATTATATTTCTGGGTTAGGGATATTCTTTAACAACTTCCATTTTAGCAGGATCAATAGTTATGTCCTTTAAAAACAATGAGACCAAGGGAGTACATTAATTTCAATCAAAACTCACACATGTGTAATTTCCCATATAGTTTCTTTTCTTATAGGAATTTTATGAAAAATGTTATATTTCTTTCATGATCTTCATTAGTTTTTAGAATATAAAAAATTTCATCAATAAACAGAAAACCAAATTGTCCACGAACTCATCAAATATTAAATTCATAAGATACATGAGAATAGTTGGTGCATTAGTAAACGAAAAAGAAATAACTAAAAATTCATAATGTCCATATATATTAAGAAACAATGCCTTTGAAATTAGTTTTTCATTTAATTAGAACTAATGTTACCCAACCACGAGTCAATCGTCAAAAAATATTGTTCTCCCTAGAGCTGATCAATAAATTATCGATATGAGGAAAATTATACTCGTTCTTAATATTGATGTTATTCAAGGATCTATAATCAATGAAAAGTCTCATTGAATCATGTCTTTTTACAAATACAACCAGATAACCCCATAATGATGTTCTAGGAAAAATATAACCTTAAACTGATAACTCATGTAATTGATTCTTCGACTTTAAAAGTTAAATATTATCCATTCGATATGGGGGTTTTTAAATTGTCTTATAATCGAGAAAAAATTCAATAATTAATTCAACTTTGCAGTAAGGTATAATACTAAGAAACTCATCACAAAGACATCAATATACTCATTAACCACTGGATGATAATTATTTAGAATAGTTATTTTGTTTTCAACAATATTTTTATTGTAACATTCATTTCCATCTTTTAACATTTTCTTAGCTTCCAAATATTTTTTCAATGGTAAGGGTTTATTATTGTGCTGAAACCGAAACACTTTTTTAATATAAACTTCATTATCTATACAGACAATCTTATTATGGAAAAAAAGTTAATCCATACCAAGAATAACATCGAAATCTACCAAAATATACAACATGGTTTATAGGTCAATGGAAAATCCAAAAAGAACATCCTTACCAATAATTAATTTCTAGGTCTAGAGAGTTTCCCACATGAACAAGAGAGTAAAATTAAAGTTTATATAATAGTTGTGTAATAGACTGATATCTTGTCAATAGAAAAGAAAAGAAACGTGTTCAAGGAATACTCATATCTCCTAAACCAATGGAGTCCATGTCAAGGAAAAATATGAAACCCAAGGAGAAGGAATGCATGGTTGTATCTATTGTAAACATGAAAGAGATTACTACATAAGTGATGGATGGTGTTGTTGTTGATGGTGTAGAAAAACTTGGTTTGTAGAATGTATATAACAGAAAAATCTCTGGAATTTCTTGTCCACTCTAATGAAGAAATGGGGGTGGAGTTTTTTTATATCAATGGAATACAAGACAATAGACATAAGATAATGGGAAGGATGCTTCATGTAGATGTCTATAGTCATAAAGCGACATGGATCAACAAGAAGGACCTAATTTTGATAAGGGGTTTTAATAGTGGAAGCTATGTATAGAATATTACTATCAATATTGGGAAAAGTTGGAAGATATCATTAGAGACTTCATCCATAACCATCCAAATCCACAGGTTCACTCTAACTCCAAGAAACACTTTAGGGATGAAAAATCTATTAGGATTAAGTTCTATTTGAATAAAAATATGAAATATTTTGAGGGTCTTCCTTCTAGTTAAACATGTGAGGTTTCTCACTTTTCCATAAATGTTTTTACTAAGAAAAATTTAATTAATTTTCAATCATTTATGAGGAAAAAAAATTTAATTCATGTTTTAAATGATAAAAAAATATTCTATTCCAGTTTTTTAAATAAAAAAGGTCCTTATTTAGAAAGAGAAAATAATATTCAGTTCTAAATACTTTTGTAAAAATAAATAAAGGTTAAAAATTTATTCATACAAATAAATAAATATATTTAAAAAAAATTAAACCATATATGGAAAAGTGTTTTCGATTTATGATTGAAATAAATTTGGTTTTTTAATTACTTTTTTTGGAATATTGTTTACATAAGGATAGAAAAATTGAAGGAACACATATATTATTAAAAAATAACAAGATGAGGAAAAAATAAATGTCATTCTTTATAGTTATATTAAATGATCTCATCATTGTAATAACCTCATAAATAATCTCCATAAAAAATTATATGGTGAAACTAAAACATTACCACATTTAGATATTTTGAATCGTAATTACTAGAAAAAAATATATTAAATAGATATAAATCCCACAATTATAATCATAAATATAATAAAATTTATTCATGGGTAATATAAACATAAAACTAAATAAGTTAGTTATGTATAAGGCTTGTGTCCCACAAAAATAAAAGTGGTATGAAAATCCGATGAAACCATGGTTACTTTTTAATCATATGTTGCAAAAAATAATAAAATAAAATGAAAAATAAAATAAAATAAAGAGAATGGTATTTATGATATAACATGTGAATTGTTTAGTATGTACACCATAAAAAATTTGTGTTGAATATGGCTTATATATCTGTCAAAAAGTAGACTAGAATTACCTTTCCTTATGAATTGATATCTTTCATACACAATTAAACCATATTTATATAAAATATAAATTTTTTTATAAATATATTAAAAAAATCATGTTTTTCATTACATATATTTTTTACCTATAAATTTTTATTACCATTTTATAATCAATTCTATGATAAAATCATGACTGAAGTGGTCACGACTTCATTTTTCATAAATGCTTTGTTTTGGTATTTTCCTTCAATTAACTTTTATCATGGTTCTATCATCTCTTGAATATTAACTATGATTAAAATACCATATATATTCTATATATTTGTAATTTTAATAATCCATTAATTTTTGACATAGAAAATGAATTGCATCTTTCGTGGAAATAGAATGTTGTGTGTACACATGAACACTGATTCCATTTTCTCAACATATGAAATGAAAGAATAGAAAACAATATACTACCTTTCTGGAATAATTATCTTCAAAAGAATAAAATAATTTCTTTATACCAATCCATATAAAATTCTATGTGAAGAGTATTGGATGAAATAAACATATCTCTTAGTGATTCGATAGTCCTCCATACAAAGGAGTGATTTTATTATTATCCCATGGAATAAAAACTGAGAATGTATGTAAAGACCCTGAACCAGTAGACTAGATCTGGTGATCAATTAATTAAATTGATGTAAGATACAAGTAATCAAAACACAAATTATACAATTTTTAAGTGTTCTTGGTAAACTATATACATACATAAAATTCACATTACAATTAATAACAAAAAATATACTAACTACATTATTTTAAAACACCATTATTCCCCATACCATATCATTGGCTATAAATCCCAAAACAGATACTTTTTTGTGGTAAAAATAATACATAATAAAGGGGTAAGATAATATTCACAATATGGTTTTGTATAATGTTGAATCACTCATTAATAAATAAGTATGATGTATATGGAAAGTAAAATAACTGGAAATATATTACTCATTAAAAAGATCGCAATATGGTAGAAAAAATGCATGATCATATAATCAATAAAAATAATATAATAAAATTGAAAATTGTCCTTAGATATTATAAATATCAAAATACCAACAATTATATAAATGAATGATCCCAAAATTATGATATGTATAATGTCAGACATCTGAAACACACTTTCAAGACAATTCACAAGATAGCTTGAATCTATTAATTCGTCTAATTTGGATAACTGATTTTCCTCGTGATACCTATCAATGAATCGAGGGGATAATTATAAACCAGCCCACTAATCACTTTATATATGCAATTGACTCCTTATTTGAATGTGGTTAAACATAATCAACAAAAATATTCATAATGGGAATCTATCATATGAAATGTTAATACATACCCCAACCATGTAATCATAATAATAAATTGTCTCGAATAATATGGGGAATGATAATCAAATTGTACAATCATAGTAAAACTAATTATAAAAAATAACAATAATAATAAACATTATGATCTCATTACATCATTACTTTAGGTTCATAAATAAAATACATGATTGTTATTATCAAATAATATAAATACCAGAAAATTTTATTAGAATCATTCTTGAGGAAAATTTAAATATTAATTAAAAAATAGGTCTTTAAAATAAAAAGATCACATATCATTTTAAAAAAATAAAAATTACCTTTTATAACTTATAAAACATTATATAAACATTCAGTGGTCTTTGTGGAGGAAAATTTTATTCCTACTGTAAATGTTAAAACAATGATTCCTTTAACTTTTTTAGAAAAAACCAAATAGATCGTCTTTTTAAAATAATATGAAGAACCCATAAAACGTTAAATTTATAATTAGGATAAAATTTATTTAATATATCATTTTTAATAGTATATAAATATTTTTGAAATTTATTTTAGAAAACTTGATTTTGATGAAAAACGATATTCGACCAAAGAGAAAAACAATGTCAGGTTTTAATAAAAACAATTTCATAATACTTTTAAGTAACAATGTGTGTATTGATGATAATATTACTTGAATAAAGTCATCAATAACTAGGGGATTAGAAAATATATTTATTTTAACATATAAATATCAAATTGTTTCGTCAAGGGAGACATAGAGAAAAACATTCCTGAATAATAATGAGATCATGAAATAAACCCTTACCACTTTTGTAAATTCTAAATCATAATACCAATAAAAATTACATTAAATGAAATATTAAATGACATTAATAAAACTATGTTCATTATTTAACATATCAAAATTCTAATTTATACACAACAAAAAATAAATAATTGACGAATAAGGCATATGCATCACAAAATTATAAGTGAGATGAGAATCCCATTGCTCAGGTTCAACATCCATTACATGTATCAAAAAAACTTATCAAATAAATTTAGGTTTATCATATATTTATTAAATAATAATAATAATAATAATATATATCATACCCTATATTTTTTACTTATAGTATTTTATCATCTCTTTATTAACAATTCTTTATCATATTCACTCTTTGGGGTGATAATTTATTCATTTTTCATAAATGTTTTAGTTACGATATTATGTTATAATTAATATGATAATGGTGGAATCATATATGGAATTTTTCCATGATATAAATATCATATTTATTCACTATATATATATTTATAGTAATCAATTAATGTTAAATAGAGGAATTGGATTAAACCATTCATGCAGATGGTCGGCTGCATGTACGCATCAACGTTAATTCCATTTGTCTCAATAGATTAAGAATGAGAATATATATATTATTTAATAATTAAATAATGATTATTTTTTCATATATATAAATTACATTATTAAAATACATCCTTATTACCAACCATGTGAAAAATAAAATAGAAAACATTTTACTTGACTATATAGATGTGGAAGTCCACCCGTTCACACGAGCATCATTATTTCTTTCCAATGGATTGAAATGTAACACATTATATTTTATAATAAATTTAAATAATTGTGGTAAGATCATAAATATCAATTATATTCTTTAAAATTAACCTCAATACCATTCATATAGATGTTTATTGTAAAAAAAATCACATTGCTTCATGAGAAAGTTGCATGCTATCCAAATGAGTAATGTTATCATATACACCAAGGAATCTAAAGTAAGAAAGTGTTTGTGATATTATAATTAGAGAATTATAATAATTTCATAAATTTCAAATAAATATTATCAATCCCTAAATATTTCTAATAATTGATTGTGTTTATGGAAAATGAATTATTTGATTCATGAGGTTATAGTCCACTGTACACACGATCAGTGTTTCAATTTCTCATTGGGAGGACGTTGAGATGGATTTGGGTAATGTAACTAAAATAGTAATATCTAAGTATATATTTTATAATTTTATTATTATATTATCATTTTTAATATGTTTTTAATGAATTGGATGAATAAGAAATAAAAATAATCATATTTTAGAGTATTACATCTTCTTCAGTGATCCTCACTTGGTTTACCCAAGAAGACTTCTTATGTGTGTTTCATCTTCAAAATAAGAACTCTAGGATTTGGAGATGGAGTTATTGAAGGTTTTTTTATATCATATCTAAACTAAAAGGTTCTTTCATTTAATAATATAATAAGAGAGGGGTTGTCTATTTATATGTGGGGGATATGACATAATTGGAATTTTTGAAATGAAAATGTGATTCCCATATTTTTTTCTTAATAAACGTCTCTAAAATAGGTAATTACAAATCATTATAGGTTATAATATAAAACATTGTGTATAAAATGTATTTTTAAAAGGATTTAATTCATTTTTATCACTAATTTTCTTAGTTTTTCCTCATAATAAACCCATTTTAACTTTACCGTGGTAATTAATTTATATTATTTTCACTATTTATTATGGTAAAAAAAGTCGTATTATGATATATTATAAATTATTATATGTAAAAATTTGGAATACATTTTTCCAATTTAAACTCAAAAAGTATAATGAAGTCAATTTAAAATTAATAAACATTCACAAGGATAAAATAGTTCTTCCAAAGGAAAAATTTAAATGTTTATGAAAATTTATATATTAATTCAATATAACATTGATTAAAATCACATAAATTAGTTAAAATATATTTTAATTTAACTAATATTATTTATAAAATATTAATCAATTATTTAGTATTATCATAAATGTAATAAAAAATCCATTTTTAAATAATAACATGTAATTATTACTATTCATAAAAAAATTATCTTTTCAATTAAAATACCATAAATTGTCTAAAATATAATTTTAACATTTATATTTAAAAATGAATTCTATTTTATTGACTAAATTTTCTAAGAATGTAAAACTATATTTTAAATTATATGATAAAATCCAGAATAATATACATTTTAGAAAAAATATAGTTTCCTAGAAAATATATCTTTCTCCTTCAAATGGTTATTTTATTATATATAATCAATATAGAACCATTAAATTTATTTTATACATGTTCTGACCATATAATTTTTATAATCTATTTATTCTTGTTCATAATTTTCCACGTAACATCTATGTTATAATGATAATATTTTAATAGATTATCTCCTTTAATTTAAGTTTGTTGTTGTGTGCATCACAAACTCTCGATGCGATTAAATTTATTGAAATGAAAAATAATTTATAATCATATGGTTTTTCATTATATTTTAATAATGGCTTTTTTATTATTCACTATAAATTATTATGTTTATATTTTGGAACATTAGGGAAAAACATTCTACCCTCTTAAAATATTTCATCCTCATAATTTAATATTGATAAAAAAAAATTAAAAGTTCTAAATTTAAAAGTTTTATTTTAGAATATTGAATAATAAAAAGGGTTAGGAAAATAGTCATGATTAGAGAGAATGGGAAGTATAAATCTCATCAAAATAACCTAATCTAATTTTCTAAATTGGTGAAAATATGTTTCATGATATGATGTAGAAGAAAAGAATAAATTAGTAAAGATATTGATAGAGTTCACTAATCAAAATAGAGTGAATGAAAAAAATAATGTTTTGTACTTCAAGAAAATTAATATAATATTACTTATAAGTCCATTTGATTAATCAGATATAAAGGTAAAATGGGAAAAAACCGTTTGAATTTCATTTACCTAATGTTGGGGTATTATTTTAATGTCTAAGAATAAAATGAAATATAAACAGTTGATATATTGTTTTTCACAAGCACAATTTCATAATTTGGGTCTAATTCAAAACTTTTCTGCTTCGTCACTAACTCTAATATATAAATATCTTAAAATGGCTTTTTTCTTGAAACACAAAAATTACCATTAAACTGATTATAAGATCTCTAAAATAAAGGTAATTACTTCCATCGATATTTTCCCGAACAATAATTTTTTGAACGATTTATCCATAAAAAACTAAATTTCAACATTATCAATTCAAAAAATAGTTTAAATTATGAACATCCCAAAATATGTATAACCAAATTCGATGTCTATTTATTTAGAAGGTAGACTACTCATCAACATAACATTATATTCTGTATAAAAAATTAAGTGGGTCATAGTGTCTCATTCAAAATGCGTGATTATCATGATCATTGTGAATCCTTAATGTAAACATGAATGACACAAAAAGATTAATTTTATATTATTCCTTAAATAAGAAAAACAATTATCTAATTTATTCTATTATTTAAAAAATATAGTAATGTTTTGGAGTGATAACATAAGCCATAAAATCTATATGCTATTTCAATGTTACAAATACTATCCTGTAAACATTTACTTATCATTATTATCTAACCATAGATCTTGTGTAATGGGTCATCCTCCATTAATTAATTTTCATAGAATAACATCAACTTTACACTGAATAGATTTTCATTATTATTGGTGCCATTAAATGCATCCACCCTAATACTTAAAGAAAAATTACTACAGCAAAATCATTATACATTTCATAATTCATATAACCATAATATCAATGATAAAATTATCTAATTAAATAATTATCGAATTCAAACACAAGAAAAATATTCATTACACATCATCTACATTAACAAAATTATCTTGATCTTGATCAACTATATTCTATTTTAGGTATCATCCATTAATAATTTTGTCATTATTTATCACAGTAACCCATATATCTATATATGATGCATTTCACATTGGTATATTAATTTTTTACCAACTCAATCCTTATAATGGTGGCCTTTCACTATACACATGTTTCAAAACTCTCTTTCTCTTCCCAAAAGTACCATGTTTGTAACACCCCAAGCTTCCACGGTACGCTTCACTTTGAATAATAGAGTAGCGTGTGTTGTACGCAACTTCGAGTTATAACACACCATAACCAATCAAACTAGCCATTATGAATAGTAATACACAATTTTTGAAATTTTATCAATTTTATCTTTCAAAATGGGCTTCATTTTTGGATTTGGAATATCGAAATTATCTTAGGGTGAAATTTGGGAGCATTTCAGATAACTTTCATATTTTGATGAATAGTAAAAATTACTAAATTTTAATTAAAAACAAATTGTTTAATTGAAATAATTAATATTGATAATTTTTTAATTTTAGTGGTTTTAAAGTATATTTACAATATATTTTTACCATTTAATACAATTTTAGTCATTGGACGTAATTTCACATTTAAACTAGATATAAACAAGTGTCAATCTTTTGATAGTTATTATTTCTTAAAAACACGCTATTTGTTTTGACAACGAGAATTATTTTTTAAATTAATTAATGAATATTATATGTTTTGAATTTTGTAAAGTATACATCATTATTGAATTCATAATATCAAATATATCTTATGATGAATTTTTGATATTTTTCTGAAAACATTCATTTTTTATGAATAGTGAAAAATACTGAGTTATAGTTTAAAACCGAATTTTTATTAACATAATTATTTATTTTATTTAAATTTAATTAAGGTCAAATTGGACACATAATACCTATATATGTTCAATTTAATTAATTGAAAATAGATTAGAAAAATTTTAGATATACAAAAATTTTATTGAACTTTTAATCGACTTTTACCCACCTCATAGGAGAATTTGGAAATCTACATAAAACATAATTTTACCACTTTTGTGAGTGGAATTTCTAAAATCCAAGAGATAAGATTAATATAAAGGTGTAAAATGTGGTTCAATAAGATAAAAATAATTTTTGGTGAATTGTAACTTTCTACATTTATTTACCATGGTTAAAAGTAAATAGGATAATTAAGGGTAAAAATGATATTAATATTACCCTAAAACATGTCCTAATTCTATCAGACAAGTGTATCTCGACCAAAAACAACCATAGGAATAATATATTATCTTTTATATCTAGTTGGATTAGATTAGGACATTTATTATTATTTAATTCAAATAAGAGTTAAAAGAGTTAAAATCAAAGTTTAATAATTAAAACATTTTTAATATTTGGTTTTACATAAGATAAATTTGATTATAAATATTAATTAGGAATCTTAAATGATTTCCGACATCTTGGTATTTTATTTATAATTTTTAGAAATTAAAAAATTCAATTTATTTATGACACAATGATGATGCAGTAATTACCTTATTCCTGAAATAATCAAATAAATGGTATTATAACTACTAAAATAAATATAATTTCAAATTTTATAAGACATCCACGAATTTATAGGTGAATATGACATGGTAGTATTGAGTAAATGTATTTTTTTATGTAATCATGTTGTTATTATTTTAACAAAAAGAAATACCAAAGAGTGTCAAAATTGATATAAAATAGTTTTTAAAATAAATATTATATTATTACATGATATAATGGTCCTAAAAATCTATGGTTCGGCCAAAGGACTTATATAATAATATATATGACATTACTGAACCAATTTTAATTCTATTGTCTGTATATAGTATGTTTATTAACCATATTGTGTAATAATACAAGAAGACATGGTAAAAGTTAAATTATTTAACGTAAAGTTAAATCTAAATGATAAGGTTAAAATGGTAACCTAAACATGTCTACAACCTATTGGTTGAGTTTTTTTCGACCAATACCCACATTAGACATTAAATAATCAACTTTTTAGACATTATAAACCGAATATAAATTTATTATAAAATAATATTTTATGTTTTTTCTAAGGTGCCCCTCACCCCTCTTATAAAAGGGCACTCCCTCTTCCCTCTAATTCACACCTTCTAAGCCATTTGGATCAGACAAAACCTACCCAAATACCCTCTCAAATATCCTCTCTTCATTATAGAGGCATTAGTTTGATTATAAATCCATCCAAAGTAGCCCTTTTGATCAAATCAAAAGGAAGAACCTTAAGAAGAGGTAATGATTTCACCACCCTCATTCAAGTTCTTTTCTTCTTCCACTTCATTTTTCTTTGTTGTTTCCAATATAAAATAATAACTACAGTATATTCTATATACTGTGATGTTATTATAATTACAGTACATTCATATTCATTATTCTATCCACCTTTTGAATTACATTTCACCATACGTGCGTACGTACGGCTTACCATCTCCACGTCATGGTGAAATTGTTATTCAATACATTATTATTTGGATGGGTATAATAAAGAGGTGTATTTGATGTAAATAATAAGATAAAATGATTAATATTCTGTATATATTATATACCATCCAATTATTTATTATATTAATATCAATAGAATGATATTTTCACTTGTGTGTACGTACGGATTACCGTCTCCACGACACGATGAGATTCATTTCCAATCTCACCATTCATCGACGATGATAAAAAATTTATATTACTAATAATTATGTAATATATGAAATAATAATGATAATAGAGAGATATATATATTTATATATATAAGTATTTATGTACATACATATATCTTATTCACTTACTTCTGTTCAATACTATATGAAAACAGAAACAGTGTTTTTGCGTACGTACGGACTACCGTCTCCATAAAAGGTGTTTTCCATTTCATATATACGTATATTATAAATTTTTTTATTATAAATATATATGATAAATAAATCATGTTTTATATTAAAGAAGTATTTAAATCATGATCTAAGTGATACAATCAAGAGTAACAAGTTAAGACATGTACGATAAAGAAAGCGATTATTACCTGAATTATTAATATAACATGCAAATTATTATTAAATGGGTAATATAAAGTCATAAATGAATAATTTATGATATCATAAATATTAATATGGTTCTGGTATAGTTTAATAACTTACTATAGTCTTCATACAGGAGGATAAACGTACCCTCGACTAAAGGAAAGTGCACGGTAAGGGGTTTTCATCTCACTCCTTATTCCTGTGAGATTCATGCCTTATTGCCACTATTACCTTTTCTATGGTGTATGTACTTCCCATAATTGTATTCATTATGTAATAAACTTTAATTTATGTGTATTTACATATTCATTGTATGATACCTCTTTCATGGGGTGTATGTTTCGTATGTTACCACATTGGTAAGGGTTTATTTCACAATCTCTTCATTATCTGAGGTTGTTTATATGTATTTATATACTTGGAGCTCTTTATCATCAACGTCCATGTTTAATAAAAATATACTTCAAAAAAATATTATTTACAATACAATGGGTTAAATTCATTTATACCCATATGTGTTTTGAGTGGAATCGTTCCGTTTTTTTTTCAAACAAGGTACTTTTTGACCTTTTCGACAAATTTAAGGTAAGAATGTTTTTTTAACTTACACAGAGGGTGCAGATATTTTCTACCGTAATAAACTCGACAAATCTTCCCTTACAAGATTATAAAAATATTTTTAAATTTAATTGTTTATTTTATAATTATGTGACTTTTAAATGATTTCAAAATTATCATTTTAAGAATTTCTGGAAGGTGCTCTTTATCAAAATCAGAATTTTAAATGTTTTAAAGATTTATCTTTCTAAATCGTTTTAATTAATGTCCATGTTTTTGAAATGATTTTAAGGATTTATTTATATGGACATGAATGTTTTGAAATGATATTTCTTTTCAAAATATTCAAAGTGGTATGGGACACTTTGATACAAAAATCTCTTTTAAACTACTTAATAAATGTGTGACTTTTAAATGATTTCAAAAAAAGAGATATTTCTCTAAAATTGTTTTGATTTCATCTATGTTAAAATCATTTCAAGGATTTTATGTTTATTTGATGTTGATTTACTATGATACAAAACATCCATATTTTATTGAAGGTTTTGTGATATGTTTGACTGTGGAAGTTTTATTTTAATACCCTTCATGGTTTATGGAGAAAGTATTGACATTTCGTATGATAGTTTTAATATGAATGTTTATGTTATGTTTAAACCTGTTCATATGAGGAATGCATTGGAATTTGTATGTGACGGGTGGAGCCCTCTATTGCTCCTCGGTGAATCGGTATGTCTCATGAGAAAAACTAGTGTCTTGGCACGAGGCCTTGACAAAATCTTATTTGTAGTCTTGGTACGAGGCCTTGGCTACGTGGTTATGATACTCTGGAATTATGCATTCCATTGTTATGAAAGTGGTTATTGATATTACATGTGATTATTTGACTAGTAGAATATCCGTGTGAATAAGTAAATTGCATTATTTCATTTTATATTTTACATATTATGCTGAAGTTCAAGTATAAAAGGCTTTTTTTTAGTTATACACTGCCTTAAATGTTTATGTTTATTTATGAATGATTCTGCTATATTACTATCCATAATGAGCATCTGAGCTCACCCCTTTCTATGTTTTATTTTTATCAGGATTCCAAGATGTGTATTGTGATTGATATGTAGGGTTAAGACAAGGGAATAATAACATTCATAAAAGATTATTTATGTTTTTTTGTATGTTATGAAGTGTAATGTAACATTCATGTATGTAATCTATTTTTCCAAGACTGCTAAACTGATCGGTACTTCGGGACATAATTCCTTGTAATCATGCCAATGTATTAAAAAAATGCACTGACTTTAGGTAACTGTGGTCAGGGTGTTATAGTTGGTATCAGAGGGAGTTTAGTAATAACCTTGGAAACTAGATTTAGATAAACTCTGATTAGAGGACATTACCCTAATATAGAGTTTCAGGATTATTATAAAAGAACTTCCTAGAATTTTGGTATTGTATAGATTTTGTGAGTTTTCTGAGCAATACATCTCTGTCTAGATACGAGCAGGTAGAGGTGGCTCTGGCACATATGTACCTAGGGGTAAAACTCGAAAACATCGCTTTGAGATAGACTCGAACGAGAACTGGTGCACGACAACGGGCCTTGCTGCACTTTTGGTTACGACCCTCCCAGGGGATATGCTTAGGATAATTGTCATTTTCTTTACAAACAGCTATAAATGGTTTATGAGTATATACCTCCTCAAATTTTTTTTTCGGATTATGGATTATATCCATAAAATATTCATTTTATGTTAGGTATTTTTAATGTTTGGAATTATGAATTGTGATTCATAAACTGACTTAGTGTATTACATTGTTTAGAAATGGTGCCCAATAGAAGGAAAGAGAACACTAGAAATACATATGATCCAAAGAGTAAGAAGGGTCATATCATTCATGGTATTAAGGAAACATTTAGAAAGAAAATAGTCTCCCACGTATTATCATCATATGAATAAATAGTATCAAAAGATCAGTAAAGAACTCTCTGAATCCTATGGCTTTAAAGGGAAGCCAGAGAAGAAAATAATGGTAGAAAGAAATATGGATAAATGGAATAAGATAAAGTAGTATTTTCCAATATGTTATAAATGTGGAATGAATCACCTTGTTAAATGATTGAAGGGAATATGAGTTTTTTATATGTATGGAGACAAAGGACACCAAGTAAGTGACTGCAAGGGTAAGAACATGTTTTCAAATTAACAATGCTTCTTCTGTAAGGAGTTGGGACACTACGCAAACAAATGTCCAAATCATCATATTATGCACCAAATGATGCAATTGGATAATAATAATGATATGATACTACCACAGATGAAGATGAATGAATAGTGTTCTTATGTTGTTATTAAAGAATTATTTCATTTGAGTGTTGTATCAACGATGTGCTGGTTATATGAATTATTGAGATAAATAAGGATTGTACTGCAATACTATTTTATTGAGGATTTGATATATTATGGTACTATTAAAAGTGACTCAACAGAATGTTAAACATTTTTTTTGAAAATACATGGTTGAAAGAATGGTAATCCTTAATATGGTCTTGATACTAAGTTAGTAATTTTAGAACAAGAGATGGTTGATTTGGATGAATTATATTGGATATTCTTGACTACCTTGGCACTGATTAATGGTATTTTTATTTCATCATTGTTGGAATATTCAAAGTTTTTGGATATAAGGAATATATCTAATAATATATAAGGAATAATGGAGCATGAATTTAATCAATAAAGTTTTATGGTAATTCAGGGTGTTACCATATTTTAAAAGAATACATGATGAAGGTGTTCACATGCTATTACGTGAAAAAAAGGATCTTCATTGTGTTTACCTACCTTGTAAATTCTGGACCGTGAGTTTTGGTAGAAGTATTTTGGATAAGTCTAGTTTGAGATTATTTTGGTATTTCAACCAAAAGGAAAACACGGAGGTTGGCCGGAAACCTATCGCTTCTGGCAAGGCCACAAGACTTGAACCCACAACCGTAGGGGCGACAGAGGTGTATCACCTACCACAAGTCCATGTGATGTCCTGGATTGAATAATGTAGTTTTTTAAAGGGTCTGAAATGTGAATAATAAATTCAATATTTTTGGAACCCTATATGATTAGGATAAATTGAATATATATATATATATATATATATTATAAATCTTTTAGAGTGAAATATGAGTTTGTAATAGGAATTAGTTAAAGGATGAAACTCTACATTTCTAGTATATATATATATATATATATTTCCTCTTGTTTTATGGATAAATTAATTAATAAACATTAACGAAGGGATATTAAAACCAAAAATGTGTTATCATAATACCATACATTTTATTGAACCAATGGTACATTAAATCATCATAAATTGGTGGCTTTGAGGCCCACAATTATATAATTGTTGGTGATTGATGACCTCAATCACTCCCTATAAAAATTTATGTTTTTCCTCCATTTATGTGTCGCTAATTTACACCAATTTTCTCCTAATCGAGATTATAATTTTGTATTGACCCTTTCATTTCTCTTTTCCTCGTATTAAGACTAAATTTTATTAACCCAATTTCCGATGTGGGTTTCCCCACAAAGATATTTTTTATTTTCAACCTTTTATTATTGAAGAACAATTTTATATTGTGATGATGAAATTTATTGAAGGATGTGGGAATGTAACACCCCAAGCTTCCACAGTATGCTTCACTTTGAATAATACAGTAGTGTGTGTTGTACGCAACTTCGAGTTATAACACACCACAACCAATCAAACTAGCCTTTATGAATAGTAATATCCACTTTTTGAAATTTTATAAATTTTATATTTCAAAATGGACTTCATTTTTGGATTTTAAATATCTAAATTATATTAGGGTGAAATTTTGGTGTTTTTCAGATAACTTTCAAATTTTAATGAATAGTGAAAATTACTAAATTTTGATTAAAAACAACTTATTTAATCGAAATAATTAATAGTGATAAATTATGAAATTGAGTGGTTTTAATGTATATTTAGAATATATTTTTTCCATTTAATACAATGTTGGTCATTTGACATAATTTCACATTTAAACCAAACATAAACAAGTGTCAATCTTTTGATAGATATTATTTCTTAAAAACACACTATTTGTTTTGACAACGGGAATTAATTTTTAAATTAATTAATGAAACTTAAATGTTTTTAATTTGGTAAAATAGAAATAATTTTTGAATTCATAATATTAAATATATATTAAGCTGAATTTTTGGTATTTTTCTAAAAAATTTCAATTTTTGATTAATAGTGAAAAATACTGAGTTATTGTTTAAAACCGAATTTTTATTTAAATTTTTATTTACTTCATTTAAATTTAATCATTGTAAAAATAGATAAATGATACCTATATAAGTTCAATTTTATTCATTGAAGTTAGTTTAGAATAATTGTAGATATATAAATATTTTATTGAAATTTTCACCGTCTTTTACCCACCTCCTAGGAGAATATGGAAATTTACATAAATCATAATTTTACCGCTTCTATGAGTGAAATTTAAAAATCTGAGAGACATGGAAAATATCAACGAGTAAAATTTAGTTCAATAAGACCAAAATATTTTTTTTTGTGAATAGTAACTTTTTACTTTTATTTAGCACGGTTAAAAGTAAATAGGGTAATTAAGGGTAAAAATGATATTAATATTACCCTAAAACATGTTATAATTATATTGGAAAAGTGTATCTCGACCATAAACAACCTTAGGAATAAAATATTATCATTTAGGTCCACGTGGATTAGATTAGGACATTTATTATTGTTTAATTCAAAGAAGAGTTAAAAGAGTTAAAATAAATGTTTAATAACTAAAACATTTTTAATATAGGGTTTTACATAAGATAAATAAAATTATAAATATTAATTAGAAATCTAAAACTATTTCCTAC
Source organism: Viscum album (assembly GCA_963277665.1). Taxonomy (NCBI): domain Eukaryota; kingdom Viridiplantae; phylum Streptophyta; class Magnoliopsida; order Santalales; family Viscaceae; genus Viscum; species Viscum album. The sequence goes on along the minus strand of OY728164.1, from coordinate 355,065,337 downwards.
ATCTTGGTATATTATTTATAATTTTTAGACATTAAAAAATTAAATTTATTTATGACACAATGATGATGCATTAATTACCTTATTCCTGAAATAATCAAATAAATGGTATTATAATTATTAAAATAAATATAATTTCAATGTTTTTATGACATATTAGAATTTTCTAGGTGAATATGACATGTTATTATTAATTAAATATATTTTTTTGAAGTAATAATGTATTTATTATTTTAACAAAAAAAATACTAGAAAGTTTCAAAATTGACATAAAATAGTTTTTAAAACAAATATTATATTATTAATTGATATAATGGTCATAAAAATCTAAGGTTCTTCCAAAGGACTATATAATAATATATATGACATTAATGAACCAATTAGAGTTCTATTGGTAGTATATAGAACGTTTATTAACCTTATACTGTAATAATACAAGAAGACACGGTAAAAGTTAAATTATTTAACTTAGAGTTAAATATAAGTGATAAGGTTAAAATGGTAACCTAGACTTGTCTAAAACCTATTGGTTGAGTTTCTTTCAACCTATTACCATATTATACTTTAAATAATCACCATTGTAGCCATTAGAAACTGAATATGAATGTATTATAAAATAATATTTTATGTTTTTCCTAAGGTGCCCCTCACCCCTCTTATAAAAGGGAACTCCACCTTATCTCTAATTCACACCTTCTATGCCATTTCGCTCGGCCAAAACATTCCCAAATACCCTCTCATCTATCCTTAATTAAACCTAGAGTCATTATTTTTATCATAAATCCATCCTAAAGAGCCCTTTCGATCAAATCAAAAGGAAGAACCCGAAGACGAAGTAATGATTTCACCACCCTCTTTCAAGTTCCTTTCTTCATCCACTACCTTTTTCTTTGTGGTTTCCATTATTAAATAATAACTCCAGTGTATTATATATAATGTGATGTTATTATAATTATGGTACAACCAAATTCATTATTCTATCATCCCTTTTAATGACATTTCACCATACGTGTGTACGTACAGCTTACCGTCTCCACGTTGTGGTGTAATTGTTATTCAATATATTATTATTTGGATGGGTATAATAATGATGTATATTTGATGTAAATAATAAATATAACATGATATGGATTCTGTATATATTATATACCATCCAATTATATATTATATTAATATCAAAAGAATGATATTTTCGCTCGTGCGTACGTACGGATTACCGTCTCCATGACGCGATGAGATTCATTTCCAAGCTCACCATTCATCGATGATTATAAAAAAAATATATTACTAATATGTATGTAATATATGAAATTATACATATACTGGAGATATATATATTTATATAAATAAGTATTTATATACTTACATATATCTTATTCCCTTACATCCGTTCAATACTATATGAAAACAGAAACAACGTTTGTGCGTACGTACGGACAACCGTCTCCATAAATGGTGTTTTCCATTTCATATATATATCTATTATAAATTTTTATATTCTAAATATATATGATAAATAAATCATGTTTTATATTCTGGAATTATTTAAATCATTATCTAAGTGATACAATCAACAGTAACAAGTTAAAACACGTACAATAAAGAAACCGATTATTACCCGAATTATTAATATAAATGGAAATTTTTATTTAATGGGTAGTATAAAGTCATAAATGAATAATGTATGATATCATAAATATTAATATGGTTCTGGTATAATTTAATAACATACTATAGTCTCCATACAGGAGGCTAAATGTGCCCTCGACTAAAGGAATGTTCAAGGTAAGGGGTTTTCATCTCACTTTTTATTCCCGTGAGATTAATTCCATATTGCCACTATTACCTTCTGTGTGGTGTATGTACTTCCCATAATTGTATTCTTTATGTAATACACTTTTATTTATGTTTATTTACATATTCATTGTATGATACCACTTTCATGTGGTGTATTTTTTGTATGTTACAAAATTGGCAATGGTTTGTTTCACAATCTCTTCATTATTCGAGGTTGTTTATATGTAATTATCTATTGGGGCCTCTTTATCATCCACATTCAGGTTTCATAAAAATATATTTCAATACATTTTTACTATTTAATATACAATGGGTTAAATTCAATTATACCCTTATGTTTTTTGAAGGGAATCTTTCCGTCATTTTCCAAACAAGGTACTTTTTGACATTTTTGACAAATTTAAGGTAGGAATGTTTTTTTAACTTATACGGTGGGTGAAGCTATTTTCTAATGTTATAAACTTTTCAAATCTTCCCTTACAAAATTATAAGAATATTTTGAATGTAAAAGTTTTATTTTATAATTATTTGACTTTTAAATTATTTCAAAAAGAATATTTTAAGAATTTCTGAAAGGTACTCTATATCAAAATAAGAATTTTAAATTTTTTAAAGATTTGTGTTTCTAAATCATTTTAATTAATGTACATGTTTTCAAAATGATTTTAAGGATTTATTTATATGGACATGAAAGTTTTTAAATGATATTTCTTTTCAAAAGTTTCAATGAGGTATGGGACACTATGATTCAAAAATCTCTTTTAAATTACTTTTTTAATAAATGTGTGACTTTTAAATGATTTCAAAAATAGAGATATTTCTCCCAAATAGTTTTGATTTCATCTATGTCAACATCCTTTGATAGATTTTATGTTTATTTGAAGTTGATTTATTATGATACAAAACTTCCATATTGTATTGATGGTTTTGTGATATGTTTGACTGTGGATGTGTTATTTTTGTACCATTCATGGTTTATGGAGAATGTATTGAAATTTTGTGTGCTAGTTTTAATACGAATGTTTATGTTATGTTTAAACCTGTTCCTATGAGGAATGCATTGGACATAGTATGTGATAGGTGGAGCCCGCTATAGCTCCTCGATGCATCGGTAGCTCTCATGAGACAAACTAGTGTCTTGGCCCGAGGCCTTGGCAAAATCTTATTTGTATTCTTGGAATGAGGTCTTCGCTACGTCGTTATGATAGTCTGCCATTATGCATTCCATCGTTATGAAAGTGGTTATTGATATTGCATGTGATTATTCAACTAGTAGAATATCCATGTGAATAAGTAAATGGCATTATTTCATTTTATATTTTCCATATTATGCTAAAGTTCAATATTAAAAGGCTTTTGTTTTTGTTATGAATTGCCTTAAATGTTTATGTTTATTTATGAATGTTTCTGCTATATTTTTATCCTACTGAGCATCTAACCTCACCTCTTTCTATGTTTTATTTTTCTCAGGATTCGAAAAAGTGTATTATGATTGATATGCAGGGTTACGACAAGAAAATAATGGCATTCATAAAGGATTATTTATGTTGTTTTGTATGTTATGAAGTGTAATGTAACATTCATGTATGTAATCTATTTTTCCAAGACTGGTAAACTGATCGGTCCTTCGGGATATGATTCCTTGTAATCATGCCAATTTATTAAAATAATGCACCGACTCTGGGTAACTGGGGTCGGGGTGTTACAAAGTTGATTCTTTCAACAATTATTACATATGTTATAATCCATCATTCCCTTATTCCACTGATATATTTTCTTATCTACCATTTCATTATTATTTTTCAAATCATTATTGACATAATACATAGAAAATTTATTTTATATCATCATAAAATATGATACTATGTAGTGGTATGAGGAGATTATTTTTATACTAGTCTGCAAAGAAAGACAATATTAATTCCATAAAAATGACTATTCTTACTAATTGGATTACATTCACTGATACAACTACCCTTACATTAACTAGTATCCTTTTATAAATAATGTAATATAATTGATAAGATCATAACATCATGAATCATAATGGATTATTCATTAACCAGCGAAGACGAAAACAAAAATTGAACATTTTAGGCAAAGACTATCTCATTATCAAAAACATGGTTTATTGGATAATTTTTTAAAAAACCAAATCCCTTTTAATTATTTGTAATGAATATTTAAATTATCTAGTGTATATCCATCAGTTGTGTCTAAATGGGTTTGCAGTAAATGCCATTTTCATGTACCATGTAATGCTTGAGTCATTTTTGATATTTCTTTTACATATTTATTACCTATATGTATATTTTTTCCAGAACATCATCTATTTGAAAAAACCAGACATGGATGTATTGTAAGAAACACCACATAATATCTAACATAATAAAACATCATAATTTTATTCTATAATTATCCTAAATCTATATCATAGTGTGATGTTCTATAATTTTTTTTTCATCTCTTCTAGTTCCCATGTTTTCTACCAAACAGCATTGAACACCAAAAGTAAATACCCTAGAAACAGTACCCTTGATCCAGTCGTAACATTTTTTATTTGGCATAAGATACAGGCAATCAAATAATAAATGACCAAATAGTTTAATATAATTGGTAAAATAGATAAATACTATAAATTTTTATTATATTTCTATATGTAATATACCAAAATTATTTACTTTAAAAATACCATTATTTGTAATAGTGTATCCCTTCATGTCAATCATAAAACAGTTTCTAGTATCCTATGAAATTAAAACATAAGAAATGGGTGAGCCACTATGATTACATTGGGTAATCATGTAGAGGATGAAGTCATGAATAAATAATAATAAACAATAATTCATGGTAAATAATTGAAACTCATTCCATTTCATGATTAAACTAATAATAATATGGAAGAATGTAATGAGAATCAAATGACGTCCAATAAATAAAAACATTATAATGAAATTTATACCTGGATATTATAACTCATCGAATAATCACATGTGAAACTATAACTAATCTCATAACGAGGTAATTTGTAATGTTATATATCTAAAAATTTGTAATGACCATTCATAATATTGTTTAAATTTATATATGAGAACCTATCTAATTTGGCCGACTATTTGTATCATGATATCTATCAATGCCTTAATGGGATATAAATAAGAGATCCCAACAAGTCACATATAATTTATAATTCCATAGTCATATGAAAGGGGTGAAATATAAAAAAACATGATAATTAATATTTTGAAACTTACATATAAAATGTTAATACTTTTCATAGTTTAATAATCTTAACAATAAGCTATCCAGAATAATATGGTGAATGGTAATAAAATTTTACATCATTCCTCAAAATGATAATAATCCCTCAAAATAATTATTAATATTTTTATCAATATATCTTGTCTTCATTTTATTATAGGCACAACAAAGGATTGATTTCATCGAGGAATGGAAATACAATTAAAATATCATCAATGAATTCCTGAGATAAATACCATATTCAATTTCAAAATCAATTTATTTTTAAACTCCCCAAAAATTTTGAAAATATTATTATTGGATAATATAATTATAAAAAATTTAAAATAATATTTTAATCATTGAGAGGTCGTGATGGAGGAAAATTTTGATATTTTTATAAATGTTAAAAAAAGTACTTTCATGTTTTCTATAAAATCCAACAAGGCCTTGTTTTGAAAATGAAATAACGATTACATTCATAAAATCCTATAATAAATAAAAATATGAATAATTAAATGTAAAAAATATTTTTAAATTTTTTAATAAATTGCTTTTTTTACATTGATTTTGATAAAAAAAATTCAACTGTAGAGATAAATAAATTTAGATTTTATTCAAAACATTTTCTCAATACCAGTGTAGAAAATGGAATTTTTACTTGAAAATTTTATTGTATACAAATAATATAATAATATATAACGATTTTATAATTTAAATTTCCAGTAATTCCCTCATGGTAGAGTTTTTAAAAATAATCCAGAATAATTGGGAGATTTTGGAATAAACACTTACCACTTTGGAAACATCTAAATTGAAATCCTTATTAAAAATAAAATCAAATAAAACATTAAATACCTTTTGGATAAATATATTCATGATATAACATATCCAAGAAGCATTATATACACTAAAAAAACTGTCGTTGAATATGGCATATTCCTCATTGGAAATAAAAGTGAGACGAAAAAAACCCTTCTTATGGTCTGACTTCCATTGTATGTGTCCAAAAATAATTTATAATAAATATAAGTTTATTATAAATATTTTAAATTTCCAGTCTAAAAAATCTCATATAGTATATGATATTATTTTGTTATTTGTATCCATGTTATTACAAATTCTCCATTAAAATAATGCTTTTGGGTGGTAATCAAATCATTTTTCAGGTGTGTATCAGTATTTTAATATTCATCCTTCAAACTTGATCAATGTTTCATAATATTAAGAAAAACAAAACATATATAAATATTAAAAAAAATTATAAATATAGTTATAATAGTCTATTAAATTTAGAGATAGAAAATAGATTGCATCCTTCATTGAGATGGTAGGTCATACATACTCATGAATGTTTTACCCATTATTCTGATGGATGGAATGAATTGAAAATGAAATTAATTTATATTTCCAGACATAATATTTTTTCCTATATATAATTTATATTATTAAAAGACATTTTTATTACAATCCATGTAAAATTATAAATGAAAAAATTCCACATCGTTGCGTGGTGGTGGTAGTCCACACATACATCGAAGTTACAATATAGGTTTCCATCGTTTTAAAAGGTAATAAGTTATATGTGATATTATATTTCCAAATTTAATTTCAGGTAAAAAATATCAACCATATTCCTTAAATTTAACCTTAATACCTTCCATGTTAGGTGTATATTAAAAATGAATCACATCACTTCATGAGGAGATAGTCCACTATACACATGAGTGATATCATCGTATCCCCCATGAATTGGAATGTAAGATGTTAAATGTGATATAATAATTTTGAAGTGTAATAATTTCATTAATATAATATAAATATGTTTAATACATCAATATATCCATCCATAAATAGTGGTGTTAAAAAGTGAATTACATTGGCTCTTCAGGTTGGAGTTCTCCATGCACACGATCCACGGTTATCTTTCCATTAGACGGATGTGGAGATGTATAAGGGTTATTTCATTAAAAAATAAAATCTCATTATACAGGAGATAATTTTTTTATTATATTTTAATATTTTAATAGGTTTTAAGGATTTAAAAGAAAAAATAATGTGAATATTCATGTTTAATAATTTTACTACTTCTTCAGATAGACTCTTAAAGTTTACACGTAAATCCTTTTGATGAGGGATTCACAATAAAAATAATTACTATAGTATTTATTTGAAAAGGTATAAAAGATAACTGGGAAGTTATTTCAATATCTGAAATGGTTTTGAATATGTGATTATTAAATGATATGGGTGTCCGTTTCTAAGTGATGTACGGGACACTCAAAGTATTTTTGAATAGAAAAAGTGATAACCACATTTTTTCACATGAAATCAACCTCCATAATATGTCATTATATATCTTAAGATTTCTTAAGGTATATATATTTCTATAAAATTGGTTTTTTATAAGTGTTTGATAATTTATATGACTTATCTTCTTTGTTTAATTTCCTGGTAATCTAATTTTTACCCAAACTACAGTGATAATTTTTTAATGTCCTCACTATTCAATTTGGTATAAGATAAATTTGTCATTATTAGTTAATATAAATTATTCAAATTCAAAATAAAAAAATGAATTTTTAAAATTGAATTCAAAAATGGTTTATAATTGAATTAAATAAAAAACTGCATTAGTGTAAAAAATAGTTTTTAAACGGAAAAATATTCAAATTTTAAAAAGTTTTTAAAATCATAATTCAATTCAAAATTGATTGTAGTGATATAAATTCTATGTATTTTTATATAGTATAACACATGAAACATTAAATTCAATTTAAAATGTAATTAATACTAGAAAATATTTTAAATGAAATGGTGATTTTCAATAAAAATGATTTTTTACTATTCAACATTAAATTAATTTTTTAGAAAACAAGAAAAAATTCACTCAAATATTATTTTGAATTTTGGATTTAAAAAATAATTTTTTTCCAAAACAAATTTTAATACAGTAAAATTTTAATTTTTTTGTACAACATGATCAATTCTCCATTAAGTAAAAAATATAAATTCTTCAAAAAAAATTCATTTCTCTTCCAAGTGGTTCTTATTATATTTAAAATAAATAAATTATTAATTAATTTTATTCGATAAATTTTTAAAACAAGTAAATTTCAGGATTTAGTTAGACTGATAAATACTCACTATCCAAATGGATATTTCAAAATTATATTTTTTAATATTTTTTTTCATTACATTAAATCCCAGTGTTGTGTGAATCAGAAGTAATAAAAGATATTTAATTTATTTACATTTATATATTGTCTTAGGGTGTTACATTCTCTTCTATGAATGGTGTTTCATGTTATATATGTTATTGAATAAGATGTTCCTATTTTAATATATTGCGGTGTTGGAAGGAATATTAGATATTATAATTCCTTTATTAAAAAAATGTAACAAATATCATATAATTATGTTAAATTCATCATTATGTCTAGTCATAATAGGTAGTTATGGAAAAACATTACATAATTGTGTGAGTGGTATTCCACTATACACATGATTTATAGTAATGATTTTCATAAGATGGTTGAGGGTATGGATATAACTGATTATAATAACATCATAACATATCATAATATAAGAAAAATATATGAAATTATATCATCATAGTTAAATATTATTTGAATTAATTATATGAATAAATCCAATGATAATGCATGGTTATGAGATTTAAATCTATTCCGGAGAGCCGCTTTAGGAATATACCATAAGACTTAATATGAGTGTTCTTTCATAAGTAAAAGGCTTGAAAGATGTGGGGAGGGTAATAAGAAGTATAAATTGGTATATACATTCTAAAAAAATTATTTTACAATCAGGAAGCTGATAATAGAGGGGATGCACTTTATAAGTGGGAAAAAAACAGACTCGTAAAATTCCTAATAGAATCCAAAATGATAATGTAATTCCACCACTAAAATGATTCGTAATGAACACATATTTTCTATTGGGATATAATAAATTTATAATATGGAAATCCAATAATATTTATACTTGTATTATTTGAAAACATACCCTTATCATTTTAGTTTTTCTATGAGTACACTAGTGTTTACCATAACTATGGTATTTAATGATTAATGTTTTTAGTATTTATTTTGACCATAAATTAAATTAAAATTATTATAATATATTAATTATCTAGATTCCATATATGTAATTTTGTTTTCTATATTCCATTCTTAATAGTCAAATATTATAATTACCACTCAATCCAACAAAAGTGATGAAAAAGTGGTTATCAAAGGTATATGTGCTCATAATTATGGAAATTATTAATACCTAAATTCATAATAAAATTGATTCCAGTGACTAAATTGGATTTTCAAATATATAGTTTTAATAATTTTATTTTTAAAATATTCTTTACAAAAATAAATGTTTTAATTTCATATAATTAAATGCTTTCTTCTATTTTAAAAAATAGTATTTGTTAGTAGTCATTGAAAAAAAAATCTTCTGAGAAATTCATCTATAAAATCACTAATAGATAATTTGGATAATTATATTAAACTAATTATGTTTATTAAGTAAATGTGTTATTATAAAACTGGAAAAAATATTTTTATTATTTTTTACAAAAAAATTCATAAATGGTTTTTTGGGAGAATATTATTTTAGAAACATATAAATCATTTAATAAAAAATAAGTACTTTGTTAGTAATGTATTATCTTTATCCAAAACTTTTATAAATATTTTTAAAATATTTTTTGTACTTATTAATATTGAAATTTTTAATTGATAAGGTATAATGATCATGTTTAGATAACATTCTTATTAATATATCATGGTTTGTTACAACTCAATATTAGGTGTACCACAAGAAATCAATGATATTAAATTTATTTTAAAAAAATCCAAAAATATTAAGATTTTATTATACCCATATTAGAATTAATATTTTCTTCAATGTCCCACCACTTTATTTCAAGAAACTGAAGATAATATTTCCTTATTATATCCTCCAGTTCTCAAATAGCTTTCCCAAGATGGTGGTTTTTCCACCTAACGGTGACTAGGTGAGTGATCTTGTCTTAGAGAAAATTATCTATAGAATTTATATTATCCATATGTTAGTCCTTATAGGAATGTTCAAAATCCATTGGTATGACTTATGATTTTAGTACATGTGACAGATCATGTATTTAATTATTGATGAAATATATATGGAATATATTGTGGACTTTAGAATATTTATTGGAATCACCAATTGAGAAGTTACATGTTGAATATTATTATAAATTTAAAAGGGTCCAATATGACTAATGATTTATTACCTTCTTTAACAATCTAATAATGTTCTTCCTTAGATAAATAAATAGAAAAACCATGTCACTGAAAATAAATTCTAGACCACGTGGGTGATTTTCACTATAACTTTTATGCAAAATTTTTTCTACTATTATGTGTTTCTAAATGGATCTAACAAGCTATGTAATTTTTTTATATAGATTATGTACCAATAGATTTTTTAATAAAAATTAATCCCTAAAAAATAGGTTTCTACATTTCCTTTTATTGAGGGTTTCGTAAAAATATGTTTGGATGGTCAACTGAACACAATTTTTTTATGAAAACTAAAATAGAGGAAACTGATTAACCCAACCTACAATGAAATATAGTGAACAAGATATCATAATATAGTATTGGGTTTTAATTGTTCTCCCTAAATTATTATCTTTCTAAAAATGGTAGATGTTCTAAAACTCATCAATGTATCTAGACCTTTTGATAGAATTCATATAAACATGTAGGTAAACATCAGTTCCTAGTAAGACAAATAGAATGTCGTATTAAATGCCACCTTAATAATCCATTTAAGTCTATTACAGAATTATAATCAAGATATATAACATATTTGAAATAAATTATGTGTTATTATGTTTTTTTATGTTCAACTATTACAAATATGTCATTCTTCCCTTTATATGTTTTATATGGCTTGATGAAAAAAATACATTTATATGATTTCCCATTCCATTCTGGTATGGTTAATTGTTATGAAATCCCTACTAAATTTTTTCTCTTCCTTGACATCATGAAATTATCAGAATAGAGATACAAACACTTCAATATCTGTCAAAATACCATCCTATTAAAAATTCTATTTCAAATATGTAAACATATTTTTACATCGTAGATAAATAGAGGATACTGATCTTTGAGATTCTTATAACATCTATATATTCATATCTAGTATGGATAGGATCCATACCTGGGTACTAATCCTTATCATTACATTATTGAAAATGTTAATGTAAGGAAAATTTCTATACTAATTTTTTAGCTTTATTTCTTTATTCTTCTTCACATTAATATTCACTTGTAAAGATGGTTAGACACTCATTTGATTGAGGTATGTCATCTATCCTTCAATCAGGATTTCTAGATGTATTCATTGAATACCCATGTTTAATAGATATTTTATGATCCCTATCATAGATTTTCTCATATGATCATTTTCACTCAATCGATTGTACACCATGTTTTCTTTCCCAATGTGGAAATGTATTGATAATTTATAATCTTTAATCTTCTTTAACCATCTTCTCTATCAAGTATGAACCATAAAAGTGTGAATATATAATATAATTTTTCTATATGTATATATATCACTTTTTTTACCTTCATATAAAAATCTTCGATTTCATTAATTGAAAATCACTACTGCTAACACAAAATCATGAGTTGTGGTAATTTTCATCATAGAACATAAATTATTATGAGGTAAAAACTTTAACCATGTCTTTCTGCATCAGATAAAATCCCAATAGTTTATTTTAATCATCACTATAGATTAAAAATCTTCTCTATTATAGGGTAATGTAATCAAAGGTTCACTAACTGAACTTCTCATTAGTTCCTTGAAATTTTTCAGACATTCATCTATACAGAGTAACTTGGATCTAATTTTAGTTAATATGGTGATTGGATTATATATTCATTGTCAAGTGTCCAAATAACATCTTTAATATCTATAAAAATCATGAAAATACCTGATCTTAGTTATGTGTCTAACCATGGACAATGTTCAATATCCTACCCTATGATATATCCACTGATATACTCTCATAAGAGATTAAATGACCCAAAAATGAAAACCATTCTAGGTAAAAATCAATCTTTTGAAATTTTTTCTAAAGATCCTCCTTTTTTAGGGTCTCTAGTGAAATAATTAATTTAGATTCATATACCTATATTATCATTAAATATATAACAATATTAAAATTAAATAAATCCATAAAATGTTCACGGTAATCACTAAAAACTTTATTCATTAAATCTATGGAGATAAAGAGTGAATTTGTCCGACCAAATATAGACACTATATATTCAAATTTTCCAAATTGTGTCTGGAATTATGTATTTGGTATATACACTTTTTTACCCTCAATTGATTATATACATAACAATGGCCAATCATGTAAAATTTTTGAGGTTTATATATTTGATCAAAAAAGTCATCAATATAGAGAATGTGATACATGATCTTGATTGTGATCTCTGTAGTTCGTGATAATCGATATAGGTTCACATATTACCATCATCCTTCTCAACCAAAAGAACATTTACATACCATTGGTTAAAAATTGTCTGAATAAATCCTATTTCAATATTCTTATAGAGTTTATTCATCAATTCATACAACTCAAATACTGATATTTCATAGGGTATCTTGGAAGGTGGTTTAGAACCAGTTATGAGTTCGTTTGATAACTGAACATCATTGTTTGGTGGAATACAAAGAATTCCAAAAATAGTTTTAAAAATTCTCTTAAAATATGAATATTATCAACTTTGAGTTTCTCCCCAACTTTATGATATAAACACACCTTTTTATTGGGAATCAAGGACCACAAAACTAATGTGATCTCCATTATTAATTCATATTTTTCATCACAATAATAGAAAAAATATGTTGTTTTTGGAATATGAAATATGAATTCCCTTCTGTAGAAATTAACATGGTATTTGTTCATATGAACTTAATCCATTCATAAAATAACATCAAATTACATTATAGGTAGTATTAAAAGATTTTCATAAAATAATGTACCATAAAATTAAACTACATAAGAATCATAAACATGATATGTGATCATAATTTCATCAGGTTTTATCACACTTAATTAAAAAATAATTCATATAGAATAACCTTGAACATCCCTATATACATTTCATGATAACCATCTACATTTATTATATTGATAAAAATGTTACCTCAATATGTTAGCATACCTATGAACACCTCATATTTATCACTATATCTTCAATTACACTTTAAAACCAATTTGGTCTGTATAACCATAAGACAACATTGAGCAGATTTATAAATCATTCAAAGGATATGTAGATGATGAAACATTATTTTAAATATGCTACACCTTATTTTTGTACTAGGTAATTCATGGTCAAAATTTTTACAAATCCTTAATAATTTTCATTTAGAGTTTTTGAATTTCAAAAACATATCCCGTGGGATTGTCAAAACAGATGCATTATAAGGATCATTATCATGAACTAGGTGATGATCTTGTCTTGATTAATGTACCCATTCCCGATATATCACTCCCTAGGTAAAACAATATTGAGCCACATTTTATTATGCTGATTATCTCTAGGTAATACTTTTGAATATTTTGAGGGCCATATACTAAGACAGTATGATATTCTTAGGCCCAATGATTGCTAAATTGAAAGTATAATGATATTAAAAATATTTGTATTTTCTTATATAGTTTTCCTAAAAAATTGAATAAATCACAAATAGAGTCTTGGATCGAATATCATAAGTTTTTTTTTCAGTTCATAGAATGGGTTTACCCTGGGTACAACATAACCTTATAGGGTATCTGTCACTCTTGTTGGGTGTGGTTATGGGTGAATTATTTATTAAATTATTTACATAAATATAAATTATTTAATTAAAATTCCATAAAGTGATTATTTATATTAATATATTTTTATGAGGATATCTCAGGGTTGAAATCATGACCCCATATATCAATAGGTACTTTAGAAGAGACCATTCATTGAAAGTGACATCATATCAGATCGAGATCGGGGATAATTATACCATCAGGGTTCAAGGATATTTCCTATTAAAACAACATGGATTTGTTATTTTTTGTGATCAATCCATATCAATGCAGGAAGATTTTTGATTCATCCCTATTTTTTTAACCCATTGAAAATGATTATGAATCACCTAATAGATTGATTCATTGAATGGTTGTTTCAAAGGAACCGGTTCATTTCTAGGATTTGGGGATAATTGTTATCTATTTGATTGATTTATTTTTAAACCCATATATTCAAATTTTTCGTGTTTAAAAAAATAATCAATTAAAAAATAATGATTGGATATGGTTATATCTACCTGTTTATGGTTATAGTTATCTCTCCCATTTTTTATGTGCGTTCACCATTAGAATTCCCATTTGGCCTCTCATTTGAAGAATACTTGAGGAAAAATCGTTGAAATTTTGTTATCTGGTCGAACATATTACTACAAAAGGTTTCAAAGGGAGATCTAGTTCTATAATTTCGTTGAATGATAATGATATTTGATCTATTGATGGATCAGGTGTTCGGGATGACAATTTTCTATGAGGAATCAATGTGGAATGAAAGATGTTGTTTTATAAGAACTTAATACGATCAGTTTCTAGATTTCAAAAAGGAGGAGGTCTAGAAAACTTTTTATCCATGACATATAAATCCATTTAGGTTATAATTGGTAACTACAATGTTGTTTCCTAAATAGTGTGGTAGATTCGATGGGTTCAATGAAAATCAATACTACACCGCGTGTAGACCCATGAACACACATTGTGAACTTATTTATAGGAACAACTAGAGTTTCCATTCAAAGATAAAAAACAAATTTCAAGTCGAAATTAGAATACCACCCTTTGCGGGTATAGGGAGTACATTTCTAGGAGTCCATGTTGTGTTACACAACCTGTGTTCCAACTCCCACAACATGTAACACATGCAGGACATCTCAGCGTGTATAGGGGGAACATGCCTTCATGGTTTTGTGGAACAAACCATCTTATCAATGGTAGGTTTATTGGTAGGGAAGGGTAAACGGGTATATCCATGTACTCAGACATATCCAAGTACAAGGGCATGGCCCAATGCACATGATCAAGCGTAGAATGGAACATTGAGTGTCATCCTAGGCACCTACATGTCTTGTACCTTGGGAAAACACTATATATTGTGGAAAAGTGCACATTATGTGAGAGTGAGACATGTTATTTTCCGATAATAGTGATTCCCTAAATGTACCATTAGGGATAAAACTTGCAATCATTTGAGGAAATGTTGGATTCCCCTTTATCCTATATTTAGCATAATGGTGATGTTTTGTGAGATTTCATTGACTAATATCGATAAATTGTGCTCCCTTAGTCAATTACCTATGGGTTTAGTATATAACTAGTACCTTGCCCGTGCATACGCACAGGGCTATAATTCAAACCTATTTTATAACAAATGTGTTAATTTTTTGAGTAGTTAATAATGAGAAATAGTTAAAAATATGTTATATTTAGAGCTTCAATGAATGAAATAATTGAAAATTATTGAAAAAAATTAAAAAAAACATGTATCCGAAAATATAAATGAAAATCAATCAAAAAGGAAATAACATGATGTGAAAAGATACAGCAAAAAATGACTTATCATTATGTATATATGATAATAGAACCATCATTTTAACTATGGATTTATTATAAAACATAATATATTTGACATATCTAATAAGAAATGATAAAATGAAAAGTGAACACTTCAATTGAGTTAATAAGAAATGATAAAATGTAATGTAAAGTGAACTCTTAAATTGAGTTCATAACAGGACCTTAACAATTGCGGATGTGAAAAAGAAAGAGTACCTTCTTTTGACTAAAAATAGTATAGAGGTGCTCTCGATTATCGTGATGTATCAAGTAGATCTAAACAGAATCAACGATGAACAAGGGGAATTTTTAATTATTTCATTTTTATGGGTTTATGTGCCATATAACCATGCATGAAATATGGATATAAAAATATTCAAGATAAAATTAAAGACGGTTCAAGAAAATATAGCTACGGTTTCACCTAGATAAAACACAATTCTCCTGTTATGTATCCGAAAAAAATGGGTCAATGCATAATTTTAAGAAGACAATACAATATTTAAATAATAATTGTAAACATGAATTCTAACTACATAGAAATCAGCTCTATCAGCTCCCTGTACTCATACCACTCTACCCTGGTATTCCCTATCGGCATCACAGGCCTAACAAAAACCTCCACCGGCCTCGGCAGCAGAACAGTCAAATATATAGAAATCACAAAATTATGGCCACTACTTGCAATTCCCCACTCCAATCAATCAAGAAACCGTTACCCGTCACCCATCTTCATTCACACCTCTAGAAGAAAAATATTTAAATAAATGATAAAAACAGAAATCTACATCATAGAATCTAGATTTTAGTGAAGTAACAATATCAAGGAATATATTTATTCAAAAAATATGATTTATAAGTTGAATCTACCAAGAAAAAGGTATGAACCAATAGAATGAAATTAGTTTGCAGATATATCAAACAAACATGTCAAAACAACAATGCGAAATTCATTAAAAAAAGAGGGATGATAATTCATTTGTTAAAGCATGCAAGATGAATTGGATAAATATATTTCATAACAATAGAATAGGAAATTGATATAGTGGAAGAGTAAATTTAAAAAAAACTGTAAAAAATAAAGTCTCTCTACTCATATTCATCAATAGGATGAACATATGCCATGTTTATCAAAAAAAATAAACAACAAAACAAATGTCACAGTCCATCAAATGTGTAAAATTTATTCACTATACTTACCATGGGAGATTAAAAAAGGATAACTGCCAACATTTTGTTGTCAAAAAAAGGAAACTTACCTTGAACACTCCAATAGAAAATGTTTTCAATGAGTGTAACCAATCAAAAACAATTATTTGAAGGATTGAGGGTGCTAGAATATATATTATGTAAAGAAACAGTATCAAATAACATTCATTTTTAATTAGGATATTGATAAAAGATAAAAGGGGTAAATTTTCAAAGATGACTAATATCCATGTGCAGGATATGAAATATTCATGTGAAAATATATAGTATACAGAATATAAATAACCAAAACATACTATATAGAATAGAAATTTTCATATAATAATGGAATTTTAAAATGAACAACCAAATGAAGATAAATGGGAAGATAATACATCACACCTTTTGTGGAGATTTGTGTAAGAAGGTAGAATGAAAATTCCACAATGGGTAATTAAACACTAAAAACATCACAAGAATGCCTTCTCCATGAATGCTAGAAAGGATAATTAACCACCGTTGAAAATAAAGCACTGGATGCCTATTCCAGTGCCTCATACTCCTTCCAATGAACCTAAAAAAACAAAAAATGGTTAAATAATATTAACGGATCATATTAATAATATAAAGGAACTATATAAGAAGATTTAAGATATTTCAGTATGTGTTCTTTGGATATTATATATAAAAATAATCACAGGATCTGAGTAATTTGAATTATCTAAAAATTCATGTCTTGGGTTAAAGAAATCACTGGATCGGGTGTCATATATTTCAAACCCCATTAATTAAAAGATCATTTCACTGATGAGACATTATTATTCATGTATAGTATATTGTGTTATGTATTTTTCTCAGATAATTTATAGTGTACAGGGAACCAATTCTACCATGTATAATGTGGATTTAGGAACTAAAACCTAGTATCATATTCCATTAGTGGCTCATAAATCTTGAGGATGGAGCCTATTTGGATCAATCCTATTTGTCATTCTGGTTATTAGGACATGGATAGGGTGAGGGATTTTTTGTCATTATCCATTGTAGATGTATTCAATTCAGGAAAAGGGGATAATGTTATATTTCAGGTTCCCAGGCAGTACAAATAAATAATAGCTAGAATATTAGATGAAAATAAGATTCAATTGCAGTTAATCGAAGCATGCATGGGGAATCAAAACAAAAGTTTTATTTTGGGTTCAACGATATAGTAATTAATATGATATAGGAATAAATATCTCTACAGCCATCCAAGGCCATTTATTTCCCATATTATCATGTATCTCGATTATGTGATGTTCATCAACTGAGGTGAATGCACCCTTCTTCAAATATGGCCATAGATGATTCTTCCATCACTGGTGATAGCTTTTCCCACAACGACAAAGCCCTGAGTGATTCTGGACAGCATTCCAATTCCCTTCACTATGCTTACTATCATAATCCATTAACATTTCATCTTTAGCTGATGTCCATGGAGCTTTCTTTAAAGAAGAGACGCCACATGAGTTTCCCTCACTGATAGCTTCTTCAAATGATAGAGACTATACTTGTTCTTTCATCATGTATTGATCATCAATCTCAATCTTGATAACCATATTTTTATTTACCGAGAAATGTGATGACTCTAGGGGCATCAATTCTCATGCATCCAAACGTATTTTGAACAGATATTTTCACATTATGGTCTAGAGCTCCACCACATATGTTCTGCACTTCCTTCCATATCTTCTCCCTATTTTGAGTGGAGTATGGGGACCTCCTAGCTGATTGCTCTACCACTTCTGCTCTGCTTTTCCTTCCTTGTCATCTCCCTATTTGGAGTGGAATATGTGGCCCTCCTAGCTGCAAATAAAGGCATTAGGACACAAAGGTGAAGGAGATTAAAGACAAGTATGGTTGTTTTAGGTGTAATGTTTTGAAATGACATCTATGAAAATCAATGGGGTTAGACCATATTCCCATGAGAGGACTATATGAAGACAAATATATAATATACTAGGAGAAAATCCAACGATTTCGCATCTCTGAATGAGATTTTATTAAAATGAGGCTATTTTACATGTTGTTTTTAGCATAGCATATGTGCAGATCATTGTGATTGGGCCAGATCCGGATCATTGGACTGTTTGGGAACAAAGATAAAATCATTAGAAAAAAACTCATAAAAGGTCAAATATTTGAATTTTATTTTTATAGAATATTGTTATTTTAGGAAAAAAAATTCAAAAAAAATATGGATATAATTATTCATAAGAAATATTTTTAAAAACTATGTATGAGAAATTAGGAAATAACTGTACAACCAATCCAAAAAATCGATAGTTTGGAAGAACATTAACATAACAAAATGTGTACAAAAAAGGCTTTATTTCATAAAATAAGGTTTACTTTTTCTCAAAAGATACTGCTTTTAAAGAGAATAAAAAATGAAATACATAAATTCTAATAAACCTATTGTACTATAATAATAGACATAAAAGATTGTTGGTTGGTAAAAATTGAATGGTATAAAAATCCAAAATATGCCTATGAAAGGAACCTGATATTGAGTGGATATTTTACATACAGACAGGATGGAGGTTTCTAGCTTCCACATAAATATATATATGGCACTTCCATAATGATCATCTCTGTGCATATGTTGTTTTTGTTGATCTCACTATTCATCTACTTTTGGTTTGAGAGAATCCCTACTGATAGAAACAGAAAATGTGTGAAGTAATTTATGGAAAGTAACTCAAATTGTGACATATTTAAACCAATGAAATTAAAATAGTATTTTTTCACAATCTGAAAATCTTTTCAAATTATTGTGAGAATAGTAAACCAATAAGATACCTCACGTAATGTATTTTTTCAGCTGAAACTTTTGATTGTGATATATTAAAATTTTAGTATAACTTTTTCAGCTAACACGTCATATAAAATCACAGTGTATAAAAAACACCTGAAATCGTATATATGTAAACAGTACAAGAATTTGACTTATTGCATCATTTTGTTTTAAGCACTCTATATATAAGAGGTCATAGTAAGATCAGTCTATATGTACCATACATGTTATCACATCAAATTTGAGATGTAACTTGAAATACATAGGAGAAATATTGGTTGAAACATGCACCATATTCATAGTCACCATGCCGCACAAATGTCTCATGAAAAAAAAATATTTGAGCCTGCACAAAGTAATGAAATTAATGAAACCTAAAATTAATAGTTGAGTGGAAATATTGTATTATAAATCTATATTGAACATACATATGATAATGAGTACATGCATATTTCTGCTACTAAGTCCCAAATTGGGTGGCAGTTCACCTGTTTCTTGTCAAGTCATAAAATATGTATAATGAAGACTTCAATCCCACTAGTAAAATAGGAAATCTAGTCTGTTTAGAATGTATTCATAAAACTATGTAAACAAAAAAGAACATAATTCTAAAAAACATTAATTTTACAATCTATCAAACTGATATTACTGTAATCTGTTTAATTTGACATTGTGCTAAAAATATGTATCAATCTCAATATCAATCTTTGTCTAATGAATGATTTTGGCCTCAACCCTTTGTAAAAGAACACAATGATCCATTAATCGCACAGTATGAAATAAGGATTATAAGTTACATTACATTGGATTGCAGTAAAAAGAGAAAATTATTTTGCAGAGTGATTAAAGCCACATGCATTCCCCGGATAGGAAAAGAAAGGAATTGATCCTTCAAACCAAACTCTGGTATATTCAGTCAATAGAACAAAGAAAATGAAAATAATCAATATATAACATTTAATATGAGTAATAATTGTGGAATATATAATGAATTAATACAATGAAATAATCATAATTTATGAAACAAAATCAAGTATAGATTAATACGTATTTATGAACTTGTGTGTTGTTGTTTCCATAGTGGTCCCCACTAAATCTGCTCTCAATTCATGCTATTAATTGCAGTAGAAAAGTCCTAGAAAATTAGAAAACATCCAATAACAATGATTTAATGATATGTATTTAAGAAATAATTATATATACTTTAGAGAGTAACATGACAAGGAAATTTCTAGAGGTTGGTTGTTTCATTTTTTGGTAGCAGTAATGTATGTTCAGTAAATACACAAACCTATGTTGTCTTCATTTTTTTATTATACTAATTTGCCTATAGTAGCCAACCGGACATAAATATGTAGTCCAGTAAATAATACGGAAGTGATTAATGTTTCTACCTAACTTTATATGTCAACATACATGTATTAATTTCTGTTTTAGGTATGACACCATTGATGTATGCATGTGTTTGTGACCAATCAGAAATTAATGTATCATGAGAAAATGATTGTTCTCTACAGTCCAAGATTATTTGCATAAAAATTCGAACAATTAAATATTATTTAATAAATATTTTATATACATATATAAAAGTGTGTGTGTGTGTGATGTTATATACTTGTGTTAGATTTGATAGCATATCTGTACTTGAAAAAGTACTACAGTCCCCATGAACAATACGATTTAATCTGTCTTAGTTGGAAGGGTAAATCGTAAGCAATGATAGTTTTTTAAAGATGACAAAAATATGAAAAATCATGAGTTGTGATTACCTGGTCTAGGAGGTTGGGGATAAATCTGGTAAATAGTTTACGTCAGTCATGATAGTAACTGAAATTATCGATGTAACTGAACGATGTTAATCAACGCATCAGGTGTGGTTACCTTATCAAGGAGGCAAGTGATGAATCCGGTAGAATGTTATCTTCAATCACAATAGCTTCAGAAATAAATGAGGCACATGTTAGGTGATTATTATCTAGTTTGTGCAGCCTATAATTTGTGGCTCCATTAATGGACACCTTTGAAGGTCTTATATGGGTGTTGAATAATCATCGTTTCGTGAGGCAGAAATTCTCCATCCACGGAAACAGTATGTTCTTTAGCAATTAGATGTAGTTGTTTGTAAGTGTAGCTTGAATAATTCTTATAACAACATCCTAGTATATGGAGTATACTGGTGTTGTTACAAAAGAAATGAATAAAAAGAGTTTAGGGGGTTGGAGAAGCAAAATAAAACAAAAGGACTCAAGTGAAGACATTACCTTAAAATCGAGTAAATCTTTTTGGTTTGAGCTCAAAGGCTTCCTTGGGAAGACTTATGCCCAAAGTGAGGATTCTAAGAGATATAGAGGGATTTGGAGAGACAAAATGGGTAGATTTTGGCCGAGCCAAAGGCTTTTGAAGTGTGGGTAAAGAGGTAGAGGTGGGGGCCTTTTATAAGAGGAGAGGATGGACACTCTAGGAATGTAAATAAATGTTACTTTATTTTAAAATGAGTTTCGGATTTAAAAGTTCCCAAATTGATATAATTAGAGTATAAGGTGATAAGGTTTCGAAATCCACCCATCCAATAGGTTTTTTACAAGTGTAAGTTATAGTTTTAACATTATCTTTTCATTTTATTTAAATCCTTTATTAATGAGGTAATCACTACATCATCATGATGTCATAAATAATTTAATTTATTTAATGTCTAAATATTAGAAAAAAACTACTATGATGTAGGAAATCTTTTTAGCTTTCCAATGACTATTTATAGTCAAAACACTGAATTCTATAACCCCATCTAAATATTGTTTTAGTAAAACAACTCATGTTTGTGTCATTTTAATTTTAACATTAAATAAAAAGAAATTAATGTCATTTTCCTACCAAAGTTGCTCCATGGGGTTCGCAAGTTGAACCATGGATTGTCCTGGTCTTCCATGACACATCCAATAAGGGTAGGACATGTGTCAAGATCATCTCATATTATTAAAACATTATTTTTACCTTAAACTACACTAATTACCTCTAATCGTGATTAAGAACATAAAAGTTACTATTCACAAAAAAATTATTTTAATCCAATTGAACCACATTTTAATTCTTAATGACAACCATGAATGTCAGATTTTTGAAATTCAAAACACAGAGGTGGTAAAATTTCATTTAAACGAAAAATCGGTTTTTTAAGTACCACTTAGTGGTTTCACTATCCATCAAAAATTGAAGTTTTTCAGAAAAATACCAAAACTTTAACCTAAGATATATTTGATATTCTGAATTAAAAAATGATGTCTATTTTACAAAATTCAAATCATATAAGTTAAATTAATTAATTTAATAATTAATTCCCGCTGTCATGACAAATAGCGTGTTTTTATGAAATAATAAGTATCAAAAGATTGACACTAGTTAAGTCCAATTTCAACGTGAAATTGATTCCAACGATCACTATTGGATTAAATGGTAAAAATATATTCTAATTGAACTTTAAAACCAATTCAAAAGATAATCTATCCATATAATTAAATTAGATGAAAAAGTGGTTTTGAATTAAAATACAACCTTTTACACTATTCATTAAAAAATGAACTTTATCAGAAAAATACCAAAAATTCGCACAAAGTAAATTTTGATGTCCCAATCATAAAGAATAAGTTTATTTTGACAAACATAGATTATCAAATTGTCAAAATACAGATTCAAAAATGTTTTTCCATCAAATGGTAGTAAAAAAACTTTTAAAAATATTACTGTATTCTATGCTTAAGATTGGATTTATTCTCATTTTAAGCCTCTAAAACACTATCTAATTCATTAATAGACATAGATAAAAATATCTATTATTCATTACTTACTTGGGATGTTACATCCTTCGCCACTGTAGAAAATTGTGTCTCCACAATTTTTTTACTTATCGAATATGTGCGGGTATTTAGCCATCATTGCATTTTCAGATTCCCATGTTGCCTCTTCAATCATGTGGTTTTCCACAAAACAATTACCTGATTAATAACCTTATTCCGTAACACTTGCTCCATGTGGTCATGAATCTGAACCAGTTGTTCCTCATAAGATAGGTTCTCTTCCAGCTGAACTACCTCTGGACTCAAAATATGAGATGGATCTGGCATGTAAATTCTTAGCATCGAAACATGAAAAACATTGTGTACCTGAGATAAACTAGGAGGTAAAGCCACTCGGTATGCAACTGATCCAACTATCTCCAGAATTTTAAATTGTCTAATGAACCTTGGACTCAGCTTTCCTTTCTTACCAAATTGCATCACACTTTTCCATGGTGATACTTTGAGAAAAACATGATCACCTACCTCAAAAGAGAGATCCTTCCTCCTATTGTCTGCGTAACTCTTCGGCCTGCTCAGAGCTGTTCTCATGTGTTTCTGTATCAGCTGAACTTTTTCAGCCATCTCTTCTGCCAATTCTGGTCCCATCAGCTTCCTTTCACCCACTGCATCCCAAAAATCTGGAGTTCGACACTGCTTCCCATATAACGCCTCAAATGGTGCCATCTGTATACTGGAATGAAAACTATTATTATAAGAAAACTCACCCAAAGAAAGATGTTGGTCCCAACTTCCCTGATAATCCATCGAACAAGCACGTAGCATATCTTCCAAAGTCTGAATTGTTCGTTCTGACTGCCCATCAGATTGAGGATGAAAAGCTGTACTAAAATTTAATTCAGTACCCAACGACTTCTGAAGGCCTTTCCAAAAGTTAGAAGTAAACCTGGGTTCACGATCAGATACAATGGAGAGAGGAACTCCATGAAACCTGACTATCTCTTTATGGTACAAACGGGAAAGTTGATCTAGGGAAAAAGTATCTCATATAGCAAGGAAATGAGCAGATTTAGTCATGCGATCAATAATAACCCAGATTTCATTATTACCTCGAGGTGTCTTCGACAATCCCACAATGAAGTCCATGGATATATTTTCCCATTTCCAATGTGGCACTTGTAAAGGTTGAAGCATCCCTTTCGGTAACTACTGCTCTGCTTTAAACTGTTGACAAGTCAAACACTTCAGAGTAAAATCAGAAATATCACTTTTCATTCTATCCCACCAGTAATACTCCCATAGATCTCTGTACATCTTAGTACTGCCAGGATAAACTGAAAACGGAGAACTATGAGCTTCTAATAACAACTCTCTTTTCAACCGTGAATCACAAGGCACACAAAATCTCTTCCCAAAACTCAAAATGCAATCATTATCAATGATGAATTCATGCAACTTACCCTTCTGAACCAGCTCTACCTTTTTCTTCAACTCACTATCTTGCTTCTATGCTTGCTTGATTCTGTCTGATAGAGAATATTTCACTGATACATGAAACAAAACAGAAGAACATCCTGCACCAAAAACATCTATTCCAAAGTTCATCAAATCCTTAACCAAAGGATCACGTTCCAAACGCAACATTGTTAATGAAGCATTACTTTTTTGACTCAAAGAATCAACCACATTATTTGCTTTTTGCAGATGGTAATAAATTGTACAATCATAATCCTCGATTAATTCTACCCATCTCCTTTGTCTCATGTTAATTTCTTTCTTAGTGAAAATATACTTTAAACTTTTGTGATCGGTATATATTTCACACTTTACTCCATACAAATGATGCCTCAAAATTTTTAGAGCGAAAACTACAGCAGTTAATTTCAAATCATGTGTAGGGTAATTTACCTCATGAGTTTTCAACTATCGTGAATAATAAGCAATTACCTGATCATTTTGCATTAGGACACAACCAATTGCATTCAATGAAGCATCACTATAGATAAAAAACTCCTCATTCCTGGAAGGTAGTGCCAAAACTGGATCATTCAACAGTCTTCATTTCAGTTCCTGAAAACAATCATCACATTCTTTTTTCCAAATAATCTTAACACCCTTACGAGTTAGCTTAGTTATTGGACTAGATAACCATGAAAAATTTCTAACAAACCTTCATTAATAGCCTTCCAAACCAAGGAAGATACGAATCTCAATTACACTTGTGGGTATTGGCCATTCTTCCACAACCTTTGATTTTGTAGGATCAACCATTATCCCATCATTAGAAACAATATGACCAAGGAAAGAAATTTGTTGCAACCAAAACACACACTTTCTGAATTTCTTATACAATTTATTTTCTTTTAAGGTTTTCAAAATAACCCTTAAATGTCTTTCATGCTCCTCTTTACCTTTAGAAAACACCAAAACATAATCAATGAAAACCACCACAAACATATCCATGAACTCATGGAAAATTCTATTCATTAAGTCCATGAATACAGCAGGTGCATTGGTTAGCCCAAAAGGAATTACTACAAATTCATAATGGCCATATCTTGTACGAAACACAGTCTTTGGAACGTCTTCTTCCTTTACCTTTAGCTAATGGTACCCCGATCTCAAGTCAATCTTTAAAAAATACTGAGCTCTCTGGAGCTGATACAACTTCATTTGATGGCCTGACATCTGCTGAAGTAGTTACAAAGGATTTCACCACCCCTTTCTGCTTGTAGTCTAACTGCTTCCCATCACTCGAGTTCTTTGTCGGACACTCATTTTCCTAGTGACCCATCTCAATGCACTTAAACATTTCACTAACTATAAATCAAATGTGTTATTTTAATCACCTTGATCTTTTTCAGTGCAATCACGAGCCTTATGTCCCATCTTACCACATCGGTAGCACTTTCCAGAATTCAGAAGACATTCCCCATCATGCCTTTTACCACATTTATTACAAACTGGAAACATAGTTTTCTTACCATCAGACTTTTTTGAAGAATTATTTCCTTTCTCATGCCACCTCGGTCTCTTCTTCTATTGGTTGTTATAGAACCCTTGATCATCGGCAAACTCCATTTCCACCTTCTCAGCACATCGAACAAGCTTTTCATAACTTTTGAACTCACAAGAAGCTAAAGCCCTTCGATATTTTGGATTTAATCCAGATTAAAAATGATTGATTTTACTATCAAGGTCTCGGATAAAATTTGGAGCATACCTTTCCAATCGAGTGAACCTTTCTTCACAGGCAGCCAATGAGTCTTCCTCTTGCCTCAAGTCCAAGAATTTATTTTCCATCCTAAGTCGAACAGATATAGAAAACTACTTCTCATGAAATATACCTTTAAATTCATCCCAGTCGAGAGCATCAATCTCATCAGCATCCCTGATATTTTTAACCATCGACCACCACTGATCTGCTTCACCCTCCAAACAGTAAATAGAAAGACTAACCTTTGGATTGTCTAAACACCCCATGAAATCGAAAATCTTCTCCAGTGCTTTAATCCACCCTTCAGCTAGCACATGGTCAGATGATCCTCTGAATGATGGGGGATGTTTCCTCATGAAATGTTCCACCACTGACATGTTCCTCTGTGGTCGATCTGGCTGATCTCATGCATGGATACCACCACCATTTATCGGTTGAGTCAACTGCACCATTATTGCAACAAACTGTTCAGTTCCAATTCCGACCATCTCGGGATGCTGATTTGGATGGGTATTTCCTTCTGTATGCCTTCCTAGCACTGCTCCATGTTTCCTCTGTGGAAAACCATTATGAACAAACATGTCTTTGATGAAGCAACATGGTACTCTTTAAATGCTATATCATTTCAATTTGACCATAAAAAAATTTTGGATAATCATTTAATAAAATTCTAACTCCTAAAGTTATCTAAACCGACCTCTGATACCAACTATATGGCCCCAGAATTAAACCTTAATTAATCGTGAGTTATTACAAGATTACACATTGAGGATATTTTCAGGTTTAGTGTTTTAGAGAATTAGATCATAAAACTTGCATTACATTCCACATTTTAACAAAGTGGTTACATAAAAGATAGCATTCATTTTTCCAATCAACAGAAACATATTTAAAATAAAACATGGATTCTTTCTTGACACTTACATGACACTATCATCATATCATGTACCTTTCCCTTGACCTGTGAAAAACATTTCAAAAACATGGGATGAGCATAAAAAGCTCAGTAAGGGATATAAAAATATGGAAAGGAAAAATGAGTACATATATACATAAGAATGAAATCATAATTTACCCATAAAACATAAGCACATTAACATACCTCTTCAAATCATGAATAAATCATTGAAATCATAAGATATAAAGGTAACGTGAGGCATTCATAACATTCTTACGTAGGGAGTAAAACTCTTGGTTACGTTTGGAATACCCATCACAGTATATTCCCTAAATCTCTTTGGAGAAACCATAACGTTTCACTCCATCGTGTTACACAATGCATTGGAGAGCTATATCGTGCTCACCTACCATTAGTTTATCACGGAACCCCCCGTCTTCATAATAATGCCCAAGAACCACAACATAATTGTATCACATAAAACATGCATAACGGAAACATAACATTTCTGCATTTCAATCACAAGATATCAATACAACACATTGATATAAAAACATTATGAAAAACATTTTCAATACCAAAATAAAAGAAAATTAAAACATGGTATTTATTTTTCTTTTAAAAAAAGGTATGGCTTGTAGAGGAAGCCGAAACTCAAATAATGGTCACAACGGCGGAGAAGCCGTTGTCGCCGCATACGTACGGCAAAAAACATTCCCTTTTGTCGTTTAGTAAAACACTTCATATAAAAAATCTTACTTTTGGATAAACATAGAAGTAAAAGGTGTTTATACACTATATAAAAGAAGGTTGTGTATAAAACAAAATATGCCTCAATGAATGGAGATTGAGACGAAGTCCCATAACTCGGGTCCGACATGACTTGATCGTTCTTTAACCTCCTGAATAATAAACTTGAGTTAATTTATACATGCTTAAGAACCTTATTCAATTTCATTATTCCTTTTATATCATTTATTTCCATGTCATGAAAACTATGTTATTATATAAGTTAATAACGGTTATTTTAACGATCATTGGTACTTGAGTAAAAAATAAACTCTTTATAATTACATGTTGTTCATGTGGTAAAACATCCATTATATCCAGAATTTTATTCATGATGTAGATATCATATATATCATATATATCTAGTACATGCATGAATTTAAAATATTACATAACATTTAGAGGTAAGAAATGAAATGCACCGTTCATGGAGACGGTAAGCCGTACGTACGCATGAACGCTAGTTTCATTTCTATTTCGTATTTTATAAAATAGAATCATAATTATATAATGATATATTATAATTATATTATAATATCATATATAAAATCATTAATTACATCCTTTATACGTCCCACAGATGGCATTAACGAATCAAATCACTTTGAGGGGGTGGTAGTCCGCACTTCCTAAAATGAAGATATCGCATTTACCGATAATGGGAACCATAATGCAATGCCATAAATGAAAAATACATAATCTTAAGTAAAACAAAAAAATATCATATATCATATATAATTATAGTGACATCTTAATGGCCACCATTGAAGGTTTTATATGAGTGTTCAACAATCATCGTTTCGTGAGGCAGAAATTCTCCATCCACGGAAACAGTATGTTCTTTAGCCATTAGATGTAGGTGTGTGTAAGTGTAGCTCGAATACTTCTTATAACAACATCCTAGTATATTGAAGATACTGTTTATGTTACAAAATAAATGAATAAAAAGATTTTAGGGGGTTGGAGAAGCAAAATAATACAAAAGGACTCAAGTGAAGACATTACCTTAAAATCGGGTAACTCCCTTTGGTTTGAGCTCAAAGGCTTCCTTGAGAAGACTTATGCCCAAAGTGAGGCTTCAAAGAGTTAGAGATTGGTGTGGAGAGACAAAATGGGCAGGTGTTGGCCGAGATAATGGCTTTGGAAGTGTGGGTAAAGAGATAGAGGTGGGGGCCTTTTATAAGAGGAGAGGAGAGGCACTCTTGGAATGGAAAGAAATGTAACTTTATTTTAAAATGAGTTTCCGATTTAAAAGGTCCCACATTGATATAATTAGAGTATAAGGTGATACGGGTTCGAAATCCACCAATCCAATAGGTTTTTGACAAGTTTATGTTATAGTTTTAACATTAGCTTTTCATTTTATTTAAATCCATTATTAATGAGGTAATCGTTGCATCATCATGATGTCATAAATAATTTAATTTATTTAATGTCTAAAAATTATAAAAAAAATACTATGATGTAGGAAATCATTTTATATTTTCAATGAATATTTATAGTCAAAAATCTTACTTTTATAACCCCATTTAAATATTGTTTTAGTAAAACAACTCATGTTTGTGTCATTTTAATTTTAACATTAAATAAAAAGATATTAATGTCATTTTCCTACCAATGTTGCTCCATGGGGTCCCCAAGTTGACCCATGGATTTTCTTGGTTGGCCATGACACATACAATAAGGGTAGGACTTGTGTCAAGCTCATCTCATATTATTAAAACATTATTTTTACCTTAAACTACACTAATTACCTCTAATCGCGATTAAGAACATAAAAGTTACTATTCACCAAAAAATTATTTTAATCCCATTGAACCACTTTTTACTTCTTAATGAAAACCATGTATGTCGGATTTTTGAAATTCAAAACAAAGAGGTGGTAAAATTTCATTTAGATGAAAAATCAGTTTTTTAAGTACCACTTAGTGGTTTCACTATTCATCAAAAATTGAAGTTTTTCAGAAAAATACCAAAACTTCACCCTAAGATATATTTGATATTCTGATTCAAAAATGATTTATATTTTAAAAAATTCAAATCATATAAGTTACATTAATTAATTTAATAATTAATTCCCGCTGTTATGACAAATAGCGTGTTTTTATGAAACAATAAGTATCAAAAGATTGACACTAATTAAGTCCAATTTCAAAGTGAAATTGATTCCAACGACCACTATTGGATTAAATGGTAAAAATATATTCTAATTGAACTTTAAAACAAATTCAAAAGATAATCTAACCATATAATTAAATTAGATGAAAAAGAGATTTTGAATTAAAATACAACATTTTTCACTATTCATTAAAAATGAACCTTATCGGGAAAATACCAAAAATTCACACAAAGTAAATTGTGATGTCCCAATCATAAAGAATAAGTTTATTTTGAGAAACATAGATTATAAAATTGTCAAAATATAGATTTAAAAATGGTTTTCCATCAAAAGGTAGTAAAAGAATCTTTTAAAAATATTAGTGTATTCCATGCTTAAGATTGGATTTATTCTCATTTTAAGACTCTAAAACACTATCTAATTCATTAATAGAAATAGATAAAAATATCTATTATTCATTAATTACTTGGGATGTTATAGTGACAATATTAATTTATACAATTAATGAATGAATGATAACAAATGTATCATTTACAACTAAACAAAATAGAAAACTCACAATTGTTTTGTCGTTCCTTCATTATTTGTCTCCTTTGAAACCTTGAATCTCTATAGATTGACAGGAATTGAATGTTTGGTTTGGGTTTCATTATATATGAATGTCACGGTGTTCAATGAAACCAGTTTATGCCATGTGGACAATAAAGGAAATGTAATATACATAGTGAAGGCAATCAGTTAACTGGATAACGATGTAATTGCATACCAGTATGCAACTATAAAAATTTGACACATTAAAAATCATAATAAGAAACAGTGTTGTCTGCAAATAAAAAATAATATTAATTGTCTTTTAAATAAAATTAGAGAGGCATACAAGGCTTGCATGTTATCATCTAGTGTAATAGTATCCAATCAATTGTGTAATTCCAAGAAATTATGTCAACTGCCAGAATAGATTTCAACGATGTTTTACGAGTCACAGTGGATTCTAATTTATTATAGGCTATATGGTAACCTGAAATGACATGTGTACTGATGATTAATACCTTAATTTTAAAATGGACCTTTAATAGGCAGTTAAAATTTAGACTGCCTCAACGTAGAAATATATCAGGCTTCTAGTAATATAGAATGACCAGTTGAGCTTGAAGTCCGGAAGCAGTAGTCGTCTTGTAGATGAAGAAGATCCCTGGTCAAGAGAAATGGGTTTTGTGGATCCTGGTAAGTGGATTATTCATAGTGAGTTGACTGCAGTGGCTTGGAAAAATTGGTTTTTAGTAATAGGAGTCTTACCGTTAAAGAGAGATGACCAAACATTAATATTTAGCACATCCAACTTGCAATGGAGTGAAGGATACTGCTTGAATTTGTATCTCCGTACTACCACCATAAATCTGTTGAGTAGTCTAGGGATTCTGGGTGTTGAATATGGACATGTATTAGATAGGGTTACGACGACCAGATTCCAATGGACAACAACAGGGAGCAGGAGGTAGTCAAAGATTAACTATGAATGGCGGACTTATGGTAGGAAATCATTGTCTATATATGGCGCTGAAAAAGAATGTTATGAATATCTGTAAGCTTTGATGGTGGACATTATCCTCAGGACTGTAGGGTAGAAGATTGCGGTGGAGGAGGGATTAAGATGGAGGTAAGAATTTTTTAAGAAAAAATCAAAGGAACCCAAAGTCGGGTAGCAAAGTGAGAACGAAGAGCTTAGAGGAAGATAGACGTAAGAGAGGGATGAGAAAGCTGTGAGGAAACCTTCAATAATGGTAGTTGATCGAAGATGGAGACTGAAGATGGATGGAAGAAAACCCTAAAGGCATCAGGAGCTCGTAGGAGACCAAAATGTGATTGATGAATCTATAGGGGACCGCAGAAGATAGATGAAGCTGTATGGGAGATGAGGTGCGCGGGAGAAAACCATGAGATGAAATGGATGTAGATTGAGCTCATCGTGGGAGGAAGAAGATGAAAGAAGTAACCCTACAAGAAGATGGATAACTGTAATGTGTTTATCTGAGATGAAAAGAAAGCGGTAATGCCAGGTGAGAGCGGATAGTGGAGGGGTTATTGGTAATTGTATATCAGATTTAGGTGATGTGGTTGAATGTGGTGGTGACACATAAGCAGGGGAACACCCTGAATTTGTAAATATAGTGGATTTCATCTTATTAATTTTTTATTGATCTCCTCTATGGTATTTCATTATTGTATAGAGTTTTTGGAATTTTTTCATGAGGGTTGAAGTCTGATAATCTATCCCAATCATTTCTCCTAGGTGAGATTCTTTGTATCATCATGAACAATGCAATGCATGCTTTGATACCATAAATAAAGGATTAATATATATTATGATGTTGTTATACACCATGGTATTGAGACTGATATATATTTTTGTATCATTCACTTAAATATTCCAAAATGCACAACTTATAGAGACACC
This sequence comes from Viscum album, assembly GCA_963277665.1. Taxonomy (NCBI): domain Eukaryota; kingdom Viridiplantae; phylum Streptophyta; class Magnoliopsida; order Santalales; family Viscaceae; genus Viscum; species Viscum album. The sequence continues at coordinate 355,032,311 of OY728164.1, read as the reverse complement.
TAATGAGAATGACCTCATGATTGGAAATCATCAGAGCTATGTAACTCAGGGAATTTATTCACCAAGACAAGAGTTATATAAAACCATTGATTTGTAATCATAATATGGATTTATAATTTTGATATTACAATGAAACTATGTGCCTATTATGTGTATATATGGATGTTTAATTGTATGTATCACATTATGATTGACATATCCCTAAAATGAGATAACTACTATTATTGATGTTATATTCTTAGTGATTACAGATTTTCCTTCTTTTAATTTTTATACTCACCCATTTATGGTATCTACACTGCATGGATTTACCAATGGTGTTTATTTTTCTATTTTTACTACCAATATGGATTGTTCTGGGAACTAGGGAAATAGTGTTAAAGTGTTTCATGTTTGGTTATATAGCTAGGGTGTTTATTTTCATTGTGGCAGCCAATGTATTCAATAACCAGGTTCCTAATAACTTTCTTGTTGAAAATATACATGTTGGTAGTGGATCTAGGGAAGTCATTGGAATATAAATCATTTAGGAATGGGTTTTGGGGTCCATGTCTTTGTCATGTTATCTCCGAATATATTATCATTCACAGTGCTACATCTTGATAATCTAAAATGTTCCTCTATGATTATATCCATAAAGGTATCTAACACATTTTCATGATTAATAAAAATTGAGTGATGAGGTATTCATTTAGGGATCCACTCATGAGGTGTTTCCTCCAAGCAGTAATGAAGTGTCTATACCACCTTTAGTGTGATATTTATGTCCTTTTGTGGAATAAAAAGATGATTTTCATCATGTTGAGTTGGTAATTTATCTTGTAGGATATGTTGAGGGTATGTGATGGCATAGAGTTTTTCACACATTACAACAATAGGTACAACATATGTTTTGTTATTATATAAACCCTAAAGGAATGGACAATTTTATAATTGATAGGGTATGAGTTTTACAGCTTGAATGGACCCCCAGTCTATTTGATGGTTGTTCTTGCGACCCATTTTAATTATAGAGAATAATTTGGATATTATGGTACTATAATATTACACAAATATTATTAGTGTGTATTATGAAATCCATAGTTATAGATCACCTAGGTAACATGGTGGGTTGTACCCCTTTCTCAAGCAGTATAGGACTAGCATGAGCCCATGGTGTGTATGTCCCTCTTGGATGAGACCCCTTCTTTATGATGGTTCTATATGAAAGACATATCCTAGGTGACTAGGGGAATATTCATAGACCTATGTTAGTTATATATTTTTTGAGAATGAACTTGAATTCTAGAGGTAAATTCCACCAATGTGATTCATTCTTGAGACGAGTTCCAAAAACATATGGTTTAATCTATGCCAACAAAATCAGATAGTGTTGGGGTGTAGTGGATGTGTTTTCCATTAAATTTTGGTTTGAGGTTTTTTAAATTACTAATGTATCATATAAATCCTTGGATTTGGTAAATTTTTTGAAAAAGGGAAGTATGAGTTCTGAGAAGTTGGAACAAGTGGAGGATTCAAGTGTGGTTTGAGGTACAACTTGTGTTTTCACTAACCTTGATATAGTTTTAACATAGCATTTTGAGACACTTTTCCCTGGGTGTATCCCCAATTAGAGACCTATTGGTTCTTGTGAATCCATTTTTCTCAGACCTTGTGCTTTTGGATATATTAGAGAGGATCAGTGATCACACATCTTTGTCAATGGTATGACATGAATTTGATGGGAGAAATATCCCTACATGAACACTTTCAATAGAATTAGTGGGATCATATGATGTTTCCCTCGGTATGGGATGTTCATTTACTATCAGTATTCCGATGTTTTCTATCAGTGAGTGTAATAGTTCTTCTATTTTTTCGGTTGGAGTTTTCCTCCATTTAGAAGGACAGATCCTCAGGTATTGTGGGATACACTCATTCATAAGAGGGTACAACCAATTCCTTATTAGTTGTCTAGTATTACCATTGGATTGGTGGATTTATTGAGAATTTTGTTTCTAGAATGGTGTAGAGACAATTTAATGTACTTCTTAAGGATGTGTCAGTTTGACCTTATATAGAGAAATTTCATTTAATATAGACTTTTACTATGGATGGCTCGATATTTACAATAGAATATCAGATAACCCTATGCCTCTATAAGAGATAAAGGTGAAGTTAGACAAGTCATAATATCTTGGGCTTCGTAAGACCCAATGATTTCTCATAGGCATCATAATGTTGTTATCCTAGAGCCATATGAGAGATTTTGGTTGGGTTTGGATTGGAATCACATTTTCTATATGACTATCTATGGGGATTACCACCCCATAGAATTGATGAATTCTTCGACCGATTGTTTGAGGAGAAGTGGTTTGTAGAGTTTTATCTCTAGACTTTTTATCACAATCTCTAGTTTTGGAGGAGAATATATCCTATGTGGTTATCCAAAGTAATTTTAATTTTTTTATATGATGGTGAAACCCCATTGTTGAGTTTAATGACAATAATGATATTTTAAACTTATTTACAAGATCATTATCCCATTATAGATTAGGTAATTGTATTATTCTTCGATGGAATACCTCTGTTCTTGGTTTTAAGGTTATACATGATACACTTGATGATGGATTCATGACATGTTCTGAGTGTACCGGTTTCATAGGGAGCACTCATTGATAATTATTTGGATTCTATAGGTCCACTCATTGGGATGTTTATTTATAAAGATTGTAGTTATAGTCTACATAGAATAGGTTTGGACCATTCTCACTTGAGATCAAACCAAGTGTTTGGTCATTGTATTTCATGCTCGTAGGAATGTATTCTTTTATCTTCTATTGAGAAAGTTGACAGAACAATTGACATCTTTGTAACGGACCCGTGTGGGTGAAAATAGTTATTTATACCTCCAGTTGATGTATGATTCCTACAACACCACAATATTTTATGGTATTTTTCTTTTTAAATTCAATCTCTTATAATTCTTACGTTACTAAGAAAACATATCATAAAAATCATATAAAATATTATTCATTAGTTATGATAGTTATCGCGTAGACATTTGAATGGCGGGAATCACTGAGATTAACTAAATTATAAAAATATGGTTTAAAAATGTTCATAAAATTGTTTTGACCATTATCAATTAATTATAATTCAAAAAAACCAATTGAGTATAATGGATGTGTTTTAATTTTAAACTATTTTTATTCCCACATAGCAATGTTAAATTAATATATTAGTTTATTCAATATTACGGAGTGATATTATTATAACACCCCAAACATTTAATGGTATGCTTCTATTAAATACATTCTATTTATAGCCTATATTTCAGAAATCAATATTTCTTTTTTGAATCAAAACATTATAGGGGAAACTTATAATCTATCCATTAAACATAAATTTCCCACTTCTATGTTTTCAATTTCGAAAAACGATCATCTACAGTTGTGACCAGTAAGTCATTTGGAGTCTGATAGAACCAATTTTAGTTTTTGATGAATAGTAACAGACCCTTATGAATATTAATTTTAACAGTAATATGACCCTTCTGAATAGTAAATAATAATATTATTTTATTTTCTTAAGGCACTATGATAATGGGATCTTAATTCATTTTTTAATGAGAAAAGAAACTAATTGCACCTTTAATATTGTTATTTTTCAAATTAACATTGGAATTATTTACAAATTAAATTAATAATATTTAGAAATTTAATTTTGAAAAATGGAGTTCATTTTTGAATTCTACACATCAAAAACAGTTAGGGTAAATTTTTGGGATTTATCTGAAATTATAGAATTTTTTATGAATAGTGGAATACAATAAAATACTGTATATACAAATTATCAGTTAAATACACTATTTATGACATCATAAGTGATGTAAGGCCACATGGTTAGAACTTAAATGCCCTTATTACTATTATGGGTCACATGAAACTAGAATATAGGTTGTCTTGAAAGAAATACTGAAATAATGAATTAAATATTCAAAATTTACCCCTCTCATCCACTATAAAAACCCCTCACCACTCCCTCTTCTCTTCACTCCTCTAAGACTTGAAGCTCCTAAATGTTCTTCCAAAATACCCTTCCCTAGTCACTCCCCACTACCGAGAAGCTCATGGTCTTTCCAAAAGACCAAACTCCCTTCCCTTAAGGTGGTTGTCAAGGAAGTTATTTCAAGAGGTAAACCACCTTTCTTTTTCTATTAGTTTCATTTGAATTTATCTTCATTTGTTATCCTCTCCTCAACACCTATATCCAAATGATCATGATAACTTCAGTATCACCTATATAATAGATTAATATCATGTGAATGGAATAACCATCATCAATATTCTTACTCCCTTCCTTTTATTTTTATAAACAAAATCAACATCCATGAGGTTCCAATTTATAACCTTCGTGGATGATGATGTTTTGTTATTAAATAATTCCTTCATTACTAGTCTTGAAAATATATTTATGGTTGATACATGTCATAATATATGTATTCTACCTTGATTAATGATATGGAATCATTACACGTACATAATATTGAATAATAATACAAAAGAAGTTTATTTAGCACAAAACCGCCTAGCCAAATTCAAGCGTTGGTTTTTAACTCATCGAATGAGACATCATCATGGTATATAACCAGAATCATTATAAGATCATTTATATAACATTATTGTCACTAATAATTTATATTAACAATTCTGGACGTTTAACCATATTTCAAATGAAATTCCATTCATGAGAGCAAGTAAACGAATCAAGAAAACCAAGGAGGAAAATGCTTCCAAAACAATAAAATAGAACCTTTTAAACCCATTAAAAGGGGATTGAATGAAACCAATAAGGTTATAATAAAACAATTAAATGTATATGAGTTTCTCTAATTATTAATTAATTAATCTAAATTTGATTATTCAGGCAATTAAAACAAACAAAGATCACACTCGATCAAAAGGAAAGGGCTTTCTCATATCACTTTCATTTCTGTGAGATTTTCATTGTTCGCCACTTATTTCATGTATGTGGTATATGTGTACTTAAATTTGATGTATAATAACGTTATTCTCTTTATATTAATGTTATTAAATGATTCATTTGTTGGTTATTAAGTTCTAGTCCTATGATTCGACCGATTAAATTGTTGTAAGAGATCTAGTCTCAACTACAATTTTGTTGCGACTAACTTTGTGTGGTGATCCTAATAATACTTAAGGGGTGTACCTACATCCCATTTGAGGTCACTATTCATTTGAAATTATATTTATATAAAGTATCCATAATATCATATAATTAATATGTTTGTTGTTTAAACCATATACCATTTTACATACGTTGTTAATATGGAATGTTATTTCAGGTAAGGAAAGATTGATAAATTTGTATACTATACTCTATAGGTATGTTGAAAAGGCATATTTCTATTGTATTATATCAATGTATAAAGAATTATTTGAACATGAAGTGGATGTTGGGGCTCGCTATAGACCCTCGATGCATCGTTAGGTCTAATGAGACAAATCAATTGGCAACAAACCCTTCGAGTTTGTTTCCAAAAATCAGGCGGGTTTCTACCCATATAAGTAAATTGTTTTTATGGTATTATGGATTCATGTTCTAGATACATGACATCCAATTAATAAGCATTATCTTTTTCGTTATCAGTTATAATTATCCTTGTGTTTTTCACTATGACAAAATCTATGGATGCATTTTCATTCTCAGTTTTTTAATGGCAGTAGTTTTTCATTTATTCACTATGCCATATTGATTCTGTCAGATTGATTATGATTCACTTATTATTTTACTCATTCATACACTATTTGTAACCCCTTCTAACCTTTTTAGATCACCACTTTCATTTATTACTTTCAACAGGGGACAAAGAGGAGATCATTTATTGAGATCTTGTGGTTGTCGTTTTTACCTTCATTATGTATTGTATTTTGTACACTTTTCCAATGTAATTTCAGTGACACCTATGTATCTAGTCTCATCATGACAACTAATATAATCGTTCCATTGGAATTTTCTTTCCTTCTAACCATACCACTATCATATGTAATCCACTGGCTCTAGCCTAGAGGGGTCAGGGTGTTACAGTTGGTATGAGAGAAAGTTTAGAAGAAAACATAGAAACTAGAGTAGGAAATGTATAGTGGGGAAAAAGTCCTAAGGTAGTATTTGGGGATAAATCTACAAGAAAGTCTTGCTATTTTGGTAAGAAATAGATAATGTGGATATTTTAAGCAATATTTCCCTTTCTAGATATGATCAGGTAGAGGCGGCTCTGGCATAGATGTATCTATGGTTAAAACCCAAAAACACCGCTTTGAGCTAGACTCGAATGGGAACTGGTGAACAACAATGGGCCTTGCAGCACTCTTGGTTAGAAAACTCCTGGGGAATATGATTCGGATAATTCACCTTTTCATTAGAATCACTTATGAAGAAGTTTAATGTATGTTTTCCCTCAGAGAAACTATGATTATAATATTATCTGTGAATATAATTTCAATCTATATTGATTTCATTTCTATTTGAGATTCATAAACTAATTTAGTGTATCACATTATTTAGAAATAGCATCTAACAGAAGTAGGGGAATCAATACTTATGGGCAAGGTTGTGATCTCCCTACTGAGCAACTCAATATATTCAATGTTAGAGAATATTAGATCATGACCATATTGGGACAACATACTCAAGTTGTAACGAATAACCATTCATCACCTTTATTGGATCATTTCTGTAGAAGAATCCCCCATCCTTTAGTGGGAATACTAACCTAGTGGTAGCTGAGAGATGGATAAAGTCCCTAGAAAATATATTCATGGCATTTAGATGTACTGAAAATAAAAAGGTAGTATTGGCAGTATATTGTCTGAAGGGCGATGTTGATCAGTGGTGGTCCTTGATTTAGAATACCACGAAAGAAGAAGAAATATAATATATTAAATAGAGGACTTTTAAGGAAATATTCTTTGAAAAATATTTCCCTCGTGAGCAACGAACTGAAATGAAGAGAAAATTGTTTGGCTTAAAAAATGGGATGAAGATAGTGTTGTAGAGTATGAGGCTACTTTCACAAGGCTGTCCAAGTTTGTTGTGGATTTCATACGTGACTCAGCAAACAAGATTGATCATTTCATTTATGGTCTTAATCCATGTATTAGAAGGGCTCTGGCTTCTCAATAAATTTCATCATATGATGAAATTGAATCATGTTCCACCAAAACATAGGGGGAATTTGTTATATCAAATATTTTAGAAGGAAACCAAGATAAGAAGTGTTACTCTGATAATAAATTAAAAGGAGAAGCACCAAAGAAGAGAGTGGAAACAAAGATGTTCCAATTATGTGATAACTGTGGTAAAAATCATCTCATGAAATGCTTGAAAGGAATGTGATTCTACTACAACAACAGAGAAAATGGTCATCGGTCTGATGAATGCAAGGGGATGAAACAATTCAATGATATTCAATGCTACAATTGCAGAGACATTGGAAACAATGAAAATGAGTGTCCTATGAGTCAAGGAAAATGACTCAGAAAAATCCAAGAGAACAAGGGAGAGCCTTTGCGATTAAAACCATCGAGGTTTATGTTCCTAATGACATGGGGACAAGTAAATTAATTGTTTCCCCAAACATATCCAACACATTATTCTATTTTGTATCATCAAATTCATTTATATCTTCCCAGTTTTCCATGAAAATTAGTTATGTCCAATTTGATTTAATAAAGGTGTTGTTAGTCAAAACTTCCAGGGGATGTATCATTGAAACCAAGGCATGTCAACTAGTCCCACTCCATACACCAAAACGTGCTCTAGTTTCTAACCTTATCATCATACCAATGACTGAAATTGATATTATTCTCATTATGGATTGGCACAAAAATTATTATTCGAAGATTTACTGTAATATGGAGGAAGTTACAATTTCTAAAAATGGTGTAGAATCCCATATCTTTAGGGCAGAAACATTGCCACCTGATTCTTTTCTAGAACCACCCCCATTAGCTCTACTGAATGCAATACTTGGAGAGGAAGATAAACCAATATCAACGGGTGAGGAAATATATCTTCAAATTGAAGATATGCACAAAGTGAAAAATTACATTTATGTATTTCTAGAGGAATCACCTGGACATCCACCGGAGCGAGAAGTAGAGTTCTCTATTGATTTAATTTCATATGTCAGACCTATATCAAATAATACCTATAGAATGGACACTATGGAATTAATAGAGATAAAGAAACAACTCGAGGATTTTAGTAAAAAATGATTTATTCAACCTATTGATTCTCCATGGGGAGCCCCTGTCGTCTTTGTCAAGAAGAAAGATGGGTCCATGATGATTTTCATTGATTATAGGGAAATAAATGATATTACAATAAATATTAAGTATCATATACCCTGGATTGAGGATTTATTTGACTAACTTCTTGGAGATCAATACTTTTCGAAGATTGGCCTTCGATCTGAGTATCATCAATTGCGTGTGAGGAAGGAAAATATTTCTAAGACAGCTTCTCAGACTAGGTATGGGCATTAAGAGTTTTCAATGATGCCTTTTGGACTGAAAAATGATCCCTCTATATTAATGGATATAATGAATAGAGTTTTCCAGGAATATCATGATAACGTTGTTATAAAATTTATCGATGATATCCACATATACTCAAAAATCTATGAGGAATATGAGAATCACTTACAGGTTATTATGAGAACTCTTAGACGAAATAAATTATATGGGAAATTTAGAAAGTGTGAATTATGGCTTCAACCAGTTTCTTTTCTAGGCCATATAGTTTCTAAGGATGGAATCCTAGTTGATCCTGTGAAGACAAAGGCAATCCATGATTGGACCACACCAACAAACATAACAGAGGTACGTATTTTTATTGGCCTAGCAGGTAATTATTGGCGTTTCCTTCAGAATTTTTCCGAACTGGCTAATCTGCTTAGAAAGATCACACGTAAAGGAGTTAAGTTTTTGTGGACAAAAGAATGTGCTGAATGCTTCGATGAATTGAAATGAAGATTGGTCAATGCTCCAATATTGACTCTTCAATCAGGAAGTGATGGATTTGTAATATACAGTGATGCATCAATTAATGGACTGGGTTGCGTCCTTATGAAAAACAATAAAGTTATTGCTTATTCATCAAGACAGTTGATGAATAATGAAAAAAATTATCCAACTCATGATCATGAGTTAACAACCATAATCTTTGCTCTGAAAATATGGAGTCATTATCTCTACGGAGAGATATGTGAAATTTATACGGACCACAAGAGTTTGAAATATATGTTCACACAAAATGAACTCAAAATGAGGCAAATAAGATGGCTTGAGTTAATCATAGATTATCATTATTCAATACACTACCGCCCAGGAAAGGAGAATAAGGTGGAATTTTCATTTAGCAGGAAATATCATTTCCTTCTAACTCAAATGAGGATAAAAAGAGATCATATGTTCATGGATCTATTCATGATGGATATAGTAACTGCTAAGGAAGAGGAAATATCACTACTTTATCAAATGATTGATAAACCATCTTTACTAGAGAAGATAAAAATTTCTCAATCTGATGATGAGAATCTGCAAAATAAAATTAAGGCAGTTAAAGATGAGAGACTAGCTGACTTCGTGTATGAAGAAGGAGTTCTGAAGTATCGGAAGAGTTTATGTGTTCCATCACTACCTAAGCTAAAAATGGAACTATTAGACGGTTCTCATAGCTCTAATTTCTCTATACACCTGGGAAAAACCGTGATGTATAGAGATCTGAAGGAATATTTTTGGGGGGATAATATGATGGAAGATATTGATAAGTACGTGTCTAGGTGTCTAGTTTTTCAAAAAGATAAGGTAGAGAGACAACATCCCAAAGGAGTGATGAAACCTCTATGTATTCCTATGTGGAAGTGGGATAAGATTACAATTGATTTTTTCACTAGACAACCTATGACACATCGAAATAATGATGCAATATGGGTAATTGTTTATGATCTCACAAAATCAGCACATTTCCTTACAATAAGAGAGTATTTTCCAATAGAGCGCTAGGATAGAATTTATATTAATGATTTTTCGAGACTTCATGGTGCACCTCTATCGATTGTCCCCTATCAAGATCCCCAATTTACATCAATATTCTAGAAAAGTCTCCAGAAGGCTTTGAATACTGAGCTTCGTATGAGTACTGCATATCACCCTCAAACTGATGGATAACTTGAAACGACTATTCAAACTCTTGATGAAGTGATGAGATCATGCTATCTTGTCTTCCAAGGTATGTGGGATCAATACTTTCCTTTGGTGGAATTTTCCTACATTAATATTTTCCTTTCTAGTATTCAAATGGATCTATATGAAACATTATATGGAATGAGATGTCGAACTCCATATTTTTTGGACGAAGTTGGTGAGTGGAAACTTATAGGCCCTATAACATATTGAAGAGACCACAAAAAAGCTGATGAAAATACACACCCATATTAAAGCAGGCCAATGTTTGCAGAAGATTTATGCTAACAATCAGAGAAATGGCTTGGAATTCCTAATGGGAGATCATGTATTTCTAAAATTATACCCATGGAAGGGTGACTTCAGGTTCGGTACGAAAGGGAAACTGAGCCCCTAGTACATCAGACCATTTGAAATTCTGAAAAGAATCGGAGCTGTAGCTTACCATTCAGTGATGTCATCAAATTTCTCAAGTGTTCATGATGTGTTCCATGTATCATTGTAAAATAAGTAAGTGCAACACCAAATGCATGTACTCGCCTAAGAAGAATGAAGAACTGGAACCTTTTTTTCATACTTTGAAAAGCCTATCTGAATTATTGACACAAGGGAGAATGTATTGAGAAATTTAACAACTCATCTCGTAAAGGATCTTTGTGGAAACCAGAATATGGAGGAAGCATCATGGGAACTAGAGGATTTCATGAAGAAGAAACACCCACGTCTTTTTGGTGGGATTTATACGTAATATTTTCATTACGAAATTTAAGAAGGAGAAATTAATATAACCCTCAAACATTTTATGGTAGGATTCTATTAAATAAATTCTATTAATAGCATATATTGAAAGAATAATTATGTCTTTTGTTAATCAAAACATTATAGGAGAAACTTTTAATCTATACGTTAAACATAAATTTTCCACTTCTATGTTTTGAATTTCAAAAAACGGTCATATAGAGTTGTGACCAGTGAGTCATTTGGACTCTGATAGAACCAACCTGATATTTTTGATGAATAGTAGCATACCCTTATGAATATTAATATGAATATTAATATGACCCTTATGAATAGTACATAATAATATTATTTTATTTTATTAAGGTTATAAGATAACGAGATCCTATTAAGTTTTTCAATGAGAAATTAAACTAATTAATCTTTAAGATTGTTATTTTTTGAATTAACCATGAATATATTTAAAATATAAATTGATAACATTTAGAAAATTAATTTTGAAAATTGGAGTTCATTTTTTAATTCTACACATTGAAAAATGTTTAGGATAAATTTTTGGGATTTTTCTGAAATTCTTGAATTTTTTATTAATAGTGAAATATGATAAAATATCGTATATAAAAATTATCAGTTAAATACACTATTTATGACATCAATATTTATGTAAGGCCACATGGTTCAAACTCGCATTCAATTATTTCTATTAGGGGTTTAATGAAACAACAATATTGGTTGTCTTGAGGGAAATAATTAAATACTGTATTAAATATTCAAATTTTACTCCTCTCCTCCACTATAAAAACCCCTCACAACTCTCTCTTTTCATCACTCCTCTAATACTTAAATCTCCACAATATACTACCCAAGTATCCTTTCCTAGTCACTTCCCATGACTAGGAAGATCTTGGTCATTCCAAAATACAAAAATCCCAGCCCTTAAGGAGGTTCTCGAGGATGTTATTTCATGAGGTAAAACAACATTATTTTTCATTTAGTTTCATTGGAATTTATCATCATTTGTTATCCTCTCCTAAACTCCTCTGTCCAACTGATCATGATAAATCTAGTATCATCTATATACTGGATTTATATCATGTGAATGGAAGAACCATCATCAATATTATTACTCCCTTTTCTTTTTATAAACGAAATCAATGTCCATGAAGTTCCAATTTATAACCTTCGTGGATGACGAACTTTCGTCCTTCCATAGTTCCTTCATTATAGGTCATGAAACCATATTTATAGTTGAAACAGGTCATAAAAATGTATTTTTTCTTTATTAAGGTTTTGGAATCTTTACACCTACATAATATGGAATAATAATACAAAACAAATTTATTTAGCAGAAAACTGCCATGCCAAATTCAAGCGTTTTTTTAACACATCGAATGATTCATCCTCATTATATATAACTAGATTCATTATAAGATAATTTATATCTCTTTAATGTCACAAATAATGTTTATTAACAATTTTGGATGTTTAACCATATTTCAAATGAACATCCATTCATGATAGCAACTAAACTAATCATTTAAACAAAAGAAGAAAACGCTTCCAAAACAATAAAATTGAACATATTAAACACATTAAAAGGTCCATGAATGAACATAATAAGGTTATACTAAAACAATTACATGTATAGGATTATCTGTAATTATTAATTAATGAATTTTAATTTTATTATTCAGGTCATTAAAATAAACGAAGAATATACTCGAGCAAAAGGTAATGGGTTTCTCATCTCACTTTCATTTCGGTGATAATTTCATTGTTCGCCCCTTATTTCTTGTATGTGGTATATGTGTACTGAAATTTGATGTATAATAACATGATTCTCTATATATTCAGGTTATTAAATGATTCATTTGAGGGTTATTATGTTCTGGTCATATGATTCGACCAATTACATTGTGGTAAGGGACCCTGTCTCAACTGCTATTTTGTTGTGACTAACTTTGTGTGGTGCACCTAATAGTCCTTATGTTTTGTACGTATTTCCCATTTTAAATCACTCTTCATTTGAAATTATATTTATATTAAATATCCAAAATTTAATATCATGGATATGTTTGTTGTCTAAACCATATAACATTTTACATACAGTGTTTATTTGGAAGGTTATTTTAGTTAAGGAAATATTGATAAATATGTATACTCTACTATATACGGATATTGAAAAAGAATATTTCTCTAGTATTGAATCAATGTATAATGAATGATTTGGAAATGAAGTTGTGGGTGGGGCCCGCTATAGCCCCTTGGTGCATTGGTAGATCTTAGGAGACAAATCTGTTGGCGACAAACCCTTCGAGTTTGTTTCCAATATTCAGATGGGTTTTCACCCATAGAAGTAAACCGTTTTTACGATATTATGGTTTGATGTGCCAGATACATGACATCGAATTAATAAGCAATCTATTTATTAATTATCAATTTTATTATTATCAATGCAGTATTTACTATGAAAAAAATCTATGGATGCTATTTCATTCTCAATTTATTAAAGGCATTGGTTTTTCATTTATTCACTATGCCATATTGATTATGTTAGATTCATTATAATTCACATATTATTGTAATCATGCAACCACTATTTTTCACCCTTACTGGGCATTTGTTCTCACCCCTTTCAATGTTTACTATCAACAAGTGTCAAAAAGGAGATTGATTATTGAGATCTTGTGGATGCAGTATTTAGTTCGGTTATGTATATTAATTTGTAAAGTTTTTCAATGCAATTTGAGTAACATCTATGTGTCTAATTTCTTCAAGACTACTAAACTGATCATTCCTTCCAGATTTTCATTCCTTTTAACCATGTCAATATCACATGTAATGCACCAGATCCAGCCTAGAGGGTTCAAGGCGTTACATTATTTAGATTAATATATTATATACTCATTAAATGGTTTTTAAATTCATTCAATATGTTTGATATGCTTAAGATGAGGAAAAGTCCACTTTTAAGCATAAAAGGATATATTTTTAAAAAATGTAATTTTCTATCATTTTAATAGCGCCCCTATTTTTAAATTGATATTTGAAACTTGTATTTGTTTTATTTGAAAAAAACATCTTAAATAAATATACAAAAATTATCGTATAGTAATTTTTCGAAAAAATTTCTAACAATTTTTATTTTCTGATGAACAGTGAAAATATTAATTTAAATTTGAAACTACTTCTGCCTATTTTATTTATATAGAAAAATTAAAATTTATTTTTGTTTTAAAGTATACTTTTTTAAATTATAATTCATTAAATCCTAATTATGTCATTATAATAAATATCACATTGAAAAAGGATATAAAAATATTTCAAACTCTTGAACTTTTCACAATAAAAACCTACTATTTAATTTTCTCTGTTGAATGAACATTAAATATGAAAGTATACAATTTTTTGAATGGAATTAGGTAAAATTGATTATATATTTATAATTAGAGGTTTAAAATTTTGATTTATGTTCATTTCCATTTTTAGGTATAACAATGTTAATGGGGTAAAAAAATATTAACTATAATATAGGTAGAATAATGACAAGGGTAAAAATAAAAAGGTAATGTAAAAAACCTAAAAAAATTCAGAATATAATGGTCAATTAGCATATTTTTTAACCCTAACCATCCTCTAAAATTTTAATTTTATTCCAATGTAATTTAATTTAATGTCTCTTAAATGTGGATGGATTTAAAAATAAAATAATTATTTTTTTATTCACATGAACCAACCTCTCCTCTAGTATAAAAATAAACCCTCAACACCTGATTTCATCATATAAGCCTTGAACATCATAAAAAAGCTTCTCAAAACAATCATATATACACTCTCCTTGTCCAAGTGCTACTGGTCTCAGAAAAAGACCAAATCCAAAGTATTCATGGGGTCCTTTAATGATGTTATATACAATAGGTAATTTTATCATAACACCTCTATTATTTTATTTGTTTCTTCTAATTTATACTCATCTCATTAATCCATCAGGGGATAATTTTAAAATTCTCATGGTTTTTAAACAAATTACTATGTTTGATAGCATACATGTTATGTTATATCAAGCTTAAGAGAACAACAGAATATTATTATTTAAATGTTACCATTATAACCGTTAACCTAGAATGGTGGGAATAAAAATTATTAAATTAATTATAAAACCACGCTTCACACATGTTTATATTAATAACTATTTGTGGATGATTTATTTATAAATAAAAATATAACCCTTTTTAAAAATAAAAGGAAATGTTTTTCTGAAACAAATATTTACATGTACACAAGTATAATAAAAAAATCACTCTTATTGGATGATATTAATAAAATTTATATTAAATATATTAAATATTATTTTTAACAATAATATTATTTTATCTATACATTATTTAAAATGGATCTGATATTATGCACGAATGAATTATTTTTCTAAAAACGCAGTTTTTTAACAATTGATGGCGTAAATTTAATAAAATTAGTTTTTAACATTTTTAAAAATTATTATTGAAAAAATAAACTTATTATTTGAATTAGTAATATAAAAATATACATTGGTTTAATTTTCTGTAATTTTCTAATATGTTTTATTTTTTGATGAATAATTTGTAAAAATATTTCATTTTACTTGAAAGCAGCTTTTCCTATCTAAATATTTATGGTCTTAAATTATATATTCAATTAATTAGTAATTATAATTAAATAAATTATATTTCATTTAATATAATTTATGTCATTGATATCAATTTTCACATTGAAATTGAACATAACTGTTTTTATCTATTGCATGTTTTTATTATAAAATCCCAGTTTCTAGCTCGGTCAAATGGATTAATTTTTGAATTAATTTATGAAATTTATGATTATAGAATTTTATAAAAATGGATTCCACATTTCAAATTTGGAAAAAAAAATTTAAATAATTCCATATTATTTTTGGACTAAATGAATGTTAACATTATCAATTTTATATTACAATGGTTAAGGGTAAATCATATAATTAAGGGTAAAAATAATATAATAATTAATGGAAAATTATGCTTCAAATGATGATTTATTAATTGTTTAATTAATGAAAATATCCCATTAAATTATATATGAAATTATAAAGTATATAAAAATATATATTTTTTATTTCATCCTAGAATTTTGAGATGAATTCTTCTTGTTAGTGAGGTTTTATGAGTATTGTTTCAAATTTTTCTAACTATTATGATTTTTAAAAAAATCATGTAAAGAGTAGTGTCAAAATTGAAATTAATGAAATTTTTTAATAAAATAATTTAATAAATGATGTAAAATTTATAAAAACATAAATTTAATCAAACTTATTGGGAAAACTCATTAAATTTCATCAGTGAATCTTATATGGGACTTTTTTAATTTTTTAAAAATTATTTAAACTTTAATATTTAAATTACATGATATTATGGTAAGAGATGGAGGGTTTAGTAATGTCTGAAACAAATATATAAGTATAAAAAATCCAAATGTATCTAATATTCATTTTATGAATTTATTTCCACCCTAAATCATCATTTCCTTGAAATAAATGAGTTAGGATCCATTTTAAATAGAATATTTTTTAGCCCTAATTTAATAATTTTAATAATTCCAATAGTTCCCCTCCAATATTGTCACAAACCCTCCCTCCAAAGATACCCTAAAAGTCTGGTGTTGAAGAAATAGAGATGATTACCCATGATTCCTACATCTAGTAGGCCTTGGGAAAGCAACTAGCACCTAGAGTATACAATCTTATAATATGATAGGCATTACCCTTTTTTGGAAAGTAAGATCGGGAGATAATATGGATAATAGATAATGAAACTCTAGGACATATCATAAAAATAATGCCAAAAACCATACAACATGGATGTGTAAAAAATAACTAATACAAAAAAATTTATGTAGTTAAATAGAAAAAGTTAATCTAAGCAGCAAGCCATCGACTTTTAAGATTAGAGCTAGTAAAGTCCAGCACGATCCACAAAATCCTCCTAGAAATATCAAAATATTGTTATGTACATAGGGTGAAAATACAAGTATAATAAATATGAAAACCAAAGTATCTCACACACATGTGAAAGAGGAATTCTAATCCACCAATGAAAAACCCGCAGAACCCAATAACCCCTAAAAATTTATACTAATCTTCTAAAACTCACCACGGTATTCTCACCAAATAACGCCACTTCAGTAATATAATATTTTGAAAATCAATAATAGGGTACCACACACCACTTTCACATTGGTTATACTACTCATTCCAATTTTTGAACATCTTTGAATGCCCATCCCTTCCATGTATCACAACACATCTCACCTACAGACACCTAGTCCAGAAACCACATTACAACTCACTTACACACACATGATCCTCATATCACATCACATCGCATCACATCTCATCCCAATTAAACCTGTGAAAGTACAAACAACCTCACCCATAAACACACGGGAAATAACATCTCATTTGAAGACACTTGGTCATTCAAAACCACCATATAAGGAAGCTAACATACCTCTGGTCAGTATATCATATTCAATAACTACCTCCCATGTACGAGAGTGTGGAAAAGAGTGGGTACCAATCCATCCATACTCCACACCAGATGTTGGGAAATGAACCCTCCCCCGGGAAAATGGGGGTCTTCGGCACATAGTTATCAACTATGGTGAAGTACATATATAAATAATGAGAAACACACAAGTATATAAATATAAAATAAGAAACACTCAAGACCAACCGAGGGGTCCTCTGAAATAAACTCTCTTATAACAAAATTACCATTGTTGTTTTCTATAAAGGAACAACACCACACATCAATCCATAAAACCCATTACATATTCCCCACAATTTTTTTAACCATTCTCATCCTTTATTAAATGATCCATTTAACCATTATTTCCCTGACCAAAAACCTAATAGTAATAAATCAAAGAATAAACACATTAAATTTAATTTAGGAAGTGTAATACCATGGTAAATTAATGAAATTTACGATAAAGGAAAATCATTCCACTTTTACAATGTTGAACACAAATTCATGCTATAACGTATATCAATATATAGGTATGGGCTGAAGCTTTCTAAAGGCTATAAATGATGAAGCACCCATACAAAACACTACCATTATCCTTCAGATTCATCCACCCAATATATCTGTCTATCCTAGATAACCCCTAACTCAAAACCACATTTAGAAACATATTTAACCCTAACTAGTTTGGTATCCCTACAACATAATCAAACCATGCCCTTATCAACATTTCAACAAAATGAACCCCCTATATACATATATTCCCATATCCACATCACCACATGAACCAAAGAAATAAATTTTCTTATTTTACAAGGCATTCCTTCATTAATTCAACATGTTATTTCAAGGGATATCAAAAAAATAATTTGACCATGGGGAATCCATTTATTAGCCGAATGTACATGGTTATCAATTTTCATAAAAATATATTCAATAGAAAATATGAAACATGAAGACCACAAACCATACTAGGTGAAAACAAGGACCCCCAACATCCATTTGTTTTACTGGTTAATTACCCTATAAAAATAACAATATCATCTAAAAATAAATAAGAATACAAGAGCATGAATCACTTTTTCTAACCCCTGTATATTGATATTAAACAATTTAAATTATCAATATTAATAAAAATTAAACCAACTTCATGAGGAACACATTCATATAAGCCCCCCCCCCACACATTATTCACAATTAAAAAAGAATAGGGAAAAGGTAATTTAATGAAATGATGATTGACACGTCTAGGTTTCCCAAAAGCAGGTATATGCATTCAATAAGAAAACACAAGGGAAAACAAAAACCAAAAACTATAGCACCTTACTCAATTACAATAGGATGATGGTTTTTTGGTATGTTATACCAAGAGAATGAAATGAATTTCAAAGAGGAGGGATCTTAGCATTGATAAAATCTAAACTAAGACTCTCGGGTAGATACATTTCTTGTTTTCTAATAAAGGATTATCTGACCTATGTTTGGTTATTTGACAATTTAATAACTCCAGAATTTTAGAAAAAAATCGATTATATGATTTATATCCCATGAAATGGTTTTAAAATCACATAAATATAGAAATAAACTCATTTGAGATAAAAGAAAAATGTCAAAAGGGAAAAACTAAGAAATCTGTAAAATTTTGGAAAAATAGAAAACTATTGAAAATGTATCACCGTTGGGATTATCTCACCATTGGAAAACTAGAAATTTGGGAAACCATTGTAATTTATCACTGTTGGAATGCAACATCACTAGACAACTAGAAATTGGGAAAACTATTGGAATGTAACTATATTGTACTATCTCACCAATAGATAATTTGAAATTTTGAAAATTGTTGGAAATTCTCACTATTGGAATACTAAAAATTTAGAAAAAAAAAATATATCACCATTTCTATTTCTCACAATTAGAAAACATGAAATGTAAAAAAAAAATTGGAATGCCTCTCCATTATAATGTCTCACCGTTGGAAAACTGAACTTGAAAAACTGTTGGAATGTTACACCGTTGTAATGTATCACCGTCGGAAAATTGGAAATTTGAAAAACTATTGGAATGAATCACCATTGGAGTTAATCACCATTAGAATTTGTAAAATTTTCAAATTGATTAAATGAATCACAATTATAAAACTAGAAATTTGGAAAATTGTTGAAATTGCTCCCCATTGGAATAACTCTCCATTGGAAAACTAAAAATTTGGAAATATATAAGAATTACTCACCATTAGAAAACAATTTTTTTTAAAAAAACTATTATAATTAGTAATATTGACCTCACAAAAAACCTCAAACACCATATACCCACAATGTAACAGAACAGAGAGGTCTTGACCAAAACTCATATCCTATAAAAGAGACCACGCTCTTCTCTTTTCATCACACTTAAAAACCATTTTTTACAACAAATAGATATCCAAATCATCTTCTTTAATCACTTACCACACTCCATAGGCCTTAGTTTTGTAAAAACAGACTCTTTATAGGGATTAAGGTATTAATCAAAGAATATAATCAGAAGAAAACGTATCATTTTTAATTAAGTGTTTCTATATTTTTTCTTCTTCAACCCCTTCAAATATTTTTAAACAAATTATAAATAATATCTCAATTAACATAAATATAAATATATTTTATTATTTTAGTATCATCACCAAAATATTTCTCAGTATTAATCAAATTGGAAATTAATTAATTGTTTGTGCATATAGGAGACTATAACCTCACGAATTGATATAATTTGTTTTTCATCATTGTCTCTCAAGACTAGTCATAATAAGGGAATAAATATTTATATATTATATTAATGAAATATTGATCATTATTTGATAATATTATATCATTTAATGTATTGTCTTTTCAATTCACATAAAATTGATAATGAAATTCATTCATATGTAGGAACTATCCCCTCTAGGAGGGGATGATATTTTTTTCATCACTCAATCATGTTGATGACAGAAATAAGAACATTTAAATTATTAAAATTATATGAATTATATCATGATTATTATGAAAAGATAAATTTGTTTTTACCTTATTTCCATAATTATGGTTGAAAAATAAATTTTGTACTCATGAGTACATGTGGCCTATCATCTAAATTATTATAACATACTTACATATTAATAATTGTACCTAATGATTTGATTTAAAATTATAATTTATGAATAAAAATGATAATAATTTCATTAATATTATTATGGGTTTCATAGAATTATTTATATCAATAAAAATTCATTTGGGAATTAAGTACCAAATATCAACCAAATTCCCCATGTGAACATAAATAATAAAGTAATTGTTAAAATATTATAATAAGTGATATAAAATGAATAATAAAATTTTATAAAAAGTTGTAATTAAAGTAATGAATTAACTATATTTATTATTCAAGAATATAAATATTGTATGTGAGTACTGAGACTAACGATATGACACATTCTTCTAAAAAATCCTCATCTAAAGTTACTCTGTCAAATATTTTACAGAAGGTCAAAAATAATGTTTTTTACTTTAACAGAATGAAAGGATTATACTAATTTCAAAGTGATTAAATGTTTTAATGATTTCATTACATGGTTAAAATATTATTTCAAATGATTTTTTTTCATTCATGAGTGTACGGATTAGTGAAAATGAAAATTGATTTCCTAGTGGGGATATTGATGTTATTTTATGTATGATTTTCAGGTTGTACTTTTATTTTGGTTATTTGGAATTGATTTTAGAACATATTGTTCCCTGATAAAATGAGGGTGGTAA
Organism: Viscum album; assembly: GCA_963277665.1. Lineage (NCBI taxonomy): Eukaryota > Viridiplantae > Streptophyta > Magnoliopsida > Santalales > Viscaceae > Viscum > Viscum album. The sequence continues at coordinate 355,011,017 of OY728164.1, read as the reverse complement.
ATCTGGTTATATATCTCTAATGATTTGGTAAATGACATGGAGTGAATTTGTACAAAATCCCTAAATAGTTTAAAATAATATATTGTGGTGATAGATATGGTAAATGTAAAAGTTATATGAAATTTATTCCACAAGTAATATTTATGTCTAATTCCTTTAATCTATTTTTACTAGAATTTTATGATTTCATGAGGTAAGTTAAAGAGTTTATGTTTTATGGGTAATAAGTATAACATTGTGAAAAAATAACTCCATCATTTAAATTATTCCTTAACTAACAGTTTCTTTATTTCATTGTATGTCCCATACTGATATTTTTATTCACATACCATGTTTTTTTATGTTTTTAATAGTACTCAATTATGAGTAATGATTTAGATATGACATGCTGAAAGTCCTTAAGAGTTTTCATAAAAATCATTCTTCCATTTCTTTTAATTGTATTTGACTCTGGGAAAATGAAAACTGTTCGGAAGTTCCCACATTTTATTATAAGGGTTTTATTATGTATGATATATGGCCTAATTATCATTATATAAAAACTAAAAAAATACTCGAATGTGAATTTCATTTATAAAACACTAGACTATTTAATTATTAAGGCTGGTTCCTTATAGTTGGGATCATATGATGGTTTAGATAATATTAGTGGCAATGATATTACTTAATAAGATATTACAAGTCATATGTAACCACTACGGTTATCATGTTCAGAAGATGCATAGTTGTTTTATATAAATTTAATGAATTTGAAATAAAATTAATAAGTAAATTTTATTTCATATCATCCTCATAAGTTGGTATATTATGATTTTATTTCTCTCACAAGCCTTTTTGATTTTTGTAAATGGCCAGATCTAGAAGATACCAAACTCACAATGGATATGATGGAAAATTTTGTGGTTCAGTATGTATGAAACTAAATTAGATGGAATCTGTAATGATAACTCTTATAGTAATTTAAAACTGACTACTATGTGTAATGATTAATAACTTTAACCTTGGTGAGTTTTCAAATGCATTATATATGAGAGAAATGAATTCTTTTGGATGTTCACATAACAATTATCCTAAAGGTAAAAAATATTTAATGATATGGGAGGTAAAGATATAGAAATAAATACCTATGAAAATGTATTATTAGGAATGAAGGATGTTTCAAAAGAGGATATAAATCAATAATATACCAAGGAAAAAAGTAATCGTTCATTTGACATTATGAAAGGGAAATAAGTTCTTCCCCTGTTATCAATTAAATGTTGTAAATGTGGCTAGTATTTTAATTATCCAAATAAATGTAATTGGAAGAAGGATCATGAGTGGGATCGGTATTACCATACAAATATATATTTATGAATTCCAAATTCCATTATTATAAAATATGAGGTAACTACCAATGAGTTGTGAATGGTATGGATTATTTTTTTTATTCATGTTTTAACAATACTAAATGTTAAGATATATGTTAAGGAAGAAGTTATAGAATCATGATTAATAGATTATGAAGAATTATAAATGATTAATTATTCATAATTTAAGTAATTCAATGGTTATTTTTCTCATATATATATATATGGTTTAATGATTAAAATTATAATACACTTTTTATAACAGGATTGATTTGGAAGACTTTTTTTAAATTGTGTGATATGTAGCCATTATGTTTTCTTACAGGGAAATAATTTTAGAGTAATAATTATATTTTATTTTTTGAACATAATTATGAAGGTATGAGTAACCATTTGGGTTTATATGATAGTTGTTTTCGAGTTAATTGTGGGTTATTATATTTTAGGATAAAAACATAAAGTAAGAGATAATATTTGAGGTTAATTCATGTTATGGTTAATTTTTAGTTTTTTATCATAATTTAGTAATTTTTTAATAATTATATTGATTTAAAAAATCTAAAACTCACAGAATAGGTTACTACCCATCACATTGGGCTGAGATTTAGGAATCAAACACATAACCCAAGGGTGACAAGGGTGCATCTCCTACCATGGGACTTTCTGAAGACTCAGTTGTTATAAATTTTCATTCATAGTTAAATAATTTTTTGAATGAATAATAGTTTTAATTGGGGAATATTTATTTATCGAATATTTAAATTATAGATTGGAAAATGACTTTGTGATTAATTTATTAGTATTATTTTAGAATAAACTAACTATTTTTTGGAATCCTATAAGATTAATGTAAATATGATATTATTAGGAAGAATGTTTGAGTCGTTATTTCGAGTTAAAAATTATTTAATTTTATATTTATGGTTTTTATGTTATTTAGAGAAATTGTTAGCATATCTTAGTGAATATTTGATTCAGAAAAAAACTTTTTTGGAATGAGTGATTGATATTATTTGGAGAAAATATTAAAATTTATTTTTTAGAATACTATGTGCTAAAATATTTTTGATGTTTTGGTTTTAAACTTATTCTATAATATTTTTTGTGGAGTTTTATAGATTCTAAACATTTTGAATAATCATTGTTAAACTTTTAGTACTACTATTGAATTTTATAGATTCAATTATCATTTCAAAATATAAATATTTTTTAATTTTAAGGTATTATTTAAATGTTATATAAACCATATAGTTTTTAGGATAATGTTTTAAGGCAAACTTAATAAATTTTTAATCTTTCATGGGTTATTTTATTTTCTAGAAATTATTCCAATTCGTAATGTATTGAAAAATTAATCTTGAATAATAATTTATTGATAAAAATATATTTTTTATGGTGGATGTTGATTAAACTAAGAAACTATACCATTTAAGAAAGTATATTTACTTATTTTCATAGTCTATTAAGTAAAATAATTCATCAAAACATTGAAAAGGATATCAGAACCAAAAAATTTATCTCTTAAATTTTATGACTAAGAAATCAATTAAATATTTACCGATAGCCGATTTATGATTTTATGATTGTTAGCCTTATGATGACCATATAAGGACCCAACCTTAAGAATTACATAATCATTAGTTAAATGATAAAATCATATTGAGGATATTTTATGGTTTATATTTTTATAGAATTAGGCCGTAAATATTACATAATGTCTCAAATATCATAATGTAGACACTTCTACTCACTATCCATTTCTTCACAAAATAAAACTCTCTAAAAGGGATTCATTTTCCTTGATAAAAATATTTATTCATATTGACTTATTCATCTTTATTTCTTATCTTTATACCATATGGATATAATTTCAAAAACATTCGATGAGCACAAAATTCGTAGTAATAGATATTAGATAAGTAATGAAATTGATAGTCAATGAATATTTTAAACTCGTGAAAACATTATCAAAAAATCATTTTCTTCACCAAAAAAACATTAACTCATCAACATATCTCATGAGATAAATTGAATCTTGATAAAATTCTTATAAATCATAAATCATGAAGTTAAATTGTGCAATCCATATAATACTTACATTGTATCTTTCACGGCTACTTAGGGAGTAACCTTCATGGTACCATTTAGAATACCCATCATAGTATATTCTCTAAATCACTCAGGAAAAACCATATCTTTTAACTCGGTCTCATTACACAATTCATGGGAGATCTATCACTGGATCACCCACCCTCGTTTTATCACAGAACCACCCCTATACAAATGCAATTCCCAAGAACCAAAACATAATCACACCACATAAATCATAATGGAAAAATAACATTTCTGTATCTCATTCGGAAGATATAAGCTCAAGATATTGATATAATAAATCCATTATCAAATCCATTTTACGTACCAAAATACATTAAAATAGAATATTGTATTTATTTTCCTTTTAAAAACATTACATCTTGTATAGGAAACCAAATAACAAATACTGATTACTACGGTGGAAAATTCATTGTCGTCGTATACATTAAAAACATTTATTTAATCTATTCTTAATATTATTCATATAAAAAAACCTTTTTAAAATTATTTAATGAAACTATAAGTTATAGGTATTCATTATACATCGTATAAAATAAGGTGATGTTTGACATCAAAATGTGTCTCAATGAAAGAAGATTGATACAATGTCATTTACCTCATGTTTGACATGTCTTGAACACTATTTATAATCTTGAATAATAAAATTATATTAATTTATACTCTATTAAGAAAAAATTTCATGTTTATTATTCCTTTTTTATAACTTATTACCATGTTATAGAAATTAAAAAATTATTTAGGTTCATATCTGACATTTTGTCGATATTCGGTACAAGAGTAAAAAAATTGAAAATAGTATGATGTATAAAGTCCATTTTGTCATAAGTCCATAATCTACCGAATAATATTCAAGAAATAATAATAAATTCATTGAATTAATTAATCGTTTTAATCAAAAAATTAATTAGGGTTATAAAAATGAACAACGTTATAATTATGAAGATTGTAGGTTGTACATATGTTTGAGTAACATTTTTATTTTTCATTGATCATTATGGAATTAAGGTAATTACTATTTTATCATTCCATAAAGATATTAAAATCATTAATATCAAATTATTAATTTAAAAATTATTAAATATATATATATCATACAAGTGATTTAGTAAATAAATAATAATAATATCCTTTCGAGGGGGTGATAGTTCATACATACACACAAATTATATATGATTTTCATATGAATGGAAAGTAAGAAAATAATTGATATAATATAATATTATAATGATTAATATGTCATTAAAATATTATAAAAACATTTATTCCAACATTATGACCAGTATTTAGTGATTGTAATGAAAAATGAACTATATTGGATCTCAAGGCGATAATCCTCCGTACACACAAATGAAATGTTCATTTCCCATTTGATGAAAGTGACGATTGATTAAAGTGATGAAATTAAAATAATAAAATATAATTATATTTATGATACTAGATTTATTATTTCAGAATGGATTAAAATATAGATAATTTAATTATAATAATAAATAAAATGGAATCACTTAAATAAAAAACACTAACATTCCTTAGGATGATCACCATTCTTAACACCTTAACACCTCCAAGATGGGTGTTATGCCTAAAATAAGGACTACAGAACGAGTGTACGGTTTCTAGTAATGGTCATGAGTAGATATTATCCTATCAAAAAGCTTTTTAAGTGGATGTAATAGAGAAGAATAGTTCCCTATTATAGGAGATGGGAGGGTCACTCCTGTATTAATTAGAAGTATTAAAATAATATAAATTCAATTTATTTTAGAAATTGGTAGAAAATGATTTATATCAAATATAGTATGAGTATGGGTTGAAATAAATTCATCCAATTAAAATTATGCAATTTTTGGATATTTATTTAAACCTTATCTTTTATGTTTTAACCCTTTTAACTCTTACACTTTTATTAAGTAATCTACAATGTGAGGGTTAATATAATTACCATAACATGTTGAAAGACCAATGAATGGGTCATTAATAATATTTTGAGGCTAAATAATACTATCTATCTAAATCAAGTATTTTAATAAATTTTAATTCATTTCATTAAATATTTTATATTTTAAAATATGATTTATGTCAATGTTGACACTATTCATTATTTGACTTTTTACAAAAATCATAAAGATTTATTCTTTAAAAAAACTAGTTTAAATAAAAAATAATATGTCCATATAATCTATATTTTTTATGGAATCAAATATTTTATGTTATATTTATTTTAATAATATTAAAATCATATATTTGTCTCTTCCATTAATATATCTATAACTGTATCATCATTGTGTCATAATTAAATTGATTTTTTTCATTTTTTGAAAATTATAAATAAATTATCAAGATTGGGGTAATATTTTGTTATTTTTATAGACTATATATATTCCACGATATCACTAATATAAACTCACATTTAAATTGATTGAGTAATAAATGTAGATTTTTTGACATCTTTCTCTTTACATTAAATAAAATGTTAAAATTGTCATTTTCACAACCAAATTGCTTCTAAAGGCCATAATATATGCCCAAGGATTGTATAGGTCAACAATAAGTCAAAAAATTATATTATGAAATGTTATATGGTACATTTATATTATTATAATATTATTTTTACCTTTACATACCTGGTTTACCTTTAACAGAGGTAAATAAAATACTAAAGTTTTTATTTATCAATAATTATTCTGATCTTATTAGATAAATTTTTTAATATATATTACTACCATGTATGTCAGTTTTTAAATATTCGATTCATAGAAGTGACGAAATGTAATTTTAATTTTAACCCCATTACAGGATTGAGGAAACATGTTTTAAAAGTAAAAACATTGAAATGTTCAAAAATATTTGATGCACAATTTCAATTTCAATTTCATTTAAATTACCTAAATTGGATTATTTTATAAAAACATTATTTAATTATACATTAAAACCATGTAAAATGTTAACCTATCTATATAAATAAATCTTTCAAAAAATATTATTGGAATAAAAATGTAGTGTTTTTCACTATTCAATAAAAAATAATTATTATCTGAAAAATAAAAAAAAATCAACCAAACTAAATTTTGATGTCTTTTTTCCTAATAATAAGGTTATTTTTCCCAAAAAACATATAAGAAGTTAAAAAATATTTATATTTTAAAAAATTTATACATCAATTGGCCGTAAAACCACCTTATAAAAATACTTGAGCTTTTTATACTTATAATTGTATATATTCTTATTTTAATCCATAAAATTTATTAGAAGAAAAAATATTTTATAATCATGAGTAAAAATATTATATTTATTTATTTTCCTTCTCTCCAATACAACAGCTAGGCGATAACTCCCATTTTAAAAAACTATTAATAATGTTTTATTTTTTTTGTATAACTCACTCTTGTATGCAATGCATGAATTTTGATAAACTCATTTTTGTGTGTTGGTTACACTATCAAACAAAGAACCCTATTTAAGGTAAAATTAGTATATAATTAATAAATATGTATAGATGAGAAATTTTCTTATTATATAATTTCATGGGAAGTTACATCCTCCACCCCCTTGGAAATTACATCATCTTAATTTTATTCAATTATCAAATAAGTGTTGGTATTTATCCCTCGTTGAATTTTAATATTCCAATGTTGTATCTTCAATCATATGGGTTTTCCATAAAACCTCAACCAAATGAATCACCTTATTCCACAATGTATTCTCTCTTTGGCCATGAATCTGGACTGGAAAATTCCTCATAATAAATATTCTCCTTCAACTGAACTACTTATGTGCTCATAACATTAGATTAATTGGAAATATACATTATTAACATTGAAACATGAAATACATTGTGTTCTTATAATAAAATATGATATAAATCCACTCAGAAAACAACTTATCCAACCTTATCTATAATTTCATATGGTCCATTGAACATTGGACTCAACTTCCACTTTTTACCAAAACACATCACACTTTTCCATGTAGAAACATTGAAAAACACATGATCACATAGCTAGAAAGAAATATCCTTCCTTTTGTTATCCTCATAACTTTTATACCAACTCTGATCTGTCCTCATGTGTTTTTGAATCAACTAATATTTTTCTACCTCACTTCTACCAATTCGGATCCCATCAACATCCTTTGTCAAACACCAACCCAAAAAGTCGGGGTTCAACACCCTTTTTTATATAATGTATCAAATGGTTTCATATATATACTATAATGAAAACTATTATAAGGAGAAAACTCAACCTAAGAAAGTTATTGATGCCAACATCCCTTGTAATCCGTTGAACTATCATATAGAATATCCTATAACATCTTAAGTATTGATTGTAAATTCCAATATAATAGAGGATGAAACAATATACAAAAATTTAATTCTTTTTCAAAATGACATTTGAAGGCTTTTTCAGGAGTTATAAGTGAACCTGGGATCATGATCAGATTCAATATAGATAAGAACCCCATGTAACCTTACTATCTTTTTAAGATACAACTATGTAATTATATTTAGAGACAATATATCTCTAATAGGAAAAAAATAAGATGATTTTGTCAATCTATCAATAATATTACAAATTTCATTTTTACCTCGAAATGTATTTGGAAATCCAAATATGATATCCATGGTTAAACATTACCTTTTTCTACTTTGGAACTAGAAATGGATGAAAAATACCTTTTGGTAGTTTCCATTCTGCTTTAGCATACTGATAACTCAAATACGTCACAGTAAAGCTAGAAATATATCTTTTTATTCCATCCCAATAGTAATACACTCAATGATCTCTATAAATATTAGTTCATATAGTATGATCTAAAAACAGAGAACAATGATCATCACATGACAAATCATTCTTCAAATTTGAATCAAAAAGACACATAATCTCTCCCCCAATCTAAAAAAACAATATTTATCAATGATAAATTTAGTAAAATTACCCTTTTGAACCAATTCAACCCCTTTATATAATTAACATTATTCTTCCTATTATTCCTTATTTTTATCTGATAGATATGATTTCACTGAAACCTGAAACAAAATAGAGGAATTTTCTACACTTATAACCTCCCAGCTAATTTTCATCAAATCATTAAAAAATGGGCCATTCTTGAAACATAACATGGTTAATATTTCATTACTTTTCCAACTCAAATCATTAGCCACATTGATTTATTTTTCCATATGGTAATGAATCATGAAATCATAACACATTGTTTGTTCCCACCATATTCTTTATCTCATGTTTAATTCATTCTAATTTAATATATACATTAAACTTTTTGGTTAGTAAATATTTCACATTTTTCTTGATAGAGATGATGAATCTAAATATTTAAAGCCAAAAAATAACATTTTCTAATTCCAAATAATGTTTAGGGTAATTTACTCGTGACTCTTCAACTAATGGGAAGCAAAAAAAATTATCCAATAATTCTGCATTCGGAAGAAACCAAGCTCATTCAACCAATCATCATTGTAGATAAACCATTCACAATTTCGAGAAGGTAGTTCCAATATGGGAGAATCCACTAATCATATTTTCTATTTCTATGAACAATAATTAAATTATTGTTTTTCCCAATTAACCATAAAATTTTTTTAAATAACTATGTTAGTGGGAAAGATAATAATGCAAAAATTTCAACATACCATTACTAGTTGCATGCTAAACCATCAAAACATCGAATACCGGTTATATTTGTGGGTATTTTCCATTCATTATCAAATTCCATTTTAGAAGTATCGAAAATATTTCCATCTTTTAATACAATATGACCAAGGAAAGTAATTATTTTGAACCAAAACTCACACTTGATGAATTTCCCATAATGTTTATTTTTTAGGGTATTGAAGACATTCCTTAGATGACTTTTATGCCCCTTTTTACTTTATAGGATATAACAAAATAACATCAATAATCACAACCAAAAACATATCAATGAAAAAAATCAATTCATATGATCCATGTATATGGTAGCTGCATTAGTTAACACAAAATTCATAAATAAAAATTCATGATGGAAATATCTAGTATCAAACACAATCATCAGAATGTATTCTTATTTTACATTCAACTGAAGGTACCCCAACCTCATGTAAATCATCATAAAATATTGTGCTCCATGGTGATGATCAGACAAATCATCGATATGAGGAAAAGGATAATTTTTCATAATAGTTATTGTATTCAAGGATATGTAATCAATGAAAATTCTCATTGAACCATATTATTTTTAGAAACAATATAGCAGAACCCCATGTCTATGTACTAGGAAAAATAAAACATTTATCTAATAACATGTTTAATTACATCATCAACTCTAAAAGTTAAATTTGATCCATTTTATATAGAGGTTTTGAAATTCCCTTAAGATCCGGAACAAATTCAATAATAAATTCAACTTCCTGGTCATGTATACTACCAAGAAACTCATCATGGAAAAAATCACGAAATTCATTTACCAATAGGACATAATTTATATAAATAGTTATTTTGAATTTAACAATATGTGAAAGGTAATATTCATTTACATAATTTATAATTTTCTCAACTTTCTAATATGTTTTCAATGTTAAGGATTCATTCTAGTACAAAAACTTAATTCCTTTCTGAAAAAAAACACCATTCTCTATAAAATAAATCTTAGTATGATAAACAGCAATCTAATCCATACCTGAAATAACCTCAAAATCTACCTGAGTTAATATAACTTGGTTTATAGGTACACTCATTCCTTATAAATGTATAAGAATATTTTTATCATTTCTTTTTACCTCAACATTTTCCCCAGCTGTATTTACCAAATATTCTAGATTCATTTTCTTATAGAGGAATTTCCAATTAACCAAAAAAATTCTTTGAAATGAAATAATTTTTCAAACATGAATTGAAATAAAAATTTTGAATAATCTGACCAAAAAAATAGTTTACCTAATTCCACTTCATTTGATATCCCAACATCTTCTGATGTAGTTACAAAGGATTTCACAGCACCTTTCTTCTTATATTCTAGTTGCTTTCCATTATTCGAGTTCTTAATCAAATACTCATTTCCCTAAAGACCCATATAATTGAACTGAAAAAACATAACCGAATATAGGTAAGATTTTTTCTTACCACTAATATTATCATTTTCATTATAGTTATGATCCTTATACCCTATTTTAACGCATCCGAATCACTTAGCATAATTTTTATGGTATTCTTCAATATGTTTTTAACACAATTCTCACTATCTTTCAACATTATTTTATTACCATCATATTTTTTGATGAATTATTCCATTTATATAGCCACCATGACCTTTTATTCTATTATTTTTAATTGAACTCATTATCATCAACCAACTCCATTTCCATCTTCCTTGAACATCGAACACATTTATCATAAATTCAGAACTCTTGAGAATCCAATTCTATTTGATACATTAGATTTAATCTTGAGTAAAAATGATTGATTTTAATTTCATGATCATGAATGAAATTTGGATTGTACCATTACAGTAACATGAATTTTTCTACATATACAATTACTGAGTCCTCAACATTCCTCAATTCCAAGAATTGTTTTCCATTCATATGTCAAACCACCATAAGAAAATATTTATCATGAAACATTGTTTTGAATAAAACATAATAATAAGAATAAATATTCTCATTGTCCTTGATATTATTAAACATTGATCACCAAATATCAGTACCACCTTCATAATGGAATAAAATAAGACTAACCTTTTGATTGTCTGAACACCCCATGATAACAAAAATCATTTCGAGTGATTTATTCCACTCTTGCACTAGAACGGGGTCAGATGATCCTATCAATTATAGTGGATGTTGCCTCAATAAATGGTACCATTCATATATGTTCTTATGTGGTTGATCTAGCTTATCTTGAGTATGGATACCACCACAATTTATTTATTGGAAAATCTACACCATCATTGAAAAGAAAACTATTCAGTTACAATTCTGATCATCTCATGTAGCTAATTTGGAAGGTTGTTTTCTTATGGATGTCATCCTAATACAAATACCATATTTCATCTAAGGAAAACCATTCTAAAAATATATATCTTAGAAGAAGATACGTGGTAATATTTAAATGCAATATCATTTCAATTTTACCATAAAGTCAAAAATCATTTATAATTATTTTGTAAATAATATCTTAACCCCAAATGTTATCTAAACCAACATCTTATACCTACTATAGGTCCCGAGCCTTAAAAGATACAAAATCCTGAGTAAATAAAGGAATTAAAATTGGGGATGTTTTCAGATTTATATTTTTAGACAATTAAGGCATAACTATTAGATAATTATTCAAATATTACAAATTAGACACGTCTACTCACTATCCATTTATTCACAAAATAAAACCGTTTAAGCATGATTTATTTTTATTCATGATAATATTCTTTAACATTGAGTTAATCTTCTCTCTTATCCATATTTATACCCTTTGTAAAACATTTCAAAAATGTGGGATGATGAAAAAAATCTCAGTACTTTTTATAAAATAAGTAATGAAACATTTTGTCCATGAATATTTTATACTCAAGAAGACATTTTTAGAAAATCGTAATGTTTACCCATAAAACATAAAATATTTAACATTAATCCAAAAATAATATGATTATTGAAACCTTCTAATAAATCATAATTCGTGAAGGTAACTTGTAGAATCTATATCATGCTTACATTTTAGCTTTCACAACTACATTGGGAGTAACCTTCAGGATTGCATTTGGAATACCAATCAAATAATTTACCCTCAATCTCTTAGGGGAAATAATATTGTTTAACTATATCTCATTAACCAATGAATTAGAGAAATATAAGGGGATCAGTTGTCCTTGTTTTATCATGGAACCACATGTTTCAATATTAAATGGCTATGAACCAAAACATAAGCTCAACACAGAAATCTTGCATAAAAAAATAAAATTTCCACATTTCATTCAAAAGACCTCATCTAAAGATATTAATATAATCAATCCATTATTGAAATTATTTTCAATACCAAAATACATTAAAATTATATATTGTATTTATTATTCATTTAAAAAACTTTATTGCGTGTAGAGGAATCCAAATACCAAATAATGATTACGGCGGCAGAAAAGTCATTGTCACAATATAACATTAAAAACCTTCATTTTATAATTTATTTAAATGAATCATATATAAAGATTACTATTTAATATTTTTTAATGAAATTATAAGTAAAATGGATTGATTATACTCCATATAAAAGGTATTGGTGTATAACATCAACATATTCCACAATGAACGGATATTTAGACAAAGTCCCTTACCTCGAGTCACACTTGTCCTGTAAGTTCATTGTATTTTTGAATAATGAAATTATTGTAAATTTTAATTTATTGAGAACTTTTTTCAGGTTTATTATTCCTTTTATATCAATTATTACCAAGTTATAAAAATTACATAATTATATATTTTCATATCAGACGTTTTTCCTATATTCGGTACTTGAGTCAAAAATGAATGTAGTATGATGTAAATATTCCATGTTGACATAATTCCTTCATATCCTGAATAATTTTCATGGATTAAGGATAAATTAATTACAATAATTATAATTTTCAATCAATCCATTAATTATTGTTATGATAAAGTAACAATTTCAAAATCCTGGAGATGGTGGGCCGTACATTCGCATGATTAACATTTTAATTTGTCAACGATAATTATGGAAATAAAGTAATTATTATGTTATATCTAAATAATGATAATTACCTAATTAATATAATATTAATAATTTAAATATTCTAATATATATCATACAAGTTATGTAGTGAATAAAAACAAATCACATCACTTCGTGGGGGTGATAGTGCACACGTACACCTTATTGACATTATCATTTTTTTAATAGAATGTACGAAAATTATTGATATATTATTATATAATTATTATTAATATTTCATGAAATTAATATAAAAACTTTTATTCCATCATTATTACCAGTCTTGAGATATGATAATAAAAAATGAACTTTATCAGTTCATGAGGCGGTAGTCCATCGTACTCATGAGCAGAATTTTTATTTACCATTTGTTGAAATTGGAGATTGATTTAGGAAATCATATTAACATAATAAAATCATAGTATATATTGTATAAATTATTAAATATTTCATCAATGATATAGAATATTTATAGGAAGTGTAAGAACAAATAAACTAGAAACACTAAAATGAAAACATTATATTTCCTTAGGATAATCATCGTTCTTAACACCATAACACCTATAAGAAGCATTTCCAACAAAATATAGCGAATAAAGAATGTGGTGAGGGGATATAGGGTGTATTTTTGGTATTTATGGTCTAAAAAATGGTTTTTTATCTGTAAGGAAGAGATAATTAGAGTTTTTATAGGATAGGGGAGGGGCACTCTTGAAATTATTAAAAGTATTAAATTAATATAAATTCATTTTATATTTTGAATTTTTCCAAGTTGATTTAGTTAATAGATAATATGATGATGTTTAGAAATCCATTAAACTAATAAAAATTAGAAATGTTTTGGATATTTTATAATCTTTATCTTTTATGTTTTGACCCTTTAAACTCTTACTGTTTTATTATGTAATTTACAATTTCAATATTAAAATAATTATCATACCTTGTAAAAGAACCAAAGAATGAGTCATTAATTTAAATTGGGGGCAGACCAAAACAATTGCATTAAATAATATATTTTTATAAATTTTAGTTCATTTATTTAAATATTTTCTATTTTAAAATATGAATTATGTCATTTTTGACAGTATTCATTACATGGATTATCAAAAAATCATAGAAACTTGATTTTGTCGAAAAAAATTATTTTAAAGCACCATTAATATTTCAATATCATAAATAAAATTTATAGATATTTTCAAATATTTCAATTTATATTAATTTTAAAAATTTTAATATAATTTATTTGATTCTTCCTTTAATAAATCTATTATTACATCCTCATTGTGTCACAATTAAATGTAATTAATTAATTTCTAAAAATTATTAATAAATTATCATGATATAGTAATTATTTTTATATTTATATTTACTATTTATGGTCTAATATATGACATATATAACCCTATATTAATTTTTTAGTAATATGATTCTTCTTTAGGACATCCTTTTCTTTACAATAAATAAAATATTATAAGTTTCATTTTCACACCCATCTGTCTTCCAAAGGACACAATTTCATCCCAAGGATTTTATTTGTTGACAATAACTCATTTAATTTCTTGTTCATAAATGTTTTATGTTAGTTTATATTATTATAATATTATGTTTACCATTAAATACCTGATTTAACTTTACACATGGTTAATAAAATACAAAAGTTACTATCCACTAAAAAAATATTTTGATCATATTATATCACATTTTCTAATAATTAAAAACATTTATTTCCATTTTTATATATTCAATTCATAGAAGTTACTAAAATTGAATTAAAAATTAATCTCATTGATGGATTGAGGAAACGGGTATTAAAATTAAAACATTCAAAAGTTCACAATGTTTTTATATCCAATTTCAATTTGAGATAGATTTCAATAACCTACATTGGGATTAATGATAAAAAAACATTATTTAATTATAATTTTAAAAAAATTGAAAGGAAAACATCACAATATTAATAAAAAATTTGAAAAATCAGTTTTAAGATAAAATGCAGTATATCTCACTATTCATTAAAAATGAATATTATCATGAAAATACCAAAAATTCAACCAAATTAATTTTTGATGCCTTTTTTCCAAAGAAGGTGGTTATACTAAAAATATAACATATAAAAGAATAAAAATTTATATTTTAAAATGTTTCTCCATCAATAGGTAGTAATAATATGTTTTAAAAATATTAGAGATTTTTTAAATTAAAATTTCATTTACTCTTATTTTCAGCCCATACAATTTATTAGGGAAAAGGAAACATATTTATTAGACATGAATAAACATAATATCGTTAGTTTTGTTTATTCCCCCCAATAACTCAACTAGGTGATAACTACAGTTTATAATAATAATATTTATAATGTATTAATTTTCTGTATAACTCAATATTTTGTGTGACATATTATTTCAGAGAAACCCATTATTATCTATTAGTACATTATCAGAAAAGAAATCTCTTTTAATGAAAAATTAATTTCAAATTCATAAATTTTAATATAAATGAGAAATTATTATTCTATAATTACTTGAGATGTTACAAACCATGTTATGTATCACTCTCAATCCTGATTTGACAGTTAGGTTTCTCTTCTATATGCATGTTTTCTTACATGGAACTGCATTATGTGTCATATCAGGTGACCTTATTAATTCTCTTTCATTATATTAAAGTGGACGTTTCATTAACCCTTTTTCTGAGGTAGTATTTCAATAAAGGTCTTTTGAAAATTCAAAACATTGTTACCAAATCCGAAATGGAAATTGTGATGACATAATTTCATAAAATGGTTGGAGAATGTAACATCCGTAGTTAAAAAAAAGAAATTCTATGTTTTATACCATACATGATATGTCACAGATAGCATAAGAGGAAAACATAATATTATAATTTGAATGTTATCATTATAACTATTTCATTATCATGGTGGGAATAAAAAATATTAAATGAATTATGAAAATATGTTTTATGCTGATATATTTAATTAATTCATTTGTGATCAATTAATTAAAAATTAAAATGAAATCCTTTTTTTAAAAAATGTAATGTTTTTTTCTGAAAAAAAATTTAAATGTACACAAGTGTAACAAACAATTCACTCTTGTCGGATGAAATTAGGAAAATTTTAATAAAATATATTCAATATAATTTTTAAAATTAATTTTATCGATTTTCTACACATGATGAATGATGAAATCCAATTTTATGCATAATAAGTGTTTTTCTAAATAGAGAGTTTTTCCACCATTGTGTGTCACCCTATTTCTAAATATATTATCTAACATGTTCAAAAATTCATTATGAAAAATTAAAATTCATATTTTAAATCAGAATATTATAATTTAATATGGTTTTATTTTTTGTTTTTTTCTAAAAAGTTTCATCTTTTTGAGAAATAAGAAAAAAAATCGCATTTTAATTGAAAACATATTTTTCATCTAAATAGTTTATGGTTTTAAATTTTATATTAATATGTTTTAAATAAGAATTAGAAAAAAAATTCATTTCATTCCTTTTAGGTCATTGGAATCAATTTCACATTGAAATTCGATATAAATACGTTCAAAAATTTGGATCATTTTTCATTAAAAACATGATTTATCGTTTCGTCGATGGGATTAACTTTTTAATTAATTTTTGAAAATTTATTTTTTTTCCTTTTTAAAAATGGATTCAATTATTTGAATCAAGAGGTCAAATATTAATAAATATTTCTCTTCTATTTTTTGAAAAATTTTGTGGTATCTTTTGTCATATTTTTTATTAACATGACAAAGGGTAAATCGTGTAATTAAGTGCAACCATAAAATTATAATTGTTATAAAATTATCCAAATAGTTTTCCTAATTTTATTTCATTGGAATTAATTTCCTAAAAGAATTAAATTATAGATTATAAGACCATTTCAATCCCTTTGGATAAGAATATAACCTTTATAATAAAATATTCAAAGGAACATGAATTTTTTCGTACTTTTGATTTTTAAAAAGAGAAAGGATTTTAATGTCTTATAATATAAGTGATATGTTCCACTATAAATAGTAAATATAAAGAAAACCGATTAATCTAAATCATTGAAATTTATTTAAAATTATTTGTGATTATTTAATTACATTAAAAGGTGACACAACAATGATGTAGTAATTGTTTAATTAAAGTAAATTTGAAATAAATGAGATTAAAAATACTAAAATAAATATAATTTGAAATGAAAAATTTAATAAATAAATTTTTAAGATAAATTTGAAATTTTAATGGGGTTTTATAATTATAGGTTATAATATATCTCATTGTTATGGCAATTTTAAAAATTCTAGTAATTAATAGTGTTAAAATGGACATTATTGATATTTTAAATTAAATAATATTTGATTAAATGATATAAAATTTATAAAATAGTCAATTTCATCAAATTTAAAGCGATAAGACATAAAATTTCGTAAATTAGTCCACTATGTATATTTTTAATTTAATAGTAATTATATTAACCCATAATGTTTAAATAACATGATATCATGGTAAGAGATGAAATTGTTAAATAAGGGTTTAGACAAAAGAGATAACGATTATGAAAATAATATTAACATGGCTAATTTTCAATTTATGAATTTATTTTCTTCCACAATCATCAGATATTACTAATAAATCATTTTGGTTTTATTTCGAATAAAAAATTAATTTATATTAATTTAATAGTTTAAAGAATTCAATGAGTGCCCCTCCCCTATATTATTAAAGGGAACTGATTATTATCTTTTATTCACACATAAAATCATTTTTATAGGGATAATTTCTAACAAAATACCTTCACAGAATACATTCACACATTCATGGGGCCTTATTTTTGGCAGATCACACACTTTAGATATGTTAATGTGTTAATCAAAGGAGGTCGTCCAAATAAGGCATGTCATTTTTAATAAATTGTTTCTATTTTACTTTTTCTTCCAAAACCATAATATATTATTTTACCATGATAAAATATTAACTCCATTTTCATCAATATACAGATAAATTATTATGTCAATATCATCACCTAAATCTATATCTACATTCATCAAATGTGAAAATGAATTAATTGTTTATTCGTTTTGTGGACAACCACCTCGCAAACTGATATAATTCATTTTCTATCACCATCTCTCAAGACATGTTATAATGATTTAATTAATATTTATGTTTTTTATTCATGACATATTTATCATTATAAAATATTTTTATATCATTTTAATTCTTACCTTTCTATGAACACAAAAATGATAATTTTGTTCGCATGTACAGGTGAACCATCACCTGCACGAGGTAATGTGATTCTTTTTTCATCACCAAATCACATGGATAATATAAATAAGGATATTATAATAAATAGTAATATATTAATTATATAATGATCATTGTATAAAGATAAAATGATAATTAACTTCTTTCCATAATGATCATTGAAAAATGAAAATGTTATTAATGTAAATGAATGGCCTGTCATCTTCATGATTATAAAAAAGCTCATTTTTCATAACCATACATAATGGTTTGAGTTAAATTTATAGATGATATATAAAAATTATAATAATTTCATGAATATTATTCTACAAATTATGGACTTATTGGTATCATACCAAATTATGTTAAGAATCATGTACCAAATATCGACAAAATTTCAAACATGAACTTACATAATTATGTAATTGTTATAAAATGATGATAATTGATATAATAGAAATAAGAAAATATTAAAAAAAGTTTAATGAATGTAAATAAATAATCAATATTTATTATTTATGAGGTTATGGATTATACGTTACAAGTCAAACTCAATGTAATGGACATTCTGTAAAAAAAATTACTACTAATGTTACTCATTCAACTAGATTTTAAAAAATTAAAAATGTTTTTTTATCTTATATGTCATGAAAAAAATTTCCTGATTTCATGAATTTTTTTTTGAATTCCATCTTTGTGATTTTATAATTTTTTTTAATTAATTGTTTCATTTATGATTGTGTGGATTTGTAAAAAAAGTAAATGTGATTTCAAAGTGGGAATTTACTATTCTTTTATTCATGATTTATGTGTTGTGTTATTTTTGGGTTCTGGGGATTTATTATATGGATGAGTGTTTATTTAAAAAACTAAGGGTGGGTGACCCATTATGGCTCTCTAATGCATTGGGTAATGAGATGGAGTTATTTGTTTGGGTTTATCCTAAGATATTTATGAAATATGCTATATTTGGTTTTCAAAATGTATCTATGAAGGTGACTCCCTATGTATCCATTATTCCTACAACAAATTTAATTGTGGTATGAAATTTAGGCCACATGTTACCTTTATTTTTAAATATTTCTATTGATTTTTACAAAAAAACATATGATTTCATTATGTTAGTTAAAGAGATTTTGTTTTATGTTTGACAAGTATAACATGGTGGAAAAAAAATTAGATGGGTTTGGATTACTAATAGACTACAATTTTCATTATTTATATTATGTATTTTTTTAACATTTTTTGTGCATCCCATGTTTTTTAATGTTTTTCACATGACTAAAGGATGGGGGAGTATTTGGAGAAGTCAAGTTGAATTTCATGAAGAGTTAACATAATTGTGATCATCATTTATATTAAATTTTTTGTATTATAGACAAATGGGTACTATTTTAAAGTGTATACTTTTTATATTATTATTTTTGTTTTGTATGAGTTGTGTCCTAATTACATAAAACTATAAACTGAAAATATCCCCAAAATGTGAATTCAAGTTCACAAAGACTAGAATATATAAAGTCTATGGCCATGTAATTATAATTATAGTTCCATATTCAAGTACATACTGGATTTTGATTTTGATAGTGTAATATCATATGCCCATTTCTTCTGTTACCTACACTTATTTAAGTAAATGAAATGGTTATCCCAATAATGCTGGTTATTTGCCTCCAGGAATAATTTTGTTGTTACTTTTCAATTACCACCTTCTTGGATGACCATAAAACAATTATTATCAAGAAATAATATTTGAATAATAGTTTTATATCCTGTAAAATTTTCTGGAACTACTGTATAATAATAATATTAATTAAAATGAAACAAGTTTGTAGTGTCTGGAAAAACTGCAGAAATATACTTTAAATTTATAATAACACTTCATCAAATGAATCATGCTTCTGTATGAATGAAAAATAATAAATGTAACTATTTTAACTTATAAAATTGCATGAATACTATTTCATTTATCTTCTATATTTTTATTTTTATTTGACATGAATTATCGTAGTTATATGTAATTTAGTTGACCATAGAACCATGAAATGAAGGCAAACAAAACAATGAAAATTAAGAAATATATATTATTAATGGGAGATAATATGATATAAAATCAACATGTATGGTATTATAAATATTAATATTTTTTAAAATGACATAAAAAATTCTTTAAACAATTATAGAGGAGGTCAATGTATGCACCACTAGAGGGAATGGTGAGTTAAGAGTGTTTATCATCTCAAATTTATTTCTATGTAATATATTCATTATTCACCAATTGTTTATAATGTATGGTGTAAATACTACCCCATTACAATTTTACATCATGAATATTTATATTCCCATCAGATTATAATTTTAATTTATTGGTATTACTTCATGGGTATTATAATTCAATGTTACTAAAGTTGAAAGAGTGTTTGTTACAATTTAATTGTTTATAGGGATATTCAATAACAAAGTCTTTGATGTTGGTCTTTTTTAATTATAATTACTTCTCTCATCCTCTAGTTATTCATGAAATTTTTAAATAATTATAAAATATTCCTATTATTTGGTACTTAAAAGTTTTGATAAATAATTTTCCTAAAAATCATACTCTATCTCCATCTTCGGTCAGAATTTTGTGTTCTTTCAAAAAATTCAAAATATATTTTCAAAATATTTTTAATGATATTTTATGATTATTTTGAAGGGAATTAATTTTAAAAAAAAATTATTATTAAATAAAATGTTTACTTTATTTATAAGTTCTAAATTTTATTTTTAAATAAAAATGTTTTTAAAATGTTTTATGTTTTTAATAGTTCATTCCAAAGTGAGATACTGTATTTTCATCAATAGTTTTTCAATTTTCTCGTTCAAATTATTTTCATCTATGTCAAGATATATTATTTATTCTTATGATTAATTTAGGATTATGTATTATGATATTATCTTACACCTTATATGAAGTGATTATTTATAATTTTTACCAGGGATGTACTTTTCTGATAGTATTCAACAAATTACTTTGGATGGTTTGTGATTATGTTTACTTAATGGGATCATTTATTTTCCTTTTGTTCCCTAGTTTAATGAAATATGTATATGTTTATTATGTTTAACCCCATTTATATAAGGAATGTATTGGGCTTAGTACATTCTTGGTGGGGTCCGCAATATCCCATCAATGCATCAATATGCCTCATGAGACAAACTAGATTGGATTTTGGTTGAGGCCTTACCAATTCATTTCCAGATGTCTTGGTCATAGACTCGATAGTATGTTTTCAAATTTTTGGATTTATAGAACAATTCATTATGAAACATGTTATTAATTTCAAAGGGATTATTCGATTAGTTGAGCATACACGGTTTTGTCTTCTATATCATGGGATTTTTTTATGGTCCATGTTTGATCATATTTTATTCCTTCTACATTGTACTCAAAAAATTTATTAAATGAAATTTTTTAAGTTAAACACATTGAAATAATGTGTATGCCTCGCTGATTGATTGATTTTGTTGTATTTTTACCCTTACAGAGCATTTGATATCACCCATTTCTTAAGTTTTAATTTTCTATTACATGATGATATTCTGAAAAACACATTATTTGTTCAATATAAACCAATGTTCTCAATGCTAAGATAATAATGATAATTATATGTTTATGGTAATTTATTTTATACCATTCAGTTGTTTAGAATTTTTATGTTTTAAGGAGTTTTAAATTTTTTTGGACTTCAAATATACATTCCGCCACCTGAGATCGTATTTTTTTAAGCCTAGTGTTTTTCATTTAGATTTTATTGAAATCTAACTATTAATATATATTGTTTGTGATAGTAAGATATGAATTATGTTGTCATAAAAATATCATTTTAATATAATTTTGGAAATTTATTGACCTTCCTTCAAAATTTTCTCTTATTTGAAATTGGAACGACATATATTAAATGAGCATTAAAATTATCTTGTTATAGAATGGATTAATATAAACATTGGATATTATTGTTTGATGCTAAAGTGTGATTTACCATATTGGATAACAGGTTCTATCCTATTTATTTTTGTTGAATAATAAAAGGCTAAATGATTAACATATGTATCATTTATAAATGTGAAACAAGCATTAAAATTAATCATGAATATTCAACTCTTGGTTTATGAATAAAATTAAATATTGATATAAAAACAACCAAACAGTTGGATTGTTTTTATGAGCTGAATTAAAGTAAATATATTGCCTGAAATTATATTGAAGTAAAATATTATCCCAATACCATTATTTTTATGATATCCCTGACCTTTTTCATACATATGTGGTTTAACATTTTGTTATCATTAACCTTCTAATGAACATTTCCCCTATCATTCACCATCCAAATTTGATAGGTTTATTTCACTTCCATGTATTTTTTCTCAATTTTCTCTAACTTTCAAATATTTTAAATACTAGTATAGTGGTTACATTCAAATTTCCTTTTCCCTCCTATTAATAGAATGTTTTACTAATCCAATTTATGATTTGGGTTTCACACAAATAAATTTACAAGTATCAAAAATTGATTTTTGAATTGAAATTTTAAATTGTGTGGAGGAAATGTATTATATTAGGTAACAATATAACACCCTAATATTTTATGGTATGTCTCTTTTTAAATTCATTATTTTTATTTTCTTATGTTATATAACACAATGAGATTATACGAACAATAAAAATATAATTATTTAATTATGATAGTTATCACCTAGCCATTGGAATGCCAATAAGGAATGAGATAAAATAAATTATGATAATTTAGTTTAAAAATATTTAAAACATTTATTTAATGATTTCCAATTAATTATAAATGAATGTAAAAGAAAATTGAACATAAAATAAGTCTCTTTATAAAAAACTACTTTTATTTCCACTATTTAATTCATTATGAATAATTAAATTAATAAAAATAATGGGGAAATGTTAATAAGATTTATATGTTATATATTCGGTCAATTTTTTTTAAATTCATTCCATATTTTTGATAGGATTAACAATTGAATATATCCAGTTTTAATTATAAAAATGCTCTATTTTTATAAAATGTAATTTTTCAATATTTAAATGATGTAAATATTTTATAATTAAAATTTCACTCCAATATAGAAATTATATTAAAATTTTATACATCATAATTATATTTGAGGTTATCCTTTAATTTTATAATGTGTTAAATTTTTGGATGAATAAGGAAAAATAACGAATTTTAATTGGAAACTACTTTTTCTTTAAATTTTATTATGTAGTTAAATTGTATTTTATATTGGTTTTAAATGATAATTATTTTAAATATTTTTCATTCAATCCAATTTAGTTCATTACAATTAATTTCACAATGAAATTTGATATAATAACATTTCAATCATATGAACATTTCACTTAAAAACATTCTTTTTAGTTTTGCCTATACAATTAATTTTAAATATAAATATTATCCATATTGTGATTTTAATTAGTTATAATGGATTATAAAATCTTAAAAATAAGTTTAAAATTATTTTTTATGGTCATGTTAATTTTTTGTTATAAAAACATACCATGGTAAAAAACATATTTACCACTGTATATGTAAAATAATGAAAAGGATTAATGCTAAAAACACTAAGGAAAAAAACCTAAAAATTAAAAAATATAACAATTCTGAAGGTTTTTTATCACCACCAAAATCCTATATGATATATTGTTTTAGAAAAATTCATGGAAATTTATTCTTCTACAATGTGGTTAGATTTAAATATAAAATAATAATTATTTTAATCACTTAAATGGACATATACTCAAGTATAAATACCACCCCTCACCACACCATTTAAACCCACAATACGTGAATCACTTCAAATATATACTGAAACCCATCTTCCTCACTATACCGACTTGTATAAGTTTTTGGTCACACCAAAAGAACAAATTCTGGGTACTCATGTGGTTCTCCAAGGATGTTATATTCAAAAGGTTATTCTCTCAAAACACATACAATAATTTCTTTTATCAAATAATTTCTCGTCATCTCATCCATATGAAAAGCAATAACAAATAAAGGTACATGTAAATATTTTGATTTTATATTAATAATTTAATATCCTATATCCATCCTTTTTATTAAATCCTCATATTCAAGGACATGAATTTTTTGTCTAAGTAATATAGGTTAATCGCCCCGATGAATAATGTTTTTGTTCTCTTTTAATTGTAACCTATCGAGATGGAAATAAAAATCTTATTATGGGAATATAATATTTAAATAAGTATATTATATACTATTTAATGTTTTGAAACTAATATATAATAATATAAAATAAAATGAAACTAGTTTTTGGGGTAAGGAAAAATAATTGTAATAAACTCAACATTTATCAATAACACTTTATCAATTGAATCATTAAAATGGGTGAAATAAAATTTATAAATGGAAAAAATAATATTCTGGATGTTCTTTACTAATATTTCATTTCACTTTTGGATTTTTATATCAATTTGTCAAGAAAATCCATAATTATAGTCCAATGAACTAGCCATATAAACATTAACTAAAAACACCCAAAAGAATGAAAATAATGAAATATTATTAATTACTCATTCATATTATGTTTCAAATTCATCAAATATTGTATTATAAATAGGAATATAGTTCTGTAATGAGTTAATAAATTTCATCAAACCATTATATATAGTTTAAAGTTATGCATCACCGAATTGGAGTGTAAGGTAAGGGTTTTTCTCATATAACTTTTACTTTTTTGAGATATATGCTTGATTCACTAATTACTTATTATGTGTGGCTTATATACTTAACTATTCACTATTACATCATAAATACCCTTCATTAAATTATATTTAAGTTTAATTTATTGTTATTCATCCATGGGGATTTGAATTCAATGTTATCAAAGTGGAAGGATTGTTTTCTTACAATCTCATCATTTATCATGATTATTTTGAAATATAATAATTATAATTAATTGTATTATCCATTATTAATTCATTATATATTCAAATTATTATACCATTAATAAAAATCATAATCACTCAAAAAAAATTACACACTATTTAAAAGAATCCAAATTCATCTCTCTCTTCAGTCAGAAATTTGTGTTCTTTCAAAACAATTTATTTCAAAATAGACAAATATTTTTAAATATATTTTATTCTAGTTTTCAATATAAAGGATTTAAAAAATGTTTTATTTTTAGAAACACATTTTCTGTATATTTATATGTTTTTATGGATACTCTCAAATAAAATGATCTTCAATCTACTTCATAATTTAAATATTGATTTTCAATGTGTGAAAGTATACATTCATCAAGATTTTTTTAATGAACACCTTTAATGATTTTGAACAAATTTCAATATATTTTATTGAATATTATGCTTCATTGAGTTTTTCCTCTTATTATACAATCTTACACATTTTATTATGTTGTTATTGAATTTTTTATAGAAGATTCATTATTTGGTTACTACTTTCCATATATATCTTGATGGTTTGTTATTACATTCCATAATGGGAAAGGTTATTTACATTTTGTATTCTTGTTTCAATAAAAATGTATATGTTTATTTTTCATCATGTATTTTATATGAGTAATTTATTGGACTTAGTAAGGGATTGGTTGGCCCCACTAAAGTCGATCGAGGCATCAGTGGGTCTCATGAGACAAACCATATTGAGTTTCAACTATAGCCTAACCAATTTATTTTCAGATATCTTGGTAAAGACCTCAATGAAAAATATTCAAATGTCATGAATTATTAAGTCCATCATTATAAAACATGTTATTGACTTCCTTGTGATTATTAGATTATTATAATATCTATGGTTATGTTTTCCAGCACTTTTAAATATTTATATTATTTATTTTATCATATTTTATTCATTCCTTATTATAATAAAATTATTAATTAACTAAAATGGGTTTCATTTTTTTGACATTCCATAATGTTTATTTGGTATTTACTAATAGCTTTCGATGTATGCTTACCCTTCATTATCATTTGATCTCACCCCTTTCTTATGATCTATATTTCATTAGGATTCCAAGATGTTTCTTATGAGTGTCTTTTAGGGTTAATCTAGGAGAGTAACAGTGTTGTAAGATGATTGTATATATGGTTTTTTATATTTTAAATTTTAAGGTAATGTAAAAATTTGTATATAGTATTCCAAAACTAATACACTATTTTGGTTTTCAAAAAGTGATTACTTTTATATATTACCAATATTGAAAAGTAACCGTAGAATATGGGCTTCTAGGGACATGGTATTTACATTACCCCCCACCCCCCACATATTTACCATGTCCAGGCGACATGACTTAGGATATCGACTGAGAGGTATTTCATGATACAATATCCACTGTATATGTTATTAATGTATTCCCTGAAGGTTGGATACATTAAATCCCTATTCGAGGATGGTTAGTGGAACTTTTCATGTTGTCGAACAAGGTTCTGGGGAGGTTTTTCCCTTAGTAGTACACCTATGTTAAGGGTGAATGTACTATGATCATTTAAATATGGGTTTGGGGGCCGTGGATGCAATGTCTTTTTTTCAACATAAATATTAACATTTTACTAGAATTTAGGTTGAGAAAAATGTTCTGATTGGATTTGAAGATCATATTGTGGTTTGTGGTTATAATGATAGTGATTCAAAAATTGATGAGAGTTAACGATGCTTCATGATGGATTATAGAATCACACAGAAGATTGAACCAATTAATATGAATCTGGGAGAAGAGAGTAGTGGAGTGTTTGAGATGCATGGGAATACATGAGTTAGTCCAGCTTCATAGAATTACTTCAATGCTTATTGTTTACCATGATTTTTACTTTACAACATGATTAGGTAAAGGATGTGGGATGTCACATTCGGGTATCATTTATGCCTTGGTTCCAACTCAGGATGGTGTTTGTGGGAGACCTTGTTCAATTTTTTGAATTTATATCTGTGTTATTGGCCCAACAACACTATTCTCAAGGGAAGGTCATAGTTCGGAGACCATGTGGCCATCTCAGATATCGAATTAAATAAAATAAAAAATAAAGAAATTAGGTAAAAATGAATGCTAAAGTTGTAGATTTAATAATAATAATAATAACTAATATTATTATTAATTTTATTGTGATTATTATTACTATTATTTATTTAATATTTATTTTTATTTTTATTATATAGGTCAAAACGCGGCCACGACATGGTTAGAAGACCATGCGGTCAGCCTGGTTACCCGTGCGATAGCATCGAGAGGGGAGAAAACTATCACACAACTCATGCCTGGTTGCATGAGCCACACCCAAACCATATATTTATCTTTTTATCATTAAAGTGGTTTTCATCTTTTTTGATAAAAAATTTATGAACCGTGTGGTGTAACCGTGAGGTTTCCCAACTCTTAAATTATATAAGAAGTTGTTTAAATTTTTGAATAATGAAAAAAATATATTAAAATTGTTAATTTTATTATTATTATTATTATTTTTATAAATGATATAATTATTTCTGCGTGTTAATTATTAGTGTAACTAAAATTTTTAAAACTATTATGTTTAAATTTTTATTAATTTCTATTAATATTATTATTATGGATTAAAAGTGTCATTATTAATTATATTAACGTTTTTATTTAATTTACATTTTTCATTTTTTTCCTTTTTTCCTCTTAACCCTAGAAACTGTCTTTTTTTTTATCCTTATAACATGGTCGCCTCTCCACGACTCTCTAATCCTCCCTCTCCCTACATTCAGGCCGCCAATGCACCCTACCCGATCAATACTTCTCCATCTCCTAGTCGGCCTCCTCCCCTCACGAAGACCTATAGCCAGCCGCCTCCAACGCAGTACAGTAATGCCCTCCCTCCTGCTTAGGATGTGTGACCCCCCTATTTCTCTAACCAGAGGTACGACCCACCGCTTGCTTAGTGGAAGACCAATGCCACTCCCTCCTCCACCCAACCAATCCCAGCCAGCGTGACACCGCCCTTCAACCCCACCGTCATGTCCAGTGAATCCCCCCTTCCATGTACTTCCAGTGACTATCATTGATGGTATACACCTGCCAGAACCGCAACCCCCCCTGCTGCTTTGACCAGCTGCTTCTGATACGACATTCGTTCTTCTAACTGACACACCTCTTGTCAAGAAACCACACACCCTCCTAGTCAAGATGAACCCTTCATGGGTATCCTCACCAGCTGTTTTACCTTTTTCAAGATATGGATGATTGAGCGCACCCCCACGATGACCCATGCCTCATGTGTTCATGTGAAAAACGCCAAACGCCAAAGGAAATCATTTTGCATTCATATCAATTTTCTGACACCGGTTTTGGGGTGGGATTTGTGTTGTTTATTCATTTGGATTATTTTAGGTTTGTGTTTCTATGTTTTTTAGTTGTTTTTTGGCTGCTATAGCGTGTTGGCAAGGAAACCCCGCAATAACATGGGGAACAAGTTACATGTACTTTTGCACAAGTGCAAGGTGTGTCATAGGGTCGTGGCAGAACTAAGAGTCAATGTATGTTCCCCACTTCACTTGGCTTCGAATTTAGAATTTATTAGCTTCTTTTTATTTCATTTTTTATTAAATGATAAATAATATTGAATATTTTTTTCAGAATATTTATTTTTTCTAAGTGAATCATTTTATTTTTATGCATTGGAATGAAAATATTTTCTTAATGAATTATTGAAAAATGGTGAAAAATTCTCATTTGGACATTGAACATACATCATGAATTTTAATGTTTCATTATGGTTTTATGAGAAATGCATTATTCTGACGTGTGAACATATGGTTCAGTTTCTCGTGAGAAAAAGTGTTCCTTTTAAAAGGTACTTAAGGACCATTTGGGATCTTGATGAATGTGGCGTGCATTGGGATATTTTAAAATTGTTTTACTTATAATGAAAATGTGTTGGTTTGTTTTTGAAAAGGTGTGATTTGTTGAATGGTGTTTAAGGCTAGTTCGACACTAATAATAAATGAATTTTTCGAAAACTCTTCATGGATAATATATTCCCATGGTTACATTGAATGTGGTGGGAGTCACAAAAAACGTTTCTCCCTTTTGAATGAATGGTTAAAAAGGCTAGAACTTGTTCCATGTCGTGACTCGGGTGATGCTTGTTGTCTAAATTTTTATTATATATATTCATGTGATTTGATGCTCGGTTGGAATCAGTTGGATCACCCTATTTGTTAGACATGTTGAAATGGGTACAAATCATACTAAGGGAATTTTTTTGAATGCTTTTTATACAATTTTATATTATGCATTGTCTAGTGGCCCATAATAGAGGGATATTTTGTTATTATTACTATGGGATTGCACCCCTCGACCAAGCCACGTAGGGAGATAGATGGTCATTAGGGTGTTATGAAGACATTGAGTAGGGAATGCCTTCCGGATGAGTCCCTTGTATAATATGTGTGGCATTGTTTACTAGTTCATAGGTTATACCCAGGTTTCATTCAGCACAAATATGACAGTTTGTGGTTATAATGATGCGGATTCCAGAATTTATGAGAGTTTACAATGCTTCCTAAGGGATTATAGAATCACTCAACAGGTTGAACCAATTCATATGAATCTGAGAAAAGTGAGTAGTTGAGTGTTTGGGATGCTTGGGAATACCCAAGGTAGTCCAGCTTCATGTAATTACTTCAATGATTATTGTTTACCATGATGTATACTTTACAAAATGATTAGGTAAAGGATACTGGATATCAAAATCATGTTTCATTTATTCCTTTGTTCCAACTATGGACGGTGTATAGGGGGACTTTTTTCAAATTTTTGTATTTTTATATGTTTTTTTGGGCATAGTGGCACTGTTCCCAAGGGAAGGTCATGGTTCGATGACCATGTGGCCAGCTCAGATTTCAAATTAAATTAAAAACAATACGAGAATAATGAAATTATGTTAAAAAAATTTAAACGTTTAGGTTTAATAATAATAATAATAACTAATAAAATTATTAATTTTATTGCGATTATTGTCATTATTATTTCATTAATATATATTTTTATTTTAATTATTTAGGTCAGAATGCAGCCACGACATGGTTAGCAGACCATGCGGTCGGCCTGGTTACTCGTGTGACAGCCTCGAGAGGGGAAGAAACTATCACTCAACTCATGCCCGGTTGCATGAGCCATGCCCAAAACATATATTTATAATTTTATCATTATATTTGTTGTCATATTTTTTGATAAAAATTTTATGAACCCTATGGGGTAACCATACGGTTTCCAAACTCTTTAAATAAATAAATAAGCAGTTTAAATTTGTGAATAATGAAAATATTTTTATTAAATTTTTTATGATTATAATTATTTTTTATTATATTTATAAATGATTTAAAAAATTATGAGCATTATTTATTAGTGTTTCTAAACAATTTAAAAATGATGTTATTATTTATTTATTAATTAAAGTTTTTATTATTATTATAAATTAATGTTTTTATTATAAATTTTTTAATTTTTATTTTTAATTAACTTTTTTTCTTTTTCCCATTTTTCCTTATAACCCTAGTGACTTTCTTTTTTTATCCCTCTCATAGGGACACCTCTCCCCCAATCTCCAATCCTCCATATCCTTGCATTCTGGCTGCCTACGCACCCTACCCAGTCAGTTCTCCCTCCAATCCCTTATCGGCCTCCTCCCCTCTTGAATACCTATAGCCAACCACCTCTAATGTAGCGCCTTGATTCCCTCCTTTCTGCTTAGCAAGTGTGACCCCACTATTTCGCAAACAGGAGGTGCGATCCACCTCTTGCTCAGTGGTAGCCCAAAGACACACCCTCTTCCAGCCAGCCACTCCCAGCCCGCGCAAGACCTCCCTACCACCCCACCCTCCTATCTGATGAATCCCCCCCTTTACACGTATTTCCAGTGACTTCCATTTCTAGTGCACCCCTGCTGGAACCGCAACCCCCCGCTGCTCTGACCAACCCCTGCTGATACGACTTGCACACTTCTTGCCAACGCACCAATTGTCAAGCCACCACACACCCTCCTAGTCATGAAGAACCCTTTAATTGTCATCCTCAGTAGCTGTTGTACCTTTTTCATGATAGATATGATCGAGCACACCCAAAAAATGAACCATGACTCTTTTGTTCATGCAAAAAATGTTGAACTTCAAAAGAAATCATTTTGCGTT
This sequence comes from Viscum album, assembly GCA_963277665.1. NCBI lineage: Eukaryota > Viridiplantae > Streptophyta > Magnoliopsida > Santalales > Viscaceae > Viscum > Viscum album. The sequence goes on along the minus strand of OY728164.1, from coordinate 354,979,388 downwards.
CATGTCAATTTTCTGACACTAGGGCTGGGGTGGGATTTGTGCTGCTTATTTGTCTGGATTATTTTAAGTTATTGTTTCTATATTTTTTATTTTTTTTGTGGTTGATATAGCATGTTTTCATGAAAAACCCATGATACCATGGGCAATAGGTTGTGCGTACTTTTCAAAAGTGTGAGGTTTGTCACAGGGTCATCATTGAACTTCAAGTCAATGTAGGTTCCCCCACTGCACTTTCCATCAAATTTATAATCTCTTAATTACTTTTTATTTCAATTGTTTTATTAAAGTTTAAATAATTTTAAATAATGATTTTTAGAAAATTTATTTTCTCTAAATAAAACATTTTATTTTAAAGCATTTGAATGAAAATATTTTCATTATGAATAGTTTCACAGTGGTGAAAATTTTTATTTTGACGTTGAACACACATTGTGAATTTTTATGTGTCGTTCTTGTTTAATTAGAAATTCATTATTCTAACGTGTGAACAAATGCTTTGGTATCTCTTTAGAAAAAGTGTGTATTTTAAAATGTTCTTATGGCCCATTTGGGATCTTGATAAAAGTGGGGTGCATTGGGATATTTTAACATTGTTTTACTTATAATGAATATGTGTTGTTTTCTTTTTGAAAAGGGGTGATTTATTGAAGGGTGGTTATGTCTCGTTCGACCCATTAATAATAAATGGGTTTTTCAAAAACTATTCATGGATAATATTTTTCTGTGGTTACATTGAATGTGGTGGAATTCCCAAACTACGTTGCTCCATTTTATTTTAATGGTTAAAAAGGCCAGAACCTGTTCCAAGTGGTGACTCGGGTGATGCCTCTTGTCTTTTTTTTTATTTTATATATTCATGTGATTTGATTCTCAGTTGGAATCGGTTGGATCAGCCTTTTGGATACACATGTTGACATGGGAAACAATCATAGTAAGGGAATTTTTTTTGAATGCTTGTTGTACTAGTTTAGATTATGCATTGTCAAGTGGCCCAAAGTAGAGGGATATTTTGTTATTATTACTATGGGATTGCGCCCCTTGACCAGGCCATGTAGGGTGACAGTTCGGTATTAGGGTGTTGTGAAGACATTGAGTGGGGCATGCCTTCTGGATGAGTCACATGTATAATATGTGAGGAATTGTTTACTAGTTCCTAGGTTCGACCCATGTTTCATTGAGCACACATTTGTCTGTGATGGATGATTGAAGTACATAGACTAATTTTTTGTCCTCGTGCTACTTTTCCATTTCCCTTGTTGTTTTTTGTGTGTCATGTGCAGCTTACCTCATGGTTAACCACTATATTTGGATTTTAAATTGGTTGTAAAATGTTTTAAAAATTTAATTTACCACTTCCTTCAAACATTATAGTTGTTTTTAAATTAAAAAGGAAAATAGATTGTTACATGTTTTAGAAATGAAATGTCTGTGTGTTAAACCTATTTATTATATAATGTAGTTCAAAATTGAAATCATTATGTTATGAATTAAATGGTATTTTTTTGGAATTGATTATTAGGAACACCTACTGAGTTTTAATACTCATGCATATATGATTTTGTTATTTTTGTAGTTTTGTTGTTGTTTTGACTCGAGCTCATTCACATTGGGAGATAGCAATCTATGGATTGGAGATTGAATCATGGGATCACGTGGAGGTGCCTTGGGTGTCATGTTCAATTTTGATATTCTAATTTCTGTTAGTTATTCAATTTTTTTTTCCTAAATTTAAAATAAAGTAATGTTTTGAAATTTCATTGAGAATGATTTGCGCCTTTATTTATTCAGTTTCCTTGTTTATTTTAATAGGGAGAAATCTTTCTCTATTTGTTTTTTTTATTCCCTTAGAGCTTCTCACTAGACTAGGAGGATCGAGAATTCCACTCGGGCCTTGTCGTGGATCAACTTGGGTGACCAGTTCGGGGTCAACCTAGGTTGGTTCATTACAAAATGGTATCAGAATAGGTCTTCCCTTTTACAGACCAATCATGTAGAGAACCCACCATTATTTGGGGATGTCAGGGTAGAAGGAGCATGATTTTCTTTTATTTAGGTGTAATAATAAGAAGGACTTCATGAACCCTTGCACATTCTAAATCTCAAGTTACCAAGGGATTTCCATGTTTGCTAGTTTCTATTGATTCTAATGATTTTTTTTGGAATTGGGAAATGAAATTGGAGTTGGGATGGTGACCTCCGTGAGACCACATAGTCTAGAAAGTTATGTGGAGCTGAGAAAATTTCCCTAGAACGCTCTTCTTAATGGTTTCATGACTAGTGTATGCCTGCAAAACATATTTTTGAGTAACCTATCAGAACAAGTTTTCCTTTGTGAGTCGTTTGGTTTTTCATTAATATTGATAATGGTTTTATCAAGTATTGTTTTTGAAATGGTAAAAAGATTAATTTAAAATGAATATAACCTGGTTTAGTTCATGTTCCTTGTTTCTATGATGCTTAGTGCTTAACCCTACAATGATTCGATGGACTCCAAAGGTGAAGCTTCGGGTGGTACATCCTTGGTGAACATTCCTATTGATTAACCTATAGATTACATTATTGAGCTTCAAAAGATGAACCCTAACCTCTTTTATGGTCAATAATATAATCTCAATGTAGAAGAGTGGATGAGGAGGATTCATAGGAACATCAAATTCCTTCTTCTTCCTAAGAAATTAAAAGTTATGTTAGCAACGTTTATGTTCTAAGGTTAAACATGGAGATGGTGGATGTCCATGTCTCAAAGAAAACATCCGAAAGATCTTACCTAGGAAATCTTCATGACATCATTCATCCAAAGTATTTATCTGAGATGATGATGCTATGAAACTGGATGAATTTGTGTGGTCTTCATTAGGACGTTGGATCTGTGTTGGAACATTATCAATGCATCCAAGACCTAATCCCATATAAACCATGGTATGTAGAAAATGATCCTGTGAAGGCTCAACATTTTTAGGTTGGGCTCCATCCAAAATTACATTTGAAGGTAGAATAACTCAGACTAACTACCTTATATTACAAGGTGAGGATATCCTTTTGTTCTGAAGCTGAGTTAACCTGAGGACTGGAGATGTTTAATCCTCCTCTGGAATTTGGACGTAGTGCAAGGGACAACAATAGGAAAAATGGGAAGTGAAAAAATGCTGGTGGTACTGGTATGAGAATTAAAGGGACTTCATACCCCCAATCATCTTCTTTAGAGTGCCATGCCAGGATCTATCATCAATTTGGAATGTAGGTTAACAAAAAGCAGGTGTCCTTATGTGCTTCAAAAACCTACAACATGTGTCGATACTTGGATCACCTACGATGGTTCTGATGGGGTGTTTTCAAGAAGCACTGTGAAGCCAGACCCAACTCTTCAAATTGAACCTCAGCCCATCCACCAGAGTATAGTTATACTTGGGATCTTTTTGGGGTTTTCATTTTGTAATGTTTCTTGGATTAAATAGTCATCTCTTATGAAACATTTAATTTTTCATTTAATTTTTTGTTCATATGAATGGTCATTTTGAAACAATCTTTGAAAATTTTATTTTAATGGGGATGTGTTTTTTATGTTTTCATCTGAATTTTTCAATACAGGGGTTTCTAAAGCCCGACTGTGTAGCACGAGATGCTTCATTCATTGGAGCTCCAACCAAAGGACCCAGAGTTATGTTGGTGTGTATATAGGAGAAATATAGTGGTGTAAAAAGACTATAGTCTAATCACTGTCATTAGTGTGGAATGGTTTTTGTTCTTCCAAGTGTTTGGAGTTGTTGGTATAGCGATTGAGGGTGTTTTGATTCTCTATCCCTTGGACCTTCCCTTATACCCCCTCATGTTGGGAGTTTTCGGTCTGTGTGAAAAGCCTTTATGTTCAGTTAATCTCATCATTTTTTATGGTGGGGAGACCCATAATGGGACTTGTAGAGTTACCCCTATATTAATTTAGTTTTAGCATAATACATATGGTGGGGAGTCCATTAAGGCCTCCCTGTGTCAATATCGGTGTTTTGTTCTTGGTATCAGTTTGGTGGTGGGTGGTCTCATGTAGAACCACCTAATTCTAAGTTCTTCATTTAAGTAAATGTAGAGTTGAGAATTTTTTGTTGGTTTTTATTATAATAAGGTTATAATTTTATTTTGCGGGATGGGGTTTGTTTTCATTAAATTATTAAGATGGATTGTATGTGTTCCCCTTGGTAATGTTTAGGATGTCCATGTTTTGAGATTGAATCTAGTGTTCTAGAAATTCAATGACTTTTAGATTGATCAAATGGGGGCGTTTAATCTTTTTGGGGGTGGCGGTTACGTAGTGTGGAGTACCTCTCGATCTCTTGAGTTCTATGTGTAATCTTTTCTCTCATTGGTTGTGTTTTGGGATATTTTCAGTGTCGTTCATTGGGAATCTCCATGATCCAAAGGGGGGAATTTTTTTTTGTTTGGGGTCCAAAAATATTATGGATTTCTAGGATCATAAAGAATTTTGGTGGGGAGAATTGTCACATATGGGTTTTATTTGTGCCTTGGATCATACTCGGGTTTGTGTTTGGGGGAAAACATGTCTATATTTTTGAATTTTTACTAGTTTTTTTCGCCTAGCAGCACCGGGCGCATGGGCAGCGCTTGGTTTGATGACACTCTGGCCTACCTGAATTTAAAATTAAATTAAAAAAAAAATAAAATAATAATGAAATGTGGTTAAAATTAATGTTAATAGTGATTCATTAATAATAATAATAATTAATAATTTTATTAATTTTATTGAAATTATTATTATTATTATTAATTAATATTTATTGTTAGTTTAATTATTTATCATGGCGTGCGTCCACCACATAGTTAGTGGACCGTGCGGTCATGCCCGGGTACTTGTGCGTCAACCATTGGAGGGGAAAGCAACTACCACATAATTCATGCATGACCACATGAGCAGTTCATAGATCATGTCATTATATTTTAATCATTAAATGGTTGTCATCTTTTTTGATAAAATTTTTATGAACTGCATGGGGTAACTGCGTTATTTCCCAGCACTTTAAATAAATTATAAGAGGTTTACATTTGTGAATAATGAAAATATTTTTATTCAAATTATTATGGTTATAATTTTATTGTTTTTTTATAAATGATATATTTATTTATGGGCATTAATTAATATTTTTACTATGAATTTGAAAATGGTTATTATTAATTTTTTATTAAATATTGTTATTATTATGGTAGTTTTTTTATTATTTTTATTTTTATTATTTACTATATTGTTATTTAAATTATTATTTTAATGATTATTTTATTATAAAAGTTTTTATTATTTTTATTATGTTTATTATTAATAATATTATTATTCATGTTATTACTATTATATATTAATGTTATTATTATTATTATAGATAAAAGATATTATTATTATTGATGTTGTTGTTATTTTTGTTTTTATTTAATTTTCTTTTTTTTGTTTTTTTACCACTAACACTAGTGCCTATCTTTTTTTATCCCTATCATGTAGTGGCATGTCCCACCGCTTTAAAATCCCCCCTCTCCCTATGTGTTAGCCACCTGTGCACCCTACCCCATCATTGCTCCCCCAACTCCCAGTCGGCATCCTCCCATCATGAAGACCTATGAGAATCTTCCTCTGACACAGGGCCCTGGCGCCCTCCCTCCCACTCAGTGGGTTCCCCCTTCTTCTCAAACCATAGGTGGGAACCACCTCTTTCTTTGTGGGAGTCCGACAATTCTCCCCCCATGGGCCAGTCACTCCTAACTTGTGTGTGACCTCTCTGACCCCCACCCTCTTGCCCGGAAAATCCCACCTGCTAAATTTTATTAGTGACCACACTTGCCGCTGCATACCTACAGTATCTGTGACCCCCTACTGCTCTGGCCCGCCCATGTTGTTGTGACGTGCATGCTTCCAGATGACGCACTTCTTGTCTGTTTGCCACATGCCCTCCTGGCTGAGTGACACCATTCACTGGCATCCTTGCCATCCATTCCCCCTTTCGCATGGTCCTTCTAATTGAGCACACCTCATTCCTACCCCTCCCTCCTTCGTTCACGCACCTAATTCCCACTGCCGAAGGTGAATAGTTCGGGTTCACGTCGATTCTCCTGCGCTATGGTAGAGGTGGGATTTTCATTGTTTATTAGTTAGAATTATTTTAAGTTATTGTATCTTTTTTTTGTTTTTCTATAGTTACTTAAACACATTGTCTAGGAAAATCTATGATATTGTGGGCAACAAGATTCACGTACTTGTGCACATGTACGTGGAATGTCACGTGGTCATGGTAGAGCTGTGAGTTGATATAGGTTCCCCACAATAGATTCCATTGAATTTAGAATTTATTTATTTCTTATTATTTCATTGATTTTCATTAAATGTAAATAATATTATATAAGTTTTATAGAATAATGTTTTTCTGTAAATGAAATTGTTTATTTTTTAGGATTCCATTGAATATATTTTACTGATGAAATATTTCACAATGGTGAAAAATGATTGTTTAGAATTTAAACATCATGAATTTATAAGTGTGGTTCTAGTTTGAAGAGACATTATATCTTATGATGTGTGAAAAAAAAGTTTTGTTTTCTCTTGAGAAATTGGATTTCATTTAAAAGTTACTTAAGGCATATTTGGGCACCTGATGAAAGTGGGTTGTGTTCAGATATTTGAAAATATTTTTACTTGTAATGCAAATGTGTTCGTTCCTTTTTGAAAAGTGGTGATTTATAAAAATGTGTTTAAGGACCATTTAAAAAATTGATAATAAATCATTGTGTGGAAAACTATTCATGGATAATGAACTTTCCTTGGTTGAATTTAATGTGGTAGGAGGCCCATGATTTGTGTCTCCCTAATGTATAAATGGTTAAAATGCAAAAATCTGTTCCTTGTGGTGACTCGGTTGATTCCTATTGTTTGATTTATTATTACATATATGCAATTGATTTTATGCTCATTTGGCATGGGATGGATCAGCTTTTTGATACAGATGTTCACATGGGAGCCTTACATAGTAAGTGATTTTTTTGTGAACGATTTATTTCATAGTATAGATTACCCACTAGCTAGTGGGCCACAACTTTGGTAATATTTTGTTATTATTTCAATGGTATTGGGCCCCGAAGCCAGGCCAGGTAGGGAGATGATTGGGCATAAGTCGTTATGACTTCATTGAGTTGGCAAAGCCATCAGGATGAGTAACATGTATAGTACATTAAAGATTGTTCATGAGATTTGAGGTTCGACCCATGTTTCCTTTGGTGCTCATTCATTTTTGATAGATGATTGAGGTTCCTAACTCCATTTTTTGTCCTTGTGTGCTACTTTCCAATTACCCTTGTAGCGTGTTGTGTGTCATGTGTGGTTTTTCTCTTGGTTAACAACAAAATTTTAATTTTAAATTGGTTTTGAAATGTTTTAAAAATCTAATTCACATCTTCATTCAAACATTAAACATGTTTTTAAATTCAAAAGGGAAATAGTTTGTTAATTTTATTAGAAATGAATAGTATGTGTGTGAAACCCATATTTTATATAATATAGTTCAAACTTGAAATCTGTAAATTATTTATTTAATGGTAGTGCCTTTGGAATAGTTTTTTTTTAGATTTCCTAATGAGTATTAATACTCATGCTTATCATATTTACATATTTTTTTATATATTTTTTTATGGTTCAACTCAAGTTTGTTCACCGTGGGTGATAGTTAGTTGTGGATTGGAGAGTGACTCTCAGGGTCACATGGAGGATTCGTGGGTATCATGTTCAGTTTGGTTATTCTAATGTTTGTTAGTTGTAAAGTTTTTTGTTTCTTTATTTGAAAATAATGTAATGTTTGCAAAACTCGTTAATATTGATTTATTCCATTATGTATTCAATTTCATAGTTTATTTTTATTTGGAGATATTTTTAACTCTATCTATGTTGATTCACATGGTGCTTTCGTCAGCCTGGTACGAATGAGAACACCTCTCGGGCCGTTTCACATATCGAATGGTGTGACTGGTTGAGGGTCAACCCGGGTTGGTTCGTGACATAGTAAGGCTTTTGAGAATCAATTTTCATATAGATAAATGTTTAATCCAAGTTATGTGGCTATGTAAAGCAGTCCATTCTGTTTCTAGTGAACATGATTCTGGTTTTAATGTCAGTTTTAAGCCATAGATGGGGGGATCATCTACAATCAGTGGGGTCTGCATGTCATGATTATCAACACTAAAGCACTAGAGTAGTACCATTTCGAGTCCAAAAATGATAGACCATATAGAAAATTGTTATAATGATTAGAGTCAATGGGTAATTGATCATGATTACAATTTTTTTTGAAAGTGATGATTTTAAAGTGTTTATTTCATAAAGGGGGGATGAGGACTACCCAAATAACATTAAGAGTCTACAGTGGAATGATGATGGAGTCCTTTGGACCTAAAAAGTTACATAGTATTACTAAGAAAGTTAGGTTGCCACTTAGGATACTTATTTTCCAACTGATTTATAAGGATAGTGAGTTGGTATAACAGTTAACCCTATGACGATAGTAGTTTTTTTCTTGGTGTTATCCAAATGTAACTACTGAGGAGGTAACTGAATGAATTTTTTTTCAAATCGGCTAGTGTAAGATGTTCTATAAGAGTCTATTTCCACTTCAACAAGCTAGTGGCGTTGACAATCAGAATAGATAGACCCTTCATGTGAATCTATTTTACTATTCTTTGCGTTATTTGTTCGAATGAGAATCCTTTGAGGGAGATAATGGTAGTGGTAGTACTAGATGAGAGTGTAGTATCCCATGTTTTTTGTTTAGTTTCATATTTCTGAGAATGAAATCCTCTGAATATTGTAATAATATAATGTCTTAGTTTTTTCATTGTAAACAATGAAATATTTCTGGTATTATTTCTGGTTACATGAAATGAGATGGTGTGAGATTCGGGGGCCCTATGGTCATGATTTTCAAACATTAAATATATTAAAAATATTAATATCATGTATGTATAATTTTACTGAAAAAATGTAATAATGGAAAAATGAAGTCTCATATTTGAAATTTGATACCTTTTTTGATTTCATGGTATTGGTATATTCCTAGTCATGACATACCTTGGAGTGTCTCCGATGCTCGGGTTTGTAATTGTCATAGGTGATTGTTTAAATAAATTTTTTAATTTAATATAAATTATTTGATTAAATTTCCATTACCAGAGTTTTTATATAAATATACAATTATGATAAGATATTAGGGTTTTACACTCAACAGTATAGATATAGAGGACTATTAAAGGATACAGTTCTTGGAAAATGATATCGGATCAGATCGAGATCAAGGATCATTGCGCTATGAGGGTTTTATAAACATGACAAGGATAACTAAAATGTTTTGTTATTCATTAGTGATAAATATATCTTAATATCTACTAATTTGTGTATTTATACCCAATTTTTTATCACATGATGAATAGAAATCAATATACTAACGTATTAATTTATGTATTTATCATTTTGCGGGTATGGGTTTATTTATGTTATTTTTAGAATATTTTTACTTGTCTGATTCATTGATGTTTATAATAATCTATTCATATTTTCCAATCCAACAGATCAAGTTCAAAAATGATCAAAGGTGGAAGTTAATTCCCCACATTTATGAATAAATGTTTTCGGTCCCCATTCTACATGCGTTAATCATTATAACTTTTTTCCAATTATTCAACAAATATTTAGTGAACAATCGTTGTGAATTCATTCATTGGGACAATAGGAAACAAATATGGGTTTATGATGGATAATTGATTATATGGTTACATTATATTATAAAGTTAGTATATCCATTGGTGGTTTGACAGTTTTTTATCATGGTTAAGGCACGTGGAACTAATGAGGCATGAGAACGGGTGTTTTCCAGCAACTGGATATAGGTGGATTCTAGTTGTAGGTATCATGGAGGTTTAAAAACCTCTTAAACACTACACAAGGAATAGTATAAGGTATAATATGAAACTATAGATTCAAAATATAATTTTTTTTATTCTTCCCTCAGCTTCTATAAAAAACCAAACAACTCAGCATGTAGTCCCATGAACACACATCATGTACTTCCTTTTGTATGATTCTAGGGTTACCAAACTAATATATATATCAAATTTCATGTGCTTTGTTATACATATCATGAGATGTGTATCCAATAATTAATGGCATGTGTAGTGATTGTGTTCCAACAAGGACATGTGGAATTCCACGTTGTGTTTTCCTAGTCTGTCGTTGTGTAACATGTGGTAAATGCAGCATATTGTATAGGGGGTACACGCCCAGCTGGCCATGTGGTCCCAAAAACCATGTAATTGGTATGTACATGGGTATTCATGGGTAAATAGGAATAGTTGTTTACTCTAATATGTCCATGTAAATAGGCATGTCTACATGTGTATGCACATGTTAAAAATGACACTCCAAGTTCAATCCTAACCAACTACATATTCTTTTCCTCAGGGGAATTATGATTGTTAAGTAAATGTGAATGTTGTGTGATCATGATAAATTTTCTGTTCTAGGATTATTGAGACACATCATGTACCTCTAGAGAGAATCCATGTACTCTTTAGAGGATAGGTCAGAAACCACTTTCTCCTCGGTTATGCTTTATGTTGGGATTTTCTAAGCTTTGTTGGACCATTATTGGAAGGGTGTATTCCCTTGGACCATTCAATGAGGTTTTTTTATGATATTTTGTATTTTGTATAGGATGGTGATCCCCTCTGATGAACATCAATATTAGATAGATTTTTTGGATCCATTCTTGAGGATGATTTTAAATTCCCTGTCATCATCTTTTTCCCTTAGTGGAGTTCTTTGGATCATCCTGACAAAAAAAACATCGTAGTCAATACCCTACATAGAAGGTTAATCCATATTGGGTTATTGGTATACACCGTAGACCTAGGTATGATACACATATGTGTATCGTCATCTTCATACAACCATTGTGTACTTCTTATTGAGAGACTCAAAAAGCAGGGCATCTTGTATGGATGCCATCAGAGATATCTTACTCATAATGTTTGTTCTCCAAGATGAGTGTTATACAAAACCCTTAATCAGGAATACTAGAATACCATTATAGTTTTGATTTTACCTTGATACTAGGTGAATATTATGAGTATATCTGTATTTTTTATTTTACATCTCACATTATGATAGGCATATCGCTATGATGATCTAACTACTATTATTGGTTTCAAATTATTAGTGATTTTAGGGTGTCTTATTTGGTATGTTATAGTCACACATACATGGTATCTTCCCTCACATGTAGTTTCTTACATCGACCAAATATATATTTATGGGTTCTATGTAGGAAGAGAAGTATGTGGACTCATGCTCTATCTAGAAATGTTGTGGTGTCTACCGATGTTGTGTTTGACAACAACCCCCTCCTTCTGAGCTGGGTAATCATTCTTTCCAAATTTAGGTTTGCTGGTCTTTATCCCCTATTCAGGATTATTAGTACATTACTACATGCACTTATTATATATATATATATATATTCATGAATTTTTATCATTTACTTTACATTTCATCATGTTTGGTCCTTGGAGGTGTTTGTATGAAAACAAGTACTTTAGGAAAATGCCTCTCATGTGTTTGATATTACATCTTGGTGCTAGTCATAATCCCATGGCATATTTGATGTAGTTTTGGAGAAGTTTTAAATCAATCCCTGGTGGGTATGGTAGTGAAGTACATCCACTTGTAGTATCTAAAAGGGTATATAATTCCATAAAAACTACTCAATCTGTACTTCACAAAAATTTTAAGACATTATCTTATACCATGTCTTACCCATAGTCATATAACTAAGGGTCTAACTAAAGTTTTATAATCCATGTTCTAAAGGTCAACAAAATGTATCCTCTATTACCAGCTATAATTACCATGCATTTTTATTGAAAAATATTATACCATTTTAGATTAATATTCTAAAAATTTCACAAATACATTCCTAGTGACCATAACAATTTCCTATCTGGGAAAACATGAATTCACAAACAACTTGTTCATAAGTGAACTACATAAATTACAACTATTTTATTCATAAATAGTACCCTTATTATTCATGAAATACATTATACCATTCTTCACAGTCTTAGGAAAGGAAGTATAAGAAAGGTTGAGCTTAGATGGTTAATAAGGGTAATCAGGGGATATATAAACATAACGTGACCACAAGGTTATAAGAACATGGGAATAAAATTGAAAAACCATATCCTACATATAGTATCTTGTAATAATGATTCATGGAATATAACATTTATTTTCAAAATAAATGAGTCATAATGGAATCAAGAAACATAAGATAGGGTATAATAACCCTGACATAGGACATAGAATTGGGGGATACAAAAAAGTATAACAAATCCTTTTAATAGTTTCCATGGATCATTTATAAGACTATAATTGTATATTTTGATAACTCTAAAATCTATCATAGTAGTCAAGGTTCACTCCCAATACTATCTTACTAGTCTGGGTTCACTCTACAATCCATATTTACAGTCATGGTTCCCAACTATGAAAATCATAGTGGATAAAGTCCCATACTGAACTAGGGTCACTCCAAATTATTGTGTAATTTATATCAGGTTATTTTAATGTTTACCCAATCCATTTGAGTGACATATAGGTCCCAATCATACTTGGTTATAAGCTAACCACCGTACATTGATAATGAACAGCCATCATCCTTGGTTATAACATCACCACAATGTTTTGTTATAACAAAACCACCAAAACATAATGAAATCCATACATATGTTGGATAATATATCATAAAAAATTAATCATATCAAAAAAATGAAAATAAATGGATTTCATAAATATTTAAAAATATCATATCCCATAGAATGAAACAAGTTTCATATAATTTTCATAATCTCATTATAGCATAACCCGTGGAAGAGCATGTGATTCATAAAAATAATTTCATTATAAGAATAAATCATGTTGTGAAATATTAATGATGGTATACAAGGATCATATCCCTAGTAATGAATATGTAATTTTAATGTATGAAATATTATATTGAAAATTATTTTAAAAGATCACCAGATAAATTTCTTGAGGAAAATATCTATGTAATATTAAAAATTACAATTTCAAAACTAAATGTGAAAAAAACATTATGAAAATAATTTTCATTAAAAAATGAAAATTTAAACTTGTAATGGATAATTTAAGACATATGTTCGTCATGCTCACAAAAACTAATGTTTATTCCATATACGTTGAAAAACATTCCTTCAACATTTTCAGTAAATTATAAATGCTACTTGTTTGGAAATAAACTAGATGAATACATTCAAACCATTTTTCAAAAATTCAAACATGAGTAAATATTCATTTAATAAAGCATTTTATAATATTATATACATTTCTTAAAAATTATTAAACATGGATATGTACCAAATGGGGTTTTCAATCAAAGGGAGAAATAAATTATGGTTTTCATTAAAAGAATTAGTTTAGAATATTGAGTAAATAAATCGAGGAGAATGAATGTAAATATGTATTCTATTGAAATAAAAATAGTATAATAAAATAAATTATCTTCTTGAGTGGTATATTTTAAGTCCTCATTATTGGAATAAGATCATAAACAGTCCCGATAAATAATGTGATTGTATAATTGAATCCTTGCCACTTTGGTATCATTTGAATCATAACAACCATGAAATAAATAATATTATATGTATATTTATATCCCATAATTATCATTCTAAGGATCATAAAATAAATTAATGGGTACTATATATACCACAAAACATAATGACTTGTGAGTATGGAATATTTCTCCTTGAATTAATGAAGAGACTATATATCCCTTACCTTAAGTATAAACTTCATTGGGTCATATTAAAACCAACTACATAAAGAATATTGGTTTCTTATAAATCATTTTTAGAATGATAATCATATTTATCAGGCCATATATCATTTAATAATAAGCCTTTATAACCCATTTATTGATAATCCAATTTCAAAATCATGTTATGTATATTAACTACTTCTTTATTTGTGTAAGTTTAAGTTTGTTATTGTTGGTTCTTTTACATTAACCATGATTTCATCATATTCATAATTTTATCCATGATATAATTATAATATATATTCAATATATATTTATTTACTATAATCTATTTAATTTAGATATATAAAATGAATTACCTCATTCATTGATACGGTAGGCCATACGTGTGCATGAATTCTATATCAATTTTATCAATAGATGATATGAAATAAAGGTAAATATTATATTAAATGAATATAATCCTTTTTAGTTAAATATATCACATATTTTCATTACATATATCCTTATTAAATTCCCTATAATGAGTATGTGCTGAACGAATCACATCACATTGAGATATGGTAACATTTCTTGCAATGGGTGACGTTATCGTATTCCAATGGAATAGAAAGTAATAAGGTGTATGTGGTATTTTACTACCATTTTTGTAATAATATCATATAAATATGTTAAAATGATCATTTTTTGCATACTTGATAGGTTTTGATGGAAAAAAATTACATCGGTTTATGAGGTGGTAGTTCATAGTACAGATGATTGCCATTTTCATTTTTCATTTTATTGAATAGCACATAGAGATATGGGATTCCAATAACATAATAAAATTTCATTATATAGTTGATAATTTTAATATTATATCAGAATATATTTAAAACATTTTAAGTAATTGGAATAAGAAATAAAATTATAATGTATTGTTAAGAGCTATGCCTATTTTTTGAGAGCCTGTATATATTTAATCCTAATGCCTTTTTTATGGTGGTTTCTTAAAAGAAGACGACATCTATGATGTGGGAAGGTAATATAGAAATGGAAATGTATTTTTATTTTCTAAAAAAATTGTTATTGTAAATAGGAGAAGATAGACAGTGGCCTTTTATAATTGGGGAAAGAAACCCACTTTGAAACAAAATGGAAATTTCCAAAAAGATTCCAAAATGGTGAAGTAATTCCCTATATGAGTAATTTAAAATTACTATAGATTCAAACATCATATTAAATAAGTTATTATAGTATTCACACACTAATATTTTGACATGTTTTACAGGAAAACATACACTTATATTTTTAGTTTAACCACCCATGACACCTATGTTATCCATAACAACAGTAATTAGTCGTTATTGTTTTTATTGTTCATTATGACTAAATATTGAGTTTATTTTCGTATATTATAACAATTATTATTGTTCAAAATATGGAAATAATCTTCCATAATTCCATTTAAATTTTTGGAAATTTATAATTTGAAGTGCACCCCTCAAACATGATTAGAAAATTAGTTTCCAAAGAAAAAATTCCCAGAAGTAAATAAAAATTTTAATATAAATATTAAATTTAAAATTACTTTCTATTAACTACATTTTATTATTAAATATATATGTTAATTAATATTTCATTTAAAACCATTTTTAAATAAAATGGATTTTGTAATTTTATGAAATGGAAATTTATATTTAATAACAATCAATTTTTGTTAAAACTCGTCAAAACATTAAACTTTTCATAATTATATAAAATATTCACTCAAAGATGATTTTTTATTTATCTATTTAAAAAATTATGATTATTTTCTAAATTAAGTTTTCAAATTTGAAAAAAAAACTATTTTTTTAATTTTTAACAAAAGCAATTGGAACATTTTTTTGAGAAAATAATTTTTTTGAAACTTATAAATACTTTACTAAAATTTATGTACCAATTTATAAATATATTTTATTTATCGTTTAATAATATATATAAATTTATAAATTTTTTATTCATATTCATACAATCAATTTAATGTTTTGGTTATAACAGTCAATTTGAAATAACTATAAAAATAGTATATCTTGGTTTGTTAGAACTCTGTATTTAATGAAACATAAGTGATCATATATATTAAATTTATCTAAAAAATACGGATATAAAATAGAGTATTTATATAAAAACAATTATATAAACTGTGCATCAAACAACGTAATTGTACATGATAAAATAAGAATAAGTGATATCTCCTCCACATTAAAAGGACTCCATGATTTTTCTCCAACTGCAACATTTATTAACACCATCTTGAACAACAAATTTTCCTAGATAACTATCATTAATCCCCTTAAATCAATATACACAATCTCTACATCCACTCTGAACCATTTCATATCATGGTTCATCTATATATAGAGATAAAACAAATCCAAATAATTCCCATGAAAGGGTGAGTATAAAAATACTTATTGGGCTGCCCAAAAATCATATAGGGATATTTAGAAAATTTAATTCGAAAAATTCAATATAGGATTGTAACTATGGTGATGATAAGGAATTATCCATGTATTCTATACCACTATAAGTTTTATCAACTTATAGAAGTCTTATACATCTTTACACCAATCAATAAATATTCATATTTCAAATGTAATTCAAAAAATTTAGAGTACCAAAAGGATTATAAAAACTAAATTAAATATCCCAGATACATTCATATCATGGAATAAAATAAGTGGTTTCATAAGAGTTATTAGGATCAATTTCACTACGCTAATCCACCATTATAACTTCTGTATCACTACAATATACCATTAATCTATACTCACTTCTCGATGATGAATATATTTATATCAAGGGGGTATTGTATCATATCATATTGAACAAATGGTCTATGAATATATGAGACATTAAAAGTTTACAAGGACAATGAATAATGACTCTATCTACAAAACCCAATTTTAAATTAATTAATAATCCCATGTTTCTAAATAAAACCTCAAAGAAATCATAAAAAGGTCCATTTAACACATCTTAAAAAGAATGTTTATTAGTGGAGTACCAAAAAACTCATGTAAGATTTAATCCTCATTAGGATGTCCATATCAGATGAGGTAGTATCTCACTCAATGGATAGTAGTCATGTACACTATAAATAAGTAGAAGTACTGAAATCTATCAATTGTATAGGGGACTTGTACATCATCAATGTCGAGGGGGAACTGACGCTTTACTAATTTAGTGATCCAACGTCATGAATATGATGGCGAGTACTGAATTTAAGATAAATATGAGTGAATCATTAATTTTAATATAAATATAATCAAGAGAAAGCATTATCCAATCCATACACTAAAAATTTCAGCCTAACCGAAATGATGAATGTATTGATCTATTAAATAAAACTATTTGAATCACCTTTCTTCTCACTGCTAATGCTTAAGGGGGTAGTAGATACCATATTATCCTTACTAAACCATATTATGGATTTGATACTTTTTCCTTAAACCCATGTTTTCGGAAGAGTAATCATAAAACATCCAATGGATATGATATCACGTGGAAAATAATATTTTGGTATGCATAATGTTTGAAGCACCCCACTCCTGCAGTCAGGGATCCTGTTCTAGAATTTAATACATTAAAAGAAATATTTTAGGACAAGTGAGACAAATATATCATTACATGCTTATAATTTACATATTTTTCCATAATTTCAACATTTCTTCTAATAAATTCCCTCATTCAAAAAACAAAATGCTTCGATTTTTTGAGGTAAACTACATGATCTAATTTTTTAAAATAATTCGTAATAATTTCCCAAAAAAAGTATTCTCATAATACACCTAATAACACATGTCAAATATAATACTATACATGATAACCATGGGAATGAAAACATAATAATGGTAGATATTATATTATTATTTATGTTAAACATGATAGATAATAATGAAATAGGATAAGTTATTATAAGCTGGTTAAATGGGTATGGGAAAAAAATCCTGGTGGTGGGAAAAAACATTATATAAACTCACATTATAATAATAAATCAAAAATCATAAATATTGTATCAATTATGTCATTATAATATTGAATATTTCTCAAATAAGTGAGATAAAATGAGGTTATTGTAACACCCAACACGAATCAGAAATTTCAAGGAATAGTAACACATTTCCTCATATGTGCCTCCACATACCCAAGTGGATACTGACTATAATCAAAGGACCAAATAACATTAGGGGGAGACTATAAATTCAATATCAATAAATACAAGAATAAATAATTTCCCAAATATACATAGTAGAAAAAATATAAAATTTAATAATGAATGACATGAAATAGAACTAAAATAATAAAGAATAAATAACCACTGACCAAAAAGGGCTAAGGTATAATGAACCTTGATTTTCATATATAGACATTCCATCACTTTTTCAGAATACATAATACATTACGAAAAAAACTCAAACACCATATTAGTTTAGTTCCTTTTGAAACTTGTAAAAAAATGTCTAGTCTAGTGGAATATCTTCGATTTTACCCACCAAGATCATTACATTTAGTACTCCAACATAAAACTATTCCTTATATCTTATGGAAAAGAAATAAATAAAATGGTGAGATAAAATGCTCACAATGTGTATACACATGATATTTTAATCATTTATTAATCATAATGCATTATAACATAAACATAACATTTGAAATTGTAATGTTGTATATCAATGATAATAATATAATTTCATGGAATAAATAATATATATTCATTAAAGAACATATAACAAAGATAATAACAAAAGACCATGAATTTATGGCAAACACATAAGAATATAAAATCATTCCATCTATGTAATGGCTCATTACCAACAACGTTATAGTGTAGAAAGTCCAATACAAAAACGATTTCACTCTGCATTCCAGCCATGTTTTACAAATCAATTTTTATTTCCCATTAAAGCTATATATTATTAATGTAATATCATTTACCATTCCTACCGTGTCTATATAATGGGATATAAATCCTTACCGGATTAGTTTAGGGAGTTATAGGTCCCACCCATCACATAACTAAAACCATACGTGTGTCTTCCATATGAACATTAATTATTCATCATATAATAACAAATGGAAATAAATGTTGTTTTTAACATACATCAATCATATCATAACCCACATAAAATTATTGAGCTTCATTAATATCATTCAATTATAAAAAATCATTCAAATACTGAATCAGAATGGAAAAATTGAATCATATCCCCAGAAAAACATAAGTATCAACAAATAACATGGACTTATATGGAAAATTATTTTGATATATCACATGGAAATAATTATTGTAGAAAATATAACTTATATTTTTTGAAACATCATCATTACTTGAAATTCCTCCAAATTTGTAAAAAATTATTTTTTTGGGAAAATAAACTGATATTAAATATAAGAGAATATTCAAGGAAATCAGGCATCATGAATGCATAAAAATATATACATTACATATAAGTTAAAATACATTCATATAGTAATTTTTCATTAAAAAAAGTAACTCGTTAGAAAAATGATTAATGATTCCTTTCAACCCATTTTATAAAAACTCATGCACCGGTAAAAATGGAATTAAACAATTGTAGATTAATAGTAAAAAAAATTTGAAAAACAATTATGAATCATGGACATTGATGATAAATATACCCCAGTAAATACTTATTTTTAAACAATATCTTAATTTAATGAGATTGTGAAATTAATCGTTTTTCATTGAAAAAAACTTTTCAAAACATAAATACATTTTGAAAAACTTTTTCCTCGAAAATAGATTTCAAAACCTATAATGAAATATTTAAAAACACTTTAAAACATAAAACAGTTCTTTAGAATGTTTTTCCTTGAAAACTAACATAATAGATAATTCAGAAACATTTATCAAGGAAAATAATCTTCTAAAAATTCAAAGTGTCCCTTTACAGTTTGAAAAATACGTATCATAATCCCCAATAAATATTAACATTAAATGATGCTTAAAATATCCCATAACAAAGGATATTCTGAATAAAAATTTTCAAATAGATTTAAATACACCTTGTAGATAACATAGGTGTATAAGAAAACATTTGTCTCAAAGAATAAAAATTGAGGGAAAACTACATTAATGATTTAGAATCATTCGAACCACAAAACCCAATGAAATATAAATCAAAAAATAGATATATAAATACCTATAAATAAGAGTATAAAAGTCATAGAATACATTCTTGGGTATTATGTACGCAATACAAAATAAATTAGTGTTTAATATGGAATTTATCTCATAGAAATAAAAGGTGAGAAGAAATTCCTTTACCAAATGTATTGACTCTATTCGAACTTTTACAAACCTCCTCTTAAATAATCACCTCTATGAAATACTATTGAGGACATTGGGAATTGGTATTTTGGTGACACTCAAAGGAAATAGACATGTTAATAGTGGGGAGGATATGTTTTCATATAGGTTTGAGGAGTTATAAGGATTTTTATGTCGAAATGGGTGGTGAGAGGAGGTATTTATACATGAGGATTGGTGGGTTTAAGTGATTAATTATAGAATGTTTTATATTTAATGACTACCAATTTGGAGGGTATTAATTTAGAAAAATTTGGATGGAAATTAATATTTTGGAGGTTTTATAGGGTTTATCCACACCTCATCCAACCTTTAAATATTTTACATTTTAGGTATTTTAAGCCTTTACCCATCTAACATTAACATGTTTAATTCTTTACCTTTACCACCATAAATAGTTTTTTTCAATGGTAATTTTCATTATATCTAAAAATGACCATGACCATAAAACGTATTTTGTAAATTATAATTTAAAATGTATAATCTATTTTACATAATTTAATTCACACAATGTAAAATTTATATCTAAAACCAATCCTGCATACACAACAAAAAAGCAGGTTATAAAGTAAAACATTAATGTTTTTAATTATTCTCACATCTAATTTTAAAGTGAATTTTAATCGAATGAATAAAATGTTTTATTGATGTTTTTATTGAACAACATTTATTTTAAAACTAATTTAAAATATAATTTCACTATAAAAATAAATCTGTTGAATAATTACTTTTGAAATAAAGTGTAGTTTTTTATTACTCATCCAAAAATGAATCTTAACAGAATAATAAAAAAACCAATAAAAGTAATTTTGTTTACTTATATTTCCATGAAAATATTAATTTATTAAAAATTCAAATTCTAAAATTTTCAAAATTTAGATTTGAAATTGATTCTCCATTAAAAGATGGTAAAATTACCTTTTAAAAAAATATATGGTTTTATGCATAAAATTTTCTATGTCTTCATCTTAAGCCTATAAAATCTATTGGTTAAATATAAATGATATTTGGATGAATATATAAAAAATATATATCCATAAAATATTTCACTACTTTTAATTAATTTAATTTATTATGAAAAATTTACTTTGGGGGCATAAAAATAGAACTATTTCATTTATAATAAAATGGTTTATGTTTTCATTTATAATTAATAGGTAACCAATGAATTTATAATATAAACATTTCATTTTCATAAGGTAGTTAATATTATTTATATCTTGCAATTTGATGGCTAGTTTATATCATACTATATATAAAATAATAAAATATTAACAATATATTATTGTTCGATAAAACTCAGTCTTGTGTGTAACGCAAGCTATCGAAGGAACTGGAAAATATGTGAATCACAAGCCAAAATAGTTTTGTGTATACAGCATCTTTAGCCAGTGTAGCATGCATCACAAGCTTATCTTGGTGTTTCATATAACACAATACAAACATAATGTTTCCCAAATAATTAAATATATATTAATTATTGCATGATATTCAAAATATTAAAAATCATTAAATTAATTTGAGGTAAATCTATTTCACAAAATATTTGGGTGTTAAATTATATCACCATTAAAATGAATTTCAAGCATGAAAATTTTATAGTTTGTTAAAATATTAATACATGATAGTTTCTTCCATATAAAACCACATCATAAAGAATAATAATAAAAAACATCATTTAAAATAAAAAACAATGAATATAATGGTTACTGGAAGTAAATCATAACTATGTTTATAAATAGGAGAACATATGTGCAGATTTGGTCATGGAGGAAAGTTGTAAATAATCCTATATATTGATAAATACCACTATTCACCAGAATGTTGGTGAACCATAGAAAGTTAACAATCATAAAACTATAAAATAAAGTAGTGTGAAAGAGGTCATTGATATCATCAAAAATGATGATAACCTGAAAAAAATTTTCATCACTACCCATATTCCTAAAGTTGAATAATTTTTATGAGAAGATATACTAACTTGGTTTCAGGAAAACCTAACCCTCTTTTGTACCTTGATCAATTTAAACTCCATCCCTTATTCCAAGAAATGGATTTGAATTTTTCATTCCTAATACGTTTTGAGATCCTGAGATCCACTAATATTATTATAAGTCATTCCATCGTTCTTTATCATAATAAAAAAAATAGAATAATTTATCAACTGTGCTGTAATCATCAAATGGATATATAATATTTTAATCTCTAAAACCCCATATTATTGTAAACATAAACCATTCCATAAATGATTAACCATACAATCCTTCTAAAAGTTAAAATTCCAAAACTTCTCTAAATCATCTTATCATTTATCTCCCTTATATCATAGGGTATCTCTTGGTTGTCACATTCTAAACATCTGAATAGGATCATCATTATTCTCTTGATTCATGTTAATAACAAGAATTACCATACATCCTTATTGAAAATATTAATTTATCATTATTATAATTTTTATTGGATAAATTCATTGATTTATAAAAATTTGTAAGCATCATGGATGATTGGATAACCCACTTGTCAAAAAAACCTAAATAACCAGTATCATTTAATTTGATTATTCATATGGTACATATATTTATCTAAGCATAATTATCATAACATAAGGAATATATTACGGTTTATATTTCATTATTCTGAATGTGGCCTTTTCATAATATCACATTTACAATCTATCAGAAACATTCAACATAAACATGTAAATTATTAGGGAATAACAAAAACAAAAAATCCATGTATATTTCATCATTCATCTAACATAATTCATTTGAAAATATAAATAAGCACTTAAATTATTACAAATCATACGTAATCTATTAAAAATGAAACTTTATCTTATTAAAAAAATACCTTTTTGTTTTCAAACTTCTTATATAGTCTCTTCATTAGTATCAATATAACAATTAATTGTACTACATTACTGATTATCTTATAGATCATTCCCCTTATGTTATATATTTTTATATTGTATTTTCATTCAACACTTAATGAATTTAACCATAATTTATGTATTAGGGAGGACAATATTCTCATCCATTTTTTTAACCAAACCCTCAATATTTATTTAGTAGTTAATTTTTTTTTTCCTTCTTTTCCAACATCAAAAAAATTCTTTTTCCTCTTAGACATTCACATTGGTTATTCTTTCCAAAATTTATGACACAAAGGAAACTGAATATGCATTCCTCTTTGTTATTTGTTACCTGAACTCTAAGTTAAGTCCTTTTTTCACATCATTAGTGTGTCCATCAGTTGGTTAAGGTACATGTTATTGATCATGTCCTTGATAAATAATTAGGCGTTATCATAATATCCTTCAGTCCAGTGATCATACCATTTGAATTCTCTTCAATTGATTGCTCGTCATACCTTGGGCTAATTCAATTCCTCGTGGTTCCCACTATTGACTAAAACTTGGAGGAATAGTTTTAGAAAAATTAACCACAATGGAAAACAACATAATGATTGAAAATCACATATAGGATGTCTAAATCATGATAACTAATTTTAAATAAATGAAACCATAGGTTTATCCTTATAGAAATCCCAAGAAATATCCTTAGAATTATCACTAGTGATCTCAGAATGTTTTCTCATCCATGTTCCCAATGGAAAACTAAAAATTCAGTCTGATAACAACTATAACAACCCATGATTTTCATTCATATACATTAAATAACTTTTGAATAACACTTAATATGATACGAAAATAAATTTTAAAAGACCATATTACTTTAGTTCCTTTTGAAACGTCGAATAGAAATGTCTAGTACTGTGTAATATCTTTAATGTTTCCCACCAAGACCATTTCCTTTAGTACCCCTACATAAAACCTTTCATTATAACTTGGAGAATGTAAACATAATAAAGGGTGAGAGAAAATTATCATTAAGGGTGAACAATTGAGATTTCAATCATATAATAATCATAACATATGAGATCATAACCATAACATTTGAAAATAAAATCTTGCATGTCAAGGATCATAATATCATTCCATTGAATAAATAAAAGATATTCATTAAATAATACATTCCCAAAGATAATGATATAAGACATGGAATATATTGAATACACATAAGCATAGGAAATCATATAATATTAGTCAATGCTCATTTTCAAGACCATCAAAGTGGAAAAAATCCTTTGCTAAACCAAAATCACTCCTCATCTCTTCCATGTGTTGTTGAAGTGGGTTTATAACCCATTAAAGCCTTGTATTATTCAAATGATTTCATTTTGCATTCCTTATCTATAAATCTCATGACATATAAATCTATTACTAATTCATTGGAAGAAGATATAGGTCTCACTCATCACATAATGAAATCCATACAAATAAGTTACACCAAAACATAAATCATTCATCATATAATAACCCTTGGAAATAAATGGTTTAATTAAACATCAATCAATCATAAAATAACCTAGAGAAAAAAATTGGTTTAATAAATATCATTCCATCATAAACATAAATCATTCAAAGAAAGAATAAGAACTGATACATTGAATCATATACCCGTTAAAACATTTGTTACTTAATATAACATTGTCTTAAATGGAAAATAATTTCTAGATATTGCATGAAAACAATTCCTAATAAATAACCCTTCTTCTTTCGAAACATTTTATTTAAATAAAATTACATGCAATTTAAAAAGGTTTTTTTTCGAAAATAACCATGTATACTTTTAAGTAAATATTCAATTAATTAAGGAATCATGTATACCTAAAATTCTATTCAGTCCATATGAGTTAAAAATATTCTTCTCGTACTTTCTTCACAAAAAAAAAAATCCTCCTTATGAAAATGATAAAATGTTCCTTTAACACTTTTTCATAAAAACTCAAACATTAGTAAAAATGACACTAAAAAATATAGTTGATTAGTAAAAATATTGTTGATAAGATTTTTATGAAACATGGATAGGGATAATAAATATACCATAGTAAGTAAATATGTGGAAACAATATCAAAAATTGATATTTTGAAATTAATCCTTTCTCATTGAAAAATTAATTTTTGTACATAAAACATATGTTTTTAATATATTTTAAAACATATAAGGAAATATTTCAAAAACCCTTTAAATCATACAAATTTTAATTTGAATCATTTTCTTAATAATTATATAGTTATATCATTTAAAATAATTCTCAAGGTAAATAATCATAAAAATTTTCGATGAGTCTCATAACACTTTGAAATATTTGTATCATAATAACCATGAAATAATAACATTAAAAAAAGTTATAAATATCATGGAAATTATTATATTCACGGTATAACATTTATAATGGATGTATATACACCTTGTAAAAGAAAACTGGATCATAATAAAACATGTGTCTCAATGTACGAAAATTGGGACAAAACTACATTTCAAATTTAGTAACTTCTGAAACGTAAAACACAATGAAATAGGGATCATCAAATGGATATGTAAATACATTTAAATTAGAATATAAAATTCATACAATAAATTCATTGTTAGTATGTACACCACAAAAAATAAATGGGTGGTTATTAAGGAAAATACCTCCAACAAATAAAAAGTGATCCAAAATTCCCATTCCATGTGTCTTGACTCTCTTTGCACTCGTACAAACTTCCTCATGAATATCACCACCTTTAGTGACCCCTATGAACCGTGGATTATTAATATTTGGTGTGACGAGAAGAAATTTAATGTGGTAATAGTGGGTTTGATAGTTTTTATGATATATTTTAGGAGAATCAATCCTTTTTTTAAAATGGGGCGGTGAAGGTGGTGAAAATATATCAATTTATATCATGATGATGTAAATTCTCAAATTAAAATAAGGGATCACATGTAATGTCCTTTTATTCACAAATCAATACACCATATTACCTAACCCCACATCCTTCAACATGATTCTGTTTATGAATATTTGGTCAATCAGTAATTTTTAGAATATGTGTAATAATTTTGAACATTGATTGTAACATAATTTATTTCATTTTAGTTTCCCAACACCACATTTAACTAAATTAAACACTCCACACGCTTTTATTGGTCGTTATCAAAAATAAAATAAGCCCCTCCCAGATAGTAGTCACTATCCACATATGATGGAAAGTCCTAAAATACATTCATGGGGAAAATTTATTTACACATCACCCCTAATGGAACTCTCTTATATAAACCTTTATCTGAATGATTCTCATCCCCATAAATATTCTTCACGCTTTTCAACAGACATGACCACGATCTGACTCATTCCATCACCTAATCCATAGTATATAACATTTTTTTAGACCATCATGCATCCTTATATGGTTTTTGAAACCAAAATTGTGAAACAAAATCATCCTAGTGCATGGATCAAGGATTCACCATCTATGAAATACCTCAATCACTATTTCTCATAGTATGGTACAATAATGAATATCAAGAATGGTTATTAATAGGCTACAAATAAATATTATGATAATATATAAATCATGGTTCTCAAGATATACACACACATTATATGATCACACATCCATAATTGGTATCTGGGGACACTCACTCACCCAGATAAAAAATTTATCAGACAAGGATTCAAATAATAAAAAATAAAATCATAACAACCTAATATACAAGGCCAAACATAGAAATAAAAATCCTATATTATCATCATGGATATTTACATCATGGATCACTATGAAGGTAGTCACATTAATCAAAATCACTACTAAATACCCTAAGAACAATGTCAATTATCACATGAGAGTTATAGAAGTGACATTCCACAAGAGAACACATAGAATCTAAAATGAAAGGGACTCTCCTAGTATGAACTCGCAATGTTTTTCAACTCCAAGACGAAAAAAATAATGATAAATATCCTCATGAAAATTTTTATATCCCATTTTCATGTATAAATATCTCATTAAATTGCACAATATATCATGTACATTACCATTATGACCACAATTTTATGACTATTTAAATATGGATGAATGATATAGGAATTTACAAGAATAACTCCCCATAATGATCCCACTGAATCCTCCCAAACCAGAAGAAATAGATGATGAGAATCAATCAAGGTCTTATATCAATCAATGGTAGTGTCAGGTCAATCAAAAAAAGAAAGAACAAAAATTAAATTGATGTTTATGGATCAAATTCCACATTTTTCATAGAATTATCTTGATTCGACAATCATATAGTGGGTATAATAATCATATAGTTTAATGAAGTAAATGTAATGAGATATGTATTAGACACCATCATGTTAATATAAAAAACTATTTTGAGGAACCAAAAATACTCATTGATAGAGATAAAAACTGGAAGGTGATTATTAGAACTATTATAAAGAAGAACAATAATCACCATTTTTAACAGCACAACATGTCCTTGGTCTTAGTGTTCTTGAATATTCATCCTAAAATTAATAGTGTTATGGTGCACTACCCAAGACAATTCCATTTTACCATCACAACATCCTCAAAAATTGGAATAGTGAGGTCAAATAAGTAATGAATGATAGGACCCCTTCTAATTGTTTATTTGTTTCAATTTCATGTATATTCTATTTTCCCCTAGTTCTTTTTCAGAGTAGGGTACTATGGACCCCCACAGATTGCACAAATGACATAGTGGTTTTTGTTTTGGAAGAAAAAACTCTAAAATTAAAATTTATCTATAAAAAAAAGAAATGTGAACCAATACTGTGAATCTAAAAAATATTATATGAAATAAATTATATTAACATTATAATCCTTATCTTAATTGTTCTCTTGGACCCAACTATGCCTCCAA
This sequence comes from Viscum album, assembly GCA_963277665.1. Taxonomy (NCBI): domain Eukaryota; kingdom Viridiplantae; phylum Streptophyta; class Magnoliopsida; order Santalales; family Viscaceae; genus Viscum; species Viscum album. The sequence continues at coordinate 354,951,396 of OY728164.1, read as the reverse complement.
AAGATAAACACATGTGGCACCATCTTACCCTGTAAATGATTTTCACTCCAATCTATTAACTCTACCATGCACTCCACGAATTATGTATATACTTACAAATCAACATCCTCATATTCTATAATACATTCATCAAAATGAATATACATATTAATCTTAGTACATTGAATGCATAATCCATACCTTGGAATTGTATTGGAAGAGAAAATTTGTATGTCGTTATCCATGTAATCTTGATGATCCCAAATGGTCCAACAAACCATGGAGTTGACATTCCATTATTATAATGATATCAATACACTAGATGAGGATTCGCCCTTATGAATTCTTAATCCCACAAAAAAATCACTAAAATGATAATTATATGGTAGGCATGCAATATTTCTCTTCTCTTATTGGTGACCAACCATTCTAGAATAGCTCACTCTAACTGAAGTCTTGTGCACCAGGAATGTCCCACAACAACAACCTCAACAACCTCATGCTAGAATAATATTGAGTGAAAAGGTTGATTATAGAGAGAATCTTTGGGTTCTATATAGATAAAATCCTGATAACTATTATTATAATAAAATTAAACCACGGTTAAATGTTCATCCCATGATCCTCCAACGTCTAGTTTATAGGCTCAAGTCATATCTTTAATAATATAGATCCTAAACATAAATTATTCATTTAACAATGTTTGATATGTCATGATAAATCTATAATGATCCCAGAGAGACTTATATAATACCTTAGAGAACTGTGATGTGAAACATACAAATCTATCTAATACAATGCTCAAAGGAACTCTATGCATTCATATAACCTATCATACATAAATATTATAAAATTTATCTATAATTTGATCTATCAAGATTAGAAAGAAATGGTCAGCCTTAATTATCTAATCCTCAATTGCCTATAAACAACATGATTACTTGACGTCCTTGACATCCATATAAAAAATTATATATTGAAATCCCCTGATGTGAAAATGGGAACACGAAGTGGCTAGAGAAACCCACCATGAAGTTAATACTCATCCTTTTATATTTTGTAAGAAATACATCATAAAAAAATCCAATAATATTCCTCTTCACACATCTCTATAAAAACTTATGTGTTATTTTATTAAACGACTTTATAGTCCTAAGAAACAATATACACCATGATTCATGGGATTATATAGTAATCTCTTCCATGATATAAGTAGGAACAATAACCCTCCCATAGACATAAAGTGAGTCATCATTATCTTAAGTCCAACCTGACACTTGATCATCTCATGCCAAATATTCTTAAATTACAACACTCTCAATATATAAACAATTTCTAGCCTTTGGGTATTCTACTAAAGATTATGTGTATCCAAAGGAGATAAAGCCGCATTCCCTCACCCCCTGTGGTATAAATCATCTAACAATACGAAAAACACATAAATAACAACTCTTACTTATAATGGAGCCCTTCTATATACTATGCATCATAAATCACCATGATAAATATAAGTACCAACCTTGGACACATGGAATTTTCCCCATGGGTGGGGTGATTTATCCCAGACATGAATATTTACCAAATACCAACACACTCCTAGTCTCAAGTCTACCATCCCGAAATAGTATGACAAAGGAAAAACCACCTCTGATTCCACTTTGTAATATCTTGTACTGACTGACCACTAAGGTAGTAGCTAGAACATGGGTGACATAACCTCAAGCGTGACAACTCCACTACTGGAATTATCAATATTTTCGACATCCTATTTCCGATGGTATCTCATCGCAAATAGGCTTTAGCTACGGGGACCCATCGCAAATAGTCCATTTTAGAAAACAGTGTCGAAAATAAGCCTCTGATTATATACATTATATATCAATCAACCTTTTGCGACATGCCCATTGCAAATAGTATTTGAAATAGGAAACATACCCATCACAAATAACTGTCCGATTATATACATTATATATATATAAACATTTTGCGACGGGTCTGTCGTAAATAGTATTTGTGATGGCCCGTCGTCCCGTCACAAATACTAATAATAAAAAATTATATTTAGATTATGTGTGATGGGATCACATCCCAAAAGGTCCCATCGCAAATACTAAACAAAATAAAAAAATTAATAAAAGTATGATTAATGAAAAAATTATATTATTATTATTAAAATTATAAAATATAAAAAATATTATTATTAGTAAAATAAACAAACATTAAAATATATAATACTGAAAATATATATTTAATAAAATTATTATTAATAAAAAATAAATATTAGCATTATTAAAATATTAAAAAAATTATTAAAATTATTTATTATTTTTTAAAAAATATAAACAATTCGTAAAATATTATTATTATTATAAAAATTAAAAAAATGTTAAAAAATATAATACTAATAATAATTAATAAAGTATTAAAAAAATTAAATTTTGCAATATTAGCACGAATATAAAAGAGAGAAACTGTAAATAGTTTATATTTCTAATATTTTTGATTTCAAATGTTTTTAACATAAAAAACAAACCACAAGGGGGTTATCTTCTGGAGGAGGTGGAGGAGATGTTGGAGAAAACTCCATCCCTAAACTATGAGTCAAACATCACATGTACTCCATCTTCTCGTGATTCTGCTACTGCTGCTGGTGCCCCCATCGACGAATCTCTTCCTCATACTGCTGCTACTGCTGCTGCTGCTGCCGACACATCTCTTCATGCTACTTCTAAAAAGCCTCTATAAGTTTAGAATGAGTTCACAAATACTCCTAATATTGTGAGGTAGAAGATGATTCCTCTCCACGAGCGCCTTTCGAACTGGATATCGACATCACAACAGTACCATAAAAAGTACCATGAGTCAAATGAGAGCTGATACCAACTCCTCGGCCCTTCTAGAAGCCATACTCAGTCGCCTGCATCCATACTGCCTCATCGAAATGGTGGGTACTGGTCTGCTTGATCATCTCGTCTTTACTCTCAGCCTATTTTTGAGATGTCGCAGCCTCATATGACTCCATCAATTTTAATTTGAAATTAATATGGTGAATATATTTTATGCAATTAATTTTCAAAATGAAAAAGAAAACTAACCACAATCTGACGTTGGCTATTGCCTCTAATCTATTAAGAGGTTGTATCACTGTACATCCTCAAATAAACGTCAAACTCATTAATATCGGGATGCTCAACTACCTATAGAAATATAAAATAATCTATTTCTATATAAAGTTATATATAATATTTAAAAAATATACTTACCAGATGCTCTCTATGCATACTGAATGTATGGCTACCAGCTCTATGTGTCACCTCATGTCTCCCCCGATTATGTTGTCCCATTGAAGATCTCCTATGAAATCCACCAGACAACTAGTGTAAACATAATCCCTCCCAAACTTGAGATGAAATGTACTCTTGCCTGTGGGCTCTACATGACATGAAATTATGTCACTCCTTCTTTATTAATGGTTTTTCTTCTCAAATTGTGCCAAAACTAACTGAAACGGTAACTCCTAGACACATGACACGCCGCGTGGAGAGCGTCATGCATTCTATCATAGATGGGATACCATAAACCCAACAAATAATTTTTCATATCAAGTTATTAGTAATATAAATTTAAAAATAAAAATTCTTTATTCACGTACCAGCCAATGATTGAACATGTCGTGCTGCATATCAATGGGAATCTGTTCCCATGGGATCCGTGGCAAAGAAAAATAATTTTTCATGATATCACTCCCCTGTCCAATAGCTACATGCACAAAACTGTGAAAAAGGAATACATAATCAAACAATTAGTATATATATAAATAAATAAATGAAATAAAACAAAAATATACAGGTTACCATAACTCTGTGTGCATGGATTGAAGCCGATATGTGGACGTCGCTCAGGGATAGGGTCAGGAACTATCAGTCCTGCAAGACCACGCCCTCTCCGGGTACCCCCTAAACCACCATTAGGCTAAGGGTCAAAAGATCCAAAATCCCCCTCATCCAAAGGTATATCAGCCTCTTGCAACTCCGGAAATATATCAGGATCTATCTGACACAAAAAATGATTGTCGTTATCAGATAATTGAAAATAACTATTATATATAGATATATATAATTTATTATTATAACCATAATTTAACTATGGCAATGCCCATCTTCATCCTCATGTTTTTAGTTGTCCATGTCAATGTCTTCATCTTCCTCCTTAGCATCATCAATATCCATATGAGATTCGGTTTCATCATCTATTTCCATTTCAAATTCCTTTTTAACATCATTAACATCTTCGTCATCATCGATCCTTAATTGTGGGGTTTCATCATCGATATTCACGTCAATTTGTGAAAAAGATGGATTTTTAGCAGTCTCTTGAAAAATTTCAATTTCTTCATCTTTAGTGGAACCATATTAAGTTTGAGTAAACTGATTTTCCTGAAATTTCATTTTTATTATGCTCCACCAATCACTCAAGTATCATGAAGTAGCACAATACATTGCAAAATAAATTTGATGTTCCTGTTGAGCCAGTAAAAATTGTTCATTTACTGCAAGAAAAATTTTATATTTATTATCAATGATTCCATGAGTCGGATGAACACGGAATCCTCTCTCAGTATCCAACCACGAACATTTAAACATCTGTATGTTATTATTTACTAAATAACACAGCTTAATACTTTAATCTAAAATACCATAAAAGACGTCTTCATTTTTTCTGTGATGATGTCCTCTCAAGAAAACTCCAATATTCAATGTTTTTTGATTCCCTGTATGCACGTGTATAAAATAAGAAACCATTCACCACATATTCATTATAATATTTAACCATTTTGGATGGTGGGTTACTCAATATACATAGTCGCTTATCAATTTTATCATCATGTTGAGACACCTGAAAATTTGAAAATCAATTATCAATATGATAAATAATAAATGGAATTGATATTAAACCATGAATAATTTATGTTACCAATTTTTGAAACCATTGCGAAATTTTTCTATCTATGTTCTTTAAGAGAAAATGTTGTAATTTGAGAAATTTGTTTCTTGATATGATTATCATTTAACATACAAATAAAATAAGTTTACATACTACAACATAAATTATAGAATAAGTGATAGAAGCACTCACATCACAATTGATGTCATTTCTTTATAGTTTAACAGAACATATGTATGAGCTCTGTGATCTTTATCATCTGAAATCCACCATTAATGAACTGCACCATAACCAATTTTTTTCTAATTTAAAACTAATAATTTAATATCCTTTTCTTCATTAACATTACCCTAATTTTGTACAATGTGATTGTGTTTTGAGGGATATTTAGATTCAAAATAATGAGAGTAGAAAAAAAGAATTATCCTCTTGAAAATAAGCTTCAGCAGTTGATCCTTCAACTGATGATTTGTTATGTATTTTTTTCTTTAATTTCTGTATGCATATCTCAAATGGGTACATCCATCGAAATTGTACGAGACCTCCACTTTTAGCTTCATATATAGAATGTAATATCAGATGTTCTATTGAGTCAAAGAAATCCGAAAAAATGATTTTTTCTAGTTTAAATATAATTACAGTAACATCTTATTTCATTTTTCTTACGACAACGTAGTATGTTGTCGCTACACAAATGTCTCAAAAAAATATGATATATCTGTTATCGAATACCAAATCATAGAATTCAACAAACCTATGAATAAAATCGTCATAATTCTTTCCATTATAACATGACAATCATTACTTTCTTAATCTGGTAATATAACCATTCTTAACACATCTTCCAAAATTGGAAGCACAACCATCTGGAAATCTCAAATTTGAAATCCACTGATAAAATAATAAGCTACTATCTTTGGACAGTGTATAAGCTTCTTTTGGCTTCATTAACCTCTATGATATGATATTTTCAAATAGTTCATGTTCTGGTCAACTAAAATATTGGGCATGTTCTAGTCGTACCTTTACAATATCGTTGGTCTTAACTGGTGTATCCAAAATTGTATGAAATTAATTATCAAAATATTACTTTTCAATATGCATTACATCCAACTTGTGGTAGACCATCAAATCAATCTAATATAGAAGATCCCAAAAAAATCTTCATTATATCCAATTATGTTCTTTCCCAAAGCCATCAATTTTCTGTTGGTTTACTGTTGGCCCAAAAGTGATGGGAGGTAATGAAAATACAACTGATTTTATGTCTGTACATGAGATCGTATTTGGAAGTTCATCCATTTGAATTGTACCTGTTCTGAAATGAGATTTTTTTTCTTTGAAAATTATGATTGGTTGGAAGAAATATGTGGTGACAGTCATAATAGCAAGGTTTTTTTCCATTGATGAGCATAAAAGCATTGTTGTCTTTCATAGTGTAAGGACATGATTTCGGAACTTGTGTACTCTAGCCAGATAACATTCCATATGCCGGAAATTCAATAATCATCCACATCAATGCAGCTTTTAATATGAAATTTTTTTTCACATCAACATCATATGTACTAACACCATCACCCAACAATGCATTTAACTCATCAATCAATGGCTCCAAATAAACATCAATATTATTTTTCAGATGTCCTAGGATTATTAAAGTCAAAAATATATAGGGCTTTTTCATCAGCATCCATTGAGGTAAATTGTACGGAGTTATAAGGACATGCCAACATGAACACTGATTACCATAAGAACCAAATGGATAGAAATCGTCAGTAGAGAGACCCAATCGCACGTTTCGGGCTTCTAAAGCAAAAGACGGATGCAGACAGTCAAAATTCTCCCATGAATCACCATCATATGGATGATTCAAGCTTTTATTAGTTGAAATCTTAGATTTTTGCCATGACATCATTGATGATGTGTTCTAAGATATAAATAAACACTGCAACCTAGGTGTTAGAGGGAAATATCTCAACTATTATACTGGAATTGATCCATACTTCCCTGGATGAGCTTCTTTATACCTTGATTTTCCACATGTGGGACAACTATCCAATGACTCATTTTCACAAGAATATAATATGAATTCATTTTTACATGAATGAATCTTCTGATAACTAAGTCTTAAATTACAAACCAACCTCTTTCTCTCATTTTAATTTACAGGCAACACATTTCTTTCAGGTAATAGAGTTTTAACCAAAGAAAATATCTAAACAAAACTATTGTTTGACATTAAAATATATTATTTAGTAGCCATAAATTTTGAAACCATTTCTAATTTGCTTATCTTGCAACCAGGATATAATGAATCCTCAAGATACCTCAACAACTCCTAAAATTTAGATGGTACCAACTCATGAGTTAGATCACTATCATCTTGAGTTTCAGTTTGTTGAATAGATGTACCTACAACATCATGTCCTAAATTTTAAAATCGTGATGGATCCAGAATCAAGTTGTTAGTATCTTCTCTGGAACTGCATTCACCGTGTTGATACCAAAAACATAATCTAGTTGAAAACCAAACTGCAAGAGATGTCCCCCAACCTTGACAAATGTGTCAAATGTTCATAAATCCCAAATTTTACAAGGAATCTTAATTGATCCTTCTGAAAAATATTCTAGTTTTGATGATGCAAAAGATAATAAAGCTTCAACACCCTCAATATATACAATATTTAAATCCAACCCACTGGGATTTATGTGCTGATTTATACACACACGATCATCTAATAATGACGGATGTCGATTTCATTGTGCCATATTTTTCTAGAAAATATAAATTATCACTATTTTTTAATAATTTGAAATTATAATAACTCTATCTAAAAAAGAAGATAAATAATTACAACAACTTCTTAATAATTACCTTTAAATTTAGGCGACACAATTTCCAGTGGATTGACTGCTCTTCTTTGGTCTGACAACTCATTTTCATGCACCTTTAATACACTGAAATCATAATAAAGAAACTGCTCAGTGGCACGCTTATACATTCTCGTCTATAAGAATTTATAAGCGTACCTCCGTGTTGTTTCTTCATTGTGATTTATTGTGATAAAGATGCATGTAAATGAGATATTAAACCAAAAAGACCCCTTTTCATCGATGAATCATTTTCTTGTAACTATCACCACATTAAAACATTATAAAAAATGTAGTCCTACGAATGAATATTCAAACTCATGCATAAAAGATAAGAAATGCATACGTAGAAGCATACATTTATTAATGTTTTGAGTTGGTGAAAGTTAAATCAAGAAGAGTCATTGAGAAAAAGGAGTGTCGTCAATCCACTAGAAATTATGCCATGTTATTACAAGTTATTATAATTTATTCCTATTTATTCTTATTTTTTACTATTTATTTCTATTTATTCCTGTTTATTCTAAATTAATCATGTTAATTCCTAATTACTCTTATTAATTCATAATTACTCCTGTTAATTCCTAATTACTCCTGTTAACTCCTAATTACTCCTAATTACTCATGTTAACTCCTAATTACTCTTGTTAACTTATAATTACTCCTTTTAACTCCTAATTACTCTTGTTAACTCCTAATTACTACTGTTAACTCCTAATTACTACTGTTAAGTCTTAATTACTTTTGTCAATTCTTAATTACTCATGTTAACTCTTAATTACTCATGTTAACTCCTAATTACTTTTTTTAACTCCTAATTACTCCTGTTAACCCATAATTACTCCTGTTAACTCCTAATTACTTCTGTTAAATCCTAATAGCTCTTGTGAACTCCTAATTACTTTTTTTTACTGGTAATTACTCATGTTGACTCCTAATTACTCTTGGTTACTTCTAATTATTCCTCATTACTCATAATTATTCCTAATTATTGCAATTTAGTTCAATTTATTATTAATTATTCTTATTTTTTATTAATTATTTCTATTCATAACTTTTTATTCATATATTTACTAATTATTCCTATTTATTGCTCTTTAGTGCAAATTATTACTATTTATTGCTAATTATTCCTATTTATTACTAATGATTACCATTTATTACTATTTATTTGTAATTATTACTATTTATTATTAACTATTACTAATTGTTACGAATTATTACAATTTATTACTATTTATTTTTAATTATTCCTATTTAATTATAATTTATCCAATATATTACTAATTATTTCTTTTTAGTACTTATTATAATTAGTTTATTGCTAATTAATCCTAATTATTTCTAATTTATCTTAATAATTTCTATTTATTTTTATTTATTATTATTTATTCCTATTTATTATTAATTATTCCTATTTATTATTAATTATTTCTATATTTAGAAAATTATTCATATTTATTACTATTTACAGCTAATTATTCCTATTTATTAGTAATTATTCTTACTTATTACTAATTAGTACTAATTATTAATATTCATTTTTAATTATTCCTATTTATTACTAATTATTCTTATTTATCACTATTAAATCCTAATAATTCTTATTTATTACTAATTATTCTTATTTATTAGTATTTATTATTAATTATTCCTATTTATTCCTAATTATTCTTAGTTATTCCTAATTATTTCTAATTATTCATAATAATTACTAATTATTCGTAATTATTACTATTTAATCCAAATTAATCCTATTTATTACTAATTATTTTTAGTTATTTCTAATTATACCTATTTATTTTAAATTATTTTTATTTATTACTAATTATTCTTATTTATTGCTAATTATTCCAATTTCTTACTAATTTTTCTATTTTATTATTAATTATTTTTATTTATTACTAATTATTACAATTTATTACTAAGTATTCTTATTTATTACTAATTATTCCTCTTTATTTCAAATTATTCTTATTTATTCCAATTTATTAGTAATTATTATTATTTGTTATTAATTATTCCTATTTATTAATAATTATTCTTATTTATTACTAATTTCATGCTATTTATTACTATTTATTCCGATTTATTACTAGTTAATCTAATTTATTACTATTTGTTTCTAATTATTAGTATTTATTACTATTTATTGGTATTTATTACTATTTATTACAATTTAGATCAATTTATTTCTATTTAGTCCTAATTATTACTTATTATTACTAATTATTACTAATTTCTACTAATTTGTACTAATTACTACTAATTAGTATTAATTAGTTATAATTATTAACAATTACTACTAATTATTACAAAATTTTACTAATTATTACTTATTGTTAATAATTATTTCTAATTAATACTAATTATTTCTAATTATTCCTAACGATTACTATTTATTACTAATTGTTCCTAATTATTCGTATTTAGAACTAATTAATACTATTTATTACTAATTATTCCTAATTATTCCTATTTATTACTAATTATTTTTATTTATTACTATTTAGACCTATTTATTAAAATTTTATCCTATTTATTACTAATTATTCTAATTTGTTACTAATTATCACAATTTATTACTAATTATTCCTATTTATTACAAATTATTCCTATTTATAACTAATTATTCATATTTATAAGTATTTGTTATAATTTATACTTATTTATTAGTATTTGTTATTATTTATTCCTATTTATTATTAATTATTCCTATTTATTAGTAATTATTTCTATTTATTACTATTTATTCAAATTTGTTGCTATTTATTCCTATTTATTATAATTTTTTTCTAATTATTTCTAATTATTCCTAATTATTACTATTTATTTCTAATTATTACTAATTATTACAAATTATTCCCATTAATTGCTAATTATACCGATTTATTTCTAATTATCCGTATTTATTGCTAATTATAAATAATTGTTCCTGATTATTTCTAATTATTCCTCATAAATACTAATTATTACAATTTATTACTAATTATTCCAATTTATTACTATTTATTCCTATTTATTACTAATTATTCCTATTTATTACTAATTACTCATATTTATTACTCATTATTCCTATTTATTACAAATTAGTTTTATTAATTTTAATTTATTATTACAAATAAATACTATTAACAAAAAAATTTAAATCTAATTAAATTATATATAATAAAAAATAATTAAAAATAACATAAAAATTAAATAAAATTAAACAAAATAAAATATAAATATCTTTAAACATGATCCTCTATTGATGTAGATGGCTTCAAAACTTTTTCAACAAAAAAACTAACTCAAACTAATTTTCACTCTGAAAATAGGGTTGATAGAGGGAGAGACAGTGAGAATTGAGAGGAGGATTTGGAAAAACGGATGGGGGGTATATATAGGTCAGATTAGTTCGGAGGGTACCTTGGGCGATGGGAATATCGTCGCAAGATTCTTTATTGCCACGGGGCCCGTCGCATATACCTTTGCCGGCAACAATTGTTGTCGGCGGTTAAAAGGGTATTTCCGATGAGACCCGTCGCAAAAGGTACCTGCTGACACAAGTTTCACGACGTGGCAACATCCCGTCGCAAAATCCCATTTACCGACGTCGAGTATTTGCGACAGGGCCCATCGCAAATACCCTCCGAGCGATGAACTATTTGCGATGGGGGAATTCCCCCATCGCAAATTAGCTTCCCGTCCCAAAAACCCATTTACCACCACCTGGTATTTCCAATGGGTCCCTTCGCAAATACCTCTTAGCGACAGTCTATTTTCGATAGGAATATTCATCCCATCGCAAATTACCTTCCCTCTGTTTGGAACGCAAACCGTGCCAAACCACATATTACTTTTTGCGACAGGCCGCCGAAAACCCGTTGCAAATAACATGTTATTTGCGATGGGAAGACCCCCCCACCCCCCATCGCAAAAAATCTCTGGACTGGACTATTTGCAATGGGATTATTTTTCGTCGCAAATAGCCCGTATCAAAAGTTTTATTTCCCCGTAGTGCTCGTAAACCAGACGATGCCGACTAAAAGCAAGTGTCTTAAGAGGTGATTGAGGGGAGACTATATCATCATATTAAAGTATTACAATGGAATTTCATATAATAAATAAGAGGAAATAGTGCAATACATGATAAATGTAAGACAAAATAGATGAATAATAATATAACCTATATACAAAAGATGTCCAACACTAATATACACCAAATGAGTGCATCTCCTAAGGATTATATCTAAACTAAAACATTAGACAAGCTGTATTATTCATGATATAGCTTAGTAAAAAAATTAAGAAAAGAAAAAGAAAAATCCCCAATAGTGATCTCCATGAGCATCCTGAGCTATAACTTGTTCTTGTGCTCATAACTCCCAGGTACAAGAATACATCCACAAGAAAGACTCCAGGTTCCTTAGAGCATAAGGCCTACTCGGGTACCCCAATTCAATAACGGCACAAGTAAGATGTGAGATATAAATCCCAGTAAGATAACAAAAATAGTTTCCACAACTGAATCCAATAAATGAAAAATAAGTAAAGTAGCGTGCATGTAATATGAATATAGAGATAGTGCTAAATATATAAATAACAGCATGGTTATGGTTTTAAAAGGACACATGTTGGATCTACTAGCTTTGAATCGTGGATTAAATGAAATGTATAACCAATAACTATATATATTGTTGAGTTATATATTACATCCACCTATATGAACTATGTACGTATGGACCTAAGTGTCCATATACTTTGGATACTAGGTGCTAGTTGTACCAGGGCATAACTCCGTCATCCATAAACAGTCTGAATTAGCCTATATGTTCATCCAATAAGGTACATTACCTATATGAGTTTGATAAATCATATATGACACTTGGTGTGGTGAGTGAGCCATCGTGTCAACACTCTTAATAGAGAGTGTAGCACCTCAGCCCAATATCCTACATGTTATAAATGGTGCGAGATTCCAGGACTCAACAGTCATTGTATGGGATCATGATTTTATTCCATGATCAAAATATCCATTAACAACATTCCCAAACCCATCTAAGGAGTAATTTTATAATAATAATAATAAAATAATCTGTGAGGAATTACCTCTCATGTTCTTCATTTATAAAACCATTATATCAAGGCACAAAAATTTTAAAAAATCAATATACTCCATTTAATATAATCAAGAGCTGTGGTCCGACTAACCAAATCAAATTCATTAATTAAACCATATAATACATACAAATCAATAATAGCATGATGAAAAGGCTATTAAAATTAATATGACCCACTTAAATCACTCAAGGAAGGAAATCCAATATGTCATTACATCCCATGTATTTTTAGAAAACAATAATGTTCCATTAAATCTTTCAAAAAATTGGAAATTCTATAAACAAGGCTATAGGAGGTACATAAAAAGTACCATGGTCTAATTGAGAATTACCCACATCATTAATCCCATTCATTTATCAAGATAATCCCATAAAAGGAGCTTGTCCCATTATTCACAATTAAAGAGAGGGGAAACTCATTTTATGGGCATCACTAAGGTCCATGTCCTAAATATTACACATTAATATACTTAAAAAAAGAAATGAATAAAGGAAAATATGTTAATCATGTTTTAAATAAATAAACATCACATTGTAATTTTGAAGACAACACACCTCATTTGAGGGGTTTTATTATAAAATCATGCCACTGTTTATGAAAAAAATAATTTCATCATAAACAAGCATTACATCCAAGAATCATAATTCAATTTAAATTTAAAGGAAATTTATCAATGATACCCATCATAAAAATTTAATATATAAAGGTTCAACATGGAACATAAGAGGTGCCAATCTCTCAATGGAAAGTGTCTAAAAGTAAAATACCATTATTAATCCAATAAAAATTCTTAACAGGAATTTTAGACATTTAATCAATTAATTATAAAGGGAAAAATATATCCAACACAGCCAAGTGTTATTCTCGATTGAGGTTGACAACTTCTATATACTATACATAGATCACATAGAGTCTATCTAGGTGTCTTGATAAATTTGATATGATTAAATCAACTAAAAGGTGATGCTCGGCGAAGGTCAACACGTATCACAATGACACCATTCAAAATTCAATTGAATTTTATGGGAAAATATGTAGACCACCTACCTCATTCATATGATATTCTACTCAACCAATATGGAGTTCTTATTTAGTCTATTTTGGAAGAAATCTATGAAGTGACCAACCACCCTAAAAATATGGAAAATTTTCTTTTACCATTATAACTTCATCTAGAGAATATTAAACAATTAATGATTCAAAAGAAATATGAAGCTTACTAAGAGAAATACATTGGGACTAATTGTTCTTGAATCAGATATCTGATGGAAGAGATATCAATCATCCTAGATTATTCTTGAAGGAGACCCACAATGAAAGGAGGAGATCCAACCCACAATAGGAAGAATAAGGAAACAAAAAAGAGGTAAAATATTTATTTTAAGAAAAATTCCCAATTTCACCCCCAAAACTAGGTTGCATGGTTTGGACACATGGTTTGGCCAAAACGTGTGCGAACCATGCAGCTCCCACTGCCAAAGAAACCCACCACGCATGGTTGGTCCCACACAGTTATCTTAACCATGCAGCAACTATGAGATGAATAGTGAATAGGTACTGAAAATGTGAAACTAACCATGTGGGATAGGTATGGATTTTGGTAAAATGTGCCCAGCTTATATGACACCTTCTACTCATCTAAAACAGGCCACAGAGTTTGATATTGGGGGCTGCCCAATTTCAGACAAACAATTCTCCCTGTTCATACCTTTAGAACATTATATTTTGAATCCTGAATCTCATAAAACACAATGAAACACCCAAGGGGTCCCTTAGTCCTTTATGAAAGTATAAAACTATACATTTAATTGTTGAAAATCTTATAATAATATTCATAATCTCGGTTCAATGAATGATTCTTCCACCAAACAAAAAAGTTCAAATTCCCTTGGAATTTCACCTTGGCACAACACATAGGCTATTACATGGAAGAGTATGAGGAAATATTTTCTATATATGTATCTAGTTTTCCACCCCACCAAGAGGTAGATTTTTCTGTTTAATTGCAACTTGAAATTACCATGATATCTATATCAGCATATCTAATAGCTCCAACATAACTTCAAAAACTAAGGGTGTAGTTTGAGGACTTAGAGAGGAAGGGATTTGATAGACCCTGTGTGTCACCATAGGCATCCCAAGTATTATTCACCAAGAATATAGATGATATTTTGATATTTGGTGTTGATTAGCATTTCGGGAACCAGGCTACTGTAATGAATATAAATCCACTAATGAGGATTGATGATATCTTCGATCCGTTGGCAGGGCCATGATGGTTCTTGATGATTGACCATAGATCAGACTATCACCAGCTTCATATAAACGATGTGGATAGACTGAGAAAATAATTATGAAGTTGGAATGGTAACTATGTGTACATGGTGATTCCTATTGTCATGTTGAATTCCCCAATAGTGTTCATGAGACTCATGAACCAAATATTTCAGCCTTTCTTGTATAGTTTTGTTGTGGTATTCACCATTTATCAATGCTAAAATTTTAGTTCTAGTAAACAGTCATTCTATTAGTGAATTTTTTGTGCTGATAAAGAGATATCATTATGAGTGCTAAATAATACTCACAATGAGTAGTTGCATCATAAAATTCTATATTAGGCTGATAAAACTACTATTTATCATCGATTTTTTAAATAACTGATAAAATCCTTACAGGTTATTATAAAAAGAACCCTAATACATTCACCTTCACTCTCCCCATCAAGCTCTCACAGAACTGTAGGGTCGCCACTTCCACTCTACCGACCATCGCTCCTTACCTTCCTCATCGTCGTCTCTATTATCATCACGGTTTCTATCTCTATTACTCTCACCATCTCTCTATATGCCATCACTCCCTCATAGAACCTACCCCTGAAAGAACTGAACCCTCACCGCTCTTCATTAATGAAGATATCCTCTCAATATCTATGGTATGATATTATTTCTGATCCTCTTTATCTGCTTCTTCTATCTAGGTCCTTACCCCCTCTGACGACCATGCGTGTTGTTTGGACCAGGTTCACCCCCTTGGTTATATACAAACACCATATATGTATAGTAATTGTGTATAGGTGGATTTAATATTAATTTACATTTCTTGGATTGGAAGATGTTCAATTTGATAGGTGTTTGAATATAGGTTCCTCAATGATTATGTGGAATTGGTGTAATGTACCTATGTATTTTTTTCAACTGATGATTATTATATGTTTTAATTTTAACATTATCATATATATGTATTTTATGGCCATGGATTAATTTCTATTGATTTATCATTTTTTTAGAATGACTATATTTTCATAAAATTATAATTAGAAATAAATGCATCCATGTTATCGTGGATTCTATTAACTTTGTTTGTTGTTATATAATTTTTTACAAGAAATTATATATAATCATTTTTACAATACAAGGATTCAATTTATTTTGAATTTATTTTGGTTTTCTAGATGTTGATATTTCAATTCGCTCTTGATTTTATTCTTAAATAGAGTAAAGAATTATCAATTAAATAACATTTTAAGATATTAAATTTCATGAATAAATATTATCATGTTGTGAATGGATTTGAAAGATGTAATTTTTATTGATTTGAATGACTATATGGAATTTGGTGAGAATATTGTAAAATGGTGATAATGTGTTATGTATTTTTCATTGGAAA
The DNA here is from genome assembly GCA_963277665.1 of Viscum album. NCBI lineage: Eukaryota > Viridiplantae > Streptophyta > Magnoliopsida > Santalales > Viscaceae > Viscum > Viscum album. The sequence goes on along the minus strand of OY728164.1, from coordinate 354,934,830 downwards.
ATTTAAATATTTCATAATTCTATTCCATATAAATTAACTATGATTATATTCATTTGTTTCATGCCTCGGTGTTCGTGAATTGATCTTAAATTCCATAGTTATTTTATGATTTCATTAGTGTTGGGGGAAGACTAGAACGTTTATGTTTAGTTTTTCTTTATTATAATTTTATATTTATTTTTATGGTGGTTTTTTAGTATGAATAGTTTGGTTATTAGGACGTCGTAATATTTGAGAAACCCAATACTAATTTAAATGACATTTAACTAGAATAAAACATTAATTAAATGGTTATTTGAAATGGTGGAATACTTGGTTGAAGGATTATGATACACTTTATAATTATAATGATTTTTTATTTTCATATACATATATCAAAATATTTTCTTTTTTAGTCATGGGAATTTTTCTTAATGGTGAGGGGTAAAATTTGGATTTCAAGTTTTCATTTTTTTAGTATTTATATTTTTTTAAGATTTCTGCATGTGTAAAATGATTATTTTCATATTTAATGGATGAGGTTATTAAGAGTGTTTATTTTATGTAGTGTTACTGTTCATGAGTAATTTGAAATGTTTTTAGTGTATTTTAATAAATGGGTGTGTTATTTGATGTAATCTCATTATTTTTATTAAATTAGTATTATAAGTTTTCTTACACAGAACTTTTTTTCAAAATATTCTAGGGTATTCTAAATGAAATGATTTTAAATACAATTATCTAAGATTATTTTAATGATTTTTTTCAGATGAGAATTTATTTCTATCGATTAATTAAAAAATAAATGGTCAATTTTAATAATTTCAATAATTTTAAAAATTATACAAATTTAATTGTTTTAATATTATTTTAAAAATATATCCTATGAATATAAGTGATTTTTATATAAATTTTTAAAAAAATTAGATAACATTTATGACATATATATTTATATATATTTTATTCCCTGTATTATATTAATTATTCATAGTGATTTAATTATTCTTTTTTAATATCGGATTCAACTATTTAACTTTAATATTATTTTGATCATTGTTTGGTAAAATTAATTATTTATGTTATAAAACATGGGTTTTTCATATAACATATTTAATAAAATGGAATTTTTTTAAAATAATTAATAAATTTCATGAATTATTTTCTTTATAATTTGAAATGATATATTTAATGTATGTTGCTTATGATGTTACATTTGTTTAACATTAAAGTGATTTTAGAAATTGCGTATTAAAATGTTTAATGAATAATGATCCGTTCAGTGTTATTTAAAATTGATTTCAATAGTTGATTATATTTTATTTCACAATGATTGATTGAAATATATTTTTGATTAATCACCTATAATTTAAACTCAGTTGATAGTTTAAATCATTAATCACCTTTGATTTCCATCTTAGAAACGTTTGGTTCAAGCTTATAGGGGATAATATTAACACAAATTCAATGAAATATGGGTTGAGAAGCTATCTGAGTTCTTATATCAGGGAAAATTTAAAATCCAATACAATTAGAAATATTATTTATGAATCCACTACCCATAGTCTAACACCCTTTATAAATAATATTATTAATAAAATATTTTATTGGTAAAAATAATTGGTAAAGTTTTGATTATTTTTAGCTAATATGATCAAACTATATATTCTATTATTGAATTCTTATATTAAGAAGTAAGTTGAATGAATTTATCACATCAACCAATTGAATTATATTTTAACATTGATCACTGAACTCTTATCAAAACAAATCCATAAAATTAGTGATTGGTTTGGTTTGTATATGGAGTTTGAAACTATAAAAAGGAAATAATGTTTTTTCTTGGTATCGTCAACTAAATCCATCTAATCCCATTAAGGATCCCCTTGTAGTGATCATATTGTTGTTGTTTCTTTTTTGAAATTTAGAAGATAAACTAATAAATGTTGTGTGGTGACTTGAAGACTCCCTATGTTGAGAACATTTTGAATTCAGGAGACAACTATCATTCTCATCAACTTCATCTCCTAAACAGATATTACCTGAAAATAGATATTACTCTATTTTCTATGATTCAACCCCAATATCTTCTTGTCATTCACCTTTTTAGCTTGGACTTTCAAAATCCTTCTGAATTTATCTAAAACATTCAAATTTTGGGTTCCAATATTTTAAAGGTCCATTTTTTGTATTTATTTATTTTTTAAAATATTATTATTACCAAATAAAATAAGATGTATATGAATTGAAATTTTTATGGATTCCAATCACATGAAAAAAGAGTATGAATATGGGGTAAAAGATTTCATTATGTTTGAATAATATCATGCATATGAACCTTCTAAAATTATTTTTCTAATGTTTACTATGTTGTTATTCCAAACTAATATTTCCAAAGGAGTTGTTAGAACACTTCATCTACAATGGAATAGATCAATGATAAAAATGTTTGACTAAACATGATGAAAAAGATAATGTATCTAGTGACTTGGATGACACTACATTTTATGGATTATGTAATATGATTACAGGAATGTACAATGAATAAGACCATATCGAGGATGTGATGACATGTGTGAATGAAAATGATGATTATATGGAATAAATAATAATTAATGTTTAATATAAACATCATGATTGTAAAATAATTTCTGATAATGATGGTTGCACTAAATATACAGCACTATCAGTCATATTAAAGAAGTATAATTCATATCATAGAAATGGATGGAGTGATGGAAATTTTACTGAAAAACATTCTCTATTGAATGATATTGTCCCACATAATAATGGGCTTCCTAGATGAACATATGCTACATAACGAATTATATGTTCAATGTATATGATCATTGAATGAATATGTGCTTGTATAAATAACAATATACAATTTCTCAAGGACAAAAATTATCTTGAATAACTCCCCTTGTGTGCTCCTTCTTGATATGAGAAACATGAATTGAGTCCAACAAAAGTTGTATGTTACATTAAAATCATTGCAATGTTTATGAACCTATATATAATTTTGGTCAGTAAAAGTCTATTGAAAAGGAATGAAAATACAAATAAATAAATATGGGAAACATCATAATCCAGAATACTCTCCTCGGTTTAATAAAATTGATCATTACTATCCAAAATTTGGAAATGATTTATGAAAACTTATCTTGCAATATCTACAGAGGGATTGAATCCTTTTGGATTTCAATGTATCATTCATAGTACATAGACAATTATGTTTTCAAATTATAACATACCCCCATGGTTATGCATGAAATGAAAAAAATCTGTTATCTGTGCATATATTAGGACCAAAATAACCAGTTAATGATATTGATGTTTATTTGGATCAATTGACAATGTATTTAAAATTATCACGGGATTTATGTATTACATTTTATGATTTATATTAAAATTAAAATTTCATTTTAATGTTCCATGTTGTATGAGGTGATAAATCTCTTTCCCCCTTATTAAGAATTTTTAGGATATAGAATTAAAGGAACTGAAGGTTGTATCATTTGTGAACAAGGCACATAGTTAATTAGGATGAAGCATTAATCAAATACATTATTTCTAGTACATCGTGTATTTCTACCCCAACAACATAAATACCAAATCTTGGATGATATCATTCTATGGGTGTTCAGAAGAATGACAATGTAATCACCACTAATAGGTGATCACCTATTTTAGAAAGTAAAATAAATTGACAATACATTTGTTAAAACATTTTACAAAACCCTTATGAAAATTGGTTGGAAAAAGAGATTTATTTTTTTGAATTACCATATTAGAATCAGTTGTACTCCATGAATTTTCTTGATTTTCTTATAGTTTAAAAAAATACACATGATAACATCATTGTAATATTACTAAATTCACTCGAAAAAAACAATGTATTTAATTAATCCTAGGTTGTACATTGTTCACATTAGAATATGGGAATATTTAGCACCAGTGAAGGGTGAAAAATAGGCCTTTCTTCTTCTAGTTTCTTACACTCTTTCTAGGATATAGAGATATCAGTTGTAAAACTTCTTGTATGATATTAATATTTCATAGTAATTCATCGAATATCAAGAATATCATTTCAATGACTGATTTAAAGTTAAATGGTTTGAAATCACATGACTTTTCATGTATTGATGAAAGATAAAATTCCTATCGATTTACATTGCATTTTCCTCAGGAATGATTTTAATACATTAACCAATATATATATATTTTTCAAATCTATATGCAACAAATTTAGAGACTCAAAAAAACTAAAAACTAGTGAAACATAAATTGATATCTTATTAATTGAATTTTAAATGTTCTTCAAACAAACATTATTTGATATACTGGTTCAATTGATGGTTTAGTTGGTGAGAGTGATTTTAATATGTCTTCCTATACATTATATATAGATGTACGCCATTGAAAAATATATAATGATTTTGAAATGGTACTTCAAAAATAATATTCTTCATCAGGGCTGCATTGGGGAGTGATATCTTGTTGATGAAGTCATTTAATTCTGTACCAACTACCTGTCTATTATGGAAATAATTCTTCAAGGGAAATATAATCACATTGGTGGATTGTGGATGATGGAAGTTCTGGAATAGATGTTGTCACAATCAATATTACAGATAGAAATCAGGACCACGTTTATGTTTTTCATAATATTTTAGAGGTTTCCCCTTATATTTAAACCTGAAAATAAATTCATAGGCATTTTAAATCTTAAAGGGATAAAATATGGATATTAAATACACAGAATAAATAAACTATAATATAGTTCTGAGAATATATTTTTTACGATTTAAATTAAAATATGAATTCAAATTTACAATGAATTCTATGGATATCTAAATGATTATGTGTGTATGTTTTATCTTATAATGATTTTATAATTAATGGTTATATGTTCTATGAAATTAAACATGATTAAGGTAGTACCACGAAAAATTGTGAAGTTATAATTGTGGATGAAATGAAGCCTGTATATTGTAATGAGGACATAAATTCAATTTATATGAATAGTTCATAATTGGGAATCATCAAATAAATATGGGTGTTGGATTATCCGACATTCCATCTGTCGATTATTAAATAAATGTGGGTTGATAATTGGAGTGTTATTAAAATAGATGAATTGGGATTCATGATAGTGGATTTCAGTATGGAAGGGTACAAAGAAGAACTGTTGGTAATGGAATAATAGGATGTTTAAATATTTTATATTCAATATCCTGCAAATTAAAAGTGGTCAATTATTCTATTATCTACCAAATTGCTAATGGGTTTAATCAAAATTCAATTACGGATGACAATCTCATTGGGTTGTTGTAATCATTTCGTAGTGGTATTAATGTAGATGGGGTCTTTTATGTTATAGGAGACAACAATGATGGATTTTGGATTCCTGATAGAGTTCTTTAATCACATCAACCTTTAAAAAAGATTTCAATAATCTGGTTAAATATTTTTTTGTAATATATACTACATTTCTTTGTGTTATTATCTAATAAATGTTGTATTTACATAATATAAGTTAAATATTGAAACACATTTGCAGATAACGACTTATGCATGTGTTGATTATCTTAATCCGGAGGAATAATAGGTTTCTCAAACTGCTGTTATTCCTATTGCAAGGGAATAATAACCTTCTATGAATGTTGATGCTAGCAATAATGACAAATAACATATAAATAATTTTAAACATATTTAAATGGAAGATGGTGAAGATCTGATGTCTCATAAAAAATAAGAGCCCCATATAATGATTATGTTAACAAAAAAATTAAGGTGAAAAGCAATGTCATAAAATTCAAGATCATATGGAATGATTTTGACCATCCTGTTAACCCCAACAAGTCCATATTCAAGAGTTTTATTGGTATCATCAATCGTAAGTGAATTATGATTTATGTAGATTCATGGAACCATATTGTTCCCATGACTAAGACATTTAATTGGGAATAGATTAGGGAAACATTATGATATCCTTTCTTTATTTTACTAAAAATAATAATAATGAAACACTTAATTACTTTTCATTATCCCTTATAGAGTGTAATTATAATAGATAGCTCCCATAATAAATATTTATTAATTATTTATCCTAAGGATCATAGATTATATCATACAATTATAATGAAACTTCATCTCAAATATATTAAAAGGAAAATAAAACCTCACCCATCACATATGTATGAAAAAATGATAAGACTGGAAGCATATGATTCATTTACTGGCCATAATGAGGAGATGTATTTTTATGTTCATTGTGTCCGGTACATCATTGTTTTAAAATATGTGTATTCATCACTTTGATTAATAATTATTAATTTATGAAATAGAAACTGAGTGATGAAAATAACCAACGGGATTCAAAACCAATGTAACCCTACCATAATGCAAGGATGTGGTATACTTCACTTGAAAAAAACAATTGGTACCTGTTTTTAAAATATCATAATAATTTTATGTTACATGAAGCAAAAAAATAATTATGTTCGTAAGTTTATATATAGATTGATGAATCCAAATCAAAATCCACTTCCATCCCAAATCATGTGATATTTAAGGTGTAACATGTAAATAATTATGAGATAGTAAAATATGATAACACACAAAAAGGGTTGGAAACATTTATAAGTATGACTTAAAAAAATTTCCCTCTAAATAATTATTACATATTAATGATTTCTTATTTTATAATATATTTACTCTATAGATTATACATAGGAAAAAAATATTTATACTAGATGAAAACCTACTATCAGTTTCCTTGAAGCATCCAGAATAGTATGTATGTGTTAGAGGTGTGGGTTTTGGGGGGACACCCAGAACATATTTTGAGAAAAGAAATGAATAGAGGGGTAAATATAAACAAATAAAAAAGGTGAAGGCATGATTAGCTTCCTTTGAAGAAAAATTTCATTGGTTGTTTGAGTTTCTAGAAAACTGTATGGATGGTATGAAAATAGAAGAAGAATCTCAAGAATAATCACTTTGTGAAGATACCCCCAAGCCACCAACATTGAGGTGAGATATTCCCCACAAAGAGTAGTCTATGATGATGTAATAAATATTATCATAATTGTTTCTTTGAAATTTTATTCAAGTAAACAATGATAAATTTCTTGTACTAATAAAATATAGAGATGAAATTTCTATGATTTATATCATTCAACACCTACCCATAACCTTACATTAAGGGATACATTGTTCTATATACATGGAGACACTCTATTGGATATGGAAATTTTAACAGGTCATATAAGATTATGGGTTATCACAACTCCTAATCTGAGTATCAAGCTACCTATTCAACATAATGATGTAAATATTTATATGGTCTAAGAGGCTATTGGAACATTAATACAATGAACATAAGATCATATACTAAAACATCGACACGGAGGAATTCATTTCAAATTTATTTTTCATGCTAAAACATTCACAAATAATGAAATTTATTGAACTGATGAGTGTTTTTACCAAGAGAAAAGGGGGAGGGGTGAAATGAATGGATGAATCAACATAATATAATGGATCTACCAACCAATCAAAAATATCATCCCAGTGAACCTTTATCAAACTGGTTGAATATCTATATTTACTGACATTGAAGGTTCATGTAGATATAGGGTTATTATGTGGTAGTAATCACATAGTTGATTTTGAAGAACAAATATATGGAGAGGACATTTCGGGCTACTTTTCCCTTTAGAATTTAAATAAAATCCTTAAGTATAAATGTCATGGAGTCTCAGTTATATATGTATACATGATGTGAATTTTCGTAATTTATTTTTCCAATAGATGGTCCACTATGTTAATTATGACTAAATACAATTCATAATTTTTATATGAATCTATATCAATAATGTTTCAAGGGAGAACCCTATGAACATAAATATGAATCATTAGTCCTCACATCACTTCAACAGACCAAACCAAAAATGTAATCAACTAAAATAGATGAAATAGTAGCAAAACTGGCCGCAACATTTAAAATATAATCTAAGAATGACGGAATTTTCTTATTTACAACAATAATATGGTTAAACATTACAATTTATTCATATCAAATATATTTTCATTAATTTAATTACTTATTTATTTAATTTGGAATAATTAGGTATTAATTGCAATCAATTTGCATAATCCAATTATTTATTTCCTATTTTCCTTGCATGGATATCCAAAAAATCGAACACACATGATGAAATTTTCCATTTTTTATTACACTATCCAATGTTTTAGAACAAAAAATAATGTTAAATATATTATATTATGGTTTAATGATAATTTTTTATAATAGAACTACGTTTAAATATCATTAAAACCATGGCTTGAGGACATTCCATGTGTATACGGATCTCATCGTCTTCTATAATTGGATAAGTATAAGGGCATATATAATAATATTTCACTATAAAAAACATATAAAAAAAGTTCAATTTTTTTAAAATATTTATAATGTTTCTAAAACAAATACCAATAGATAATATTGTGGTTACTATGTTCATAAATTTATGATAGATATCATATACCACCTACAAACTAGCACCCCTGAAGTGGTATTTTTTAATATAAATTCTATTTTATTTAAAATATTTATTAATCCTTTGTGTATTTATATTTATTCAATACTAACTTGACTTAAAAAATTTCTCATATTCAAAATATGAAATAGATTTGTTTGGAAATGACCTGGAATCATACTTTATGTTAGAATGTAAACATATATCAAGAAGAAGTGACTACCTAAAAATTATTATATTTATTTTCTCACCATTTTATCATCTATTTTAGTTAAATTTCTCAAAAAAAATTCTAAAACATTTTTGTTTAATTTTTATTTATATCATAAATTACATAATTCTGAAACAATGATGATTCAATCTTGCACGAGGATCATGCACTCAATAAATATTATGCACTCATAATGATGTAATTTTCTTTTTATTCTCAATTTTATTAAAATTAATTGTTATCAAACAACAATATTGTCAGAAAAAAAATATTGATTAATATATTTTTGGATAAAAACATGATGGAATCCACCATACATTAATCTAATACATGGTGTACCTGGTATGACGCAAATTGCATGGTTTCAATATAAAATAGATATTTTATTAGTCTATTATTTCATATTTATATTTAATTTATTTATCTATAGTATTACTAATATAAATATTTTTTTCTTATATAGGTGGATTCGTTTTCTCGTGTTGGGGTAGTTTGTTTGAAGCTTGTCATGATCATGATGAATTGGAATTCAATACTACAACGAAGATTATGAAATTAAACAAATGGGTCAAGAATGTATACAAACATTATAAGAATGTGATTCCTACTACTTATTTAATTTATTGTATCATAATTTTATCTATTATTTTTAATTTATTTTCCTTGTCATTTTTATCTAATACTTATTTATATTTTTTTCACATATCTTTTAGGAATTCATATTTTGATTTCAACTACACTCAAAAATCCATAAAAGAAAGAACATGTTCCTGTCTAATGGAAGAGGAAACCTCATACTTCCTGAAACATGTAATGTTTGAAGTATCATGGGGTTTCCTCTTCATTATAATGGAACATTTTCCCTCTTTTCTGAATTTTTGGTTGTAGTTAAAATTTAACCACATATCACATACTCTATTTTTGGAACCTCAATTTGATACACAATGTTCTCTATATGACTCAAACTATATGTTTTTGGTATATATTTTATATCTTTGTTCAAAACTCATATCACATTCTCAAAACTAATAAAACACATTATGATTTCTCTGATATATAGTAAAACAATTCATAATTAATTTCAAACATGTAGGAATCAACTGTACCTAAATCCAACAGACGGTGTGTCTGTTATGACTTAATGTGTGTCTTTTTTTAGTTAAAATTAACATTTTAGTAAAAAATAAAAGTGATATACTAAAAACCAATCAAACACATTTTTATTGTTTTCATACCTTTTATAAAAGTATCCATAAGTCAATTTTGACTTATAGGAATCATCCTCACCACAATATGATACATGGTGTGGTCGGTATAACTCGATGTATACATTATCAGTTTAAAATTGACAGGTTAGTTCAAAACAATTGTCACTCACTAAAAACTTGGAAAAAACACCTGGATTGTCTTGATAATTTATTAAAAAGATCCATAAGTAATATTTCACATATATTAATTAGTCTCATGTCAAACCGACACATGATATGACCTATTTGACTCAAAGATCATGTTTTCATCTTAGAATGACATTTTAATAAAAAAACAGAGGTTGCAAAATCAAAACCAAAAAAACACATTCATTCTATATTAATACATTAGAAAAATCATTTATAAATAAAAAATTTTGTAGGAATTATCCTCAGATTAATACTATGAAAGGTGTGACAATGAATGGATCTAAGTGTGTATTTTTATTTTAAATTGGCATATTAGTAGAAAGGACATGTGACATACTCAAACCCAAGAAAAAAATATTAATATTAATATTACAAATTATGAAAATTATAAAAAAATTATTTTTGATTGGTAAGAATTACCCACACCTAAATCCAATACATGGTGTACCCAATATGGATCTAATTTTACATTATCAATATAAAATTGACATTTTAGTTCAATACCAATGGCACTTACTGAAAACTGAGACGAAAAACATGGATATACTTATAATTTATAATAACGATTCATTAACCATTTTTTGATGTGTATAAAACATCATCACCTCGAAATGACACATGATGAGAATTGTATGTATCAAAGATTGTGTTTCTTGTTTAAAATTACATTTTAGTAAAAACTCAATTGACATACTCAAAATTGGAAAAAATAATAATTATTATTATTGTACATAAGAAAAATTTCCCATAAATCATTTTTGACATGTATGAATTATCCTCTCCTCAATCTGATGCACCGTGTAACCAGTGTGACTCCAACAGTGTCTTATTATTTAAAACTGACATTTTAGTAAAAATGAAATGTGACATATTCAAAACCATTAAAATGAATTTGGATTGTTTTTAAACATTATCAAAATTATCTATAAGTCATTTATGACATGTAGGAATCAGTTTCACATCAATCTAATACATGGTGTTCCTGGTATGACTCAAAGTGTATGTTATCAGTTTAAAACTAACATTTTAGTTCAAAATGTTTCTCACCGACTAAAAAACAAGAATACATGATCAGATTATCATGATACTTTAGTAAAAAAAATCATAAATCATTTTTGATGTGTATGAATTAGTCTCATGTCAAATTTCCACATGATGTGATCTATAAGACTCAAAGTGGGTGTTTCCCATTTAAAATAATTTTTTGTTGAAAAACACAAGTGTCATACTCAAAATTGATAAAACACATTTACATTATTTTTGTACGTTTTCAAAGCAATCGATAATTAATTTTTGATTTTTATGATTTATGAGAACCTTAATCCCACAAAGGGTGTGACCGGTATGATTTCATGTGTGTCTTTTTATTTAAAATTTGAATTTTAGTAAAAAAATACAAGTGTGTTACCAAAAAACATGATAACACATTTAGATTGTTTTGGTACATTTGGAAAATGATAAAAAATTCATTTTTGTGATGTAGGAACCAACCATACCTCTGTCTGATACATTGTGTTTTTGATATGACTCAATGGGTCTGTTATCAATATGAAATTGACATTTTTTTAATAAGTGTGTTACTCTTTGAAAACCAAGAAAACACACTTTTATTTTCCTAAAACTTTAGTGATATGATTCATAAGTAAATTTTCTTGTGTAATAATTTATATCATTTCAAATCAACAAATTATGTGTCATGTATGACTCAAAGTGCCTGTTTCCAGTTTAAAATTAAATTTTCGTAGAAACATTTAAGATACATAAAACTGATAAGATACATTCAGATTATTTTTTACATCATCAAAAGAATACATAAGTCATTTTTTGATGTGTAAGAATTAATCACACCTCATTTCGACACATAGTGCGACCGATAAGATTGTAAGAGAGTTTTTTATTTATAATTTACTATTTTGTAAAAAAGACAAGTGAAATACTCAAAACCATGAAAAAAAATCCATTTTGTTTTGATACTTTTTCAAAATGGTTCATAAGTCATTTTTTATGTGTATGAATCATATGAACTTAAATTTGTTACAAAATGTGCCTCATATGACTCAATATTCCCCTTATCTATCTAAAATTGACATTTTAAATCAAAACATTTATCACTCACTGAAAATGAATTTTAGTAAATCATAATGTGACTGGTATCACTAAGAGCTCATATTTTCAGTTTCATAAGGAATTTTAGTAAAATTGATAGGTGACATACTCAAAACTCAGCAAACACATTCATATTATTTCAATATTTAAAAAAAATCATTCTTAATTTTTTATGAGTAGAAAGTATCCCCACATCAATCTGATTCATGGTGTGTTCTGCGTAACTCTAAGTGTGTCCTTCTATTTAAAATTTACATTTTAGTAAAAAATAAAATTGACATTCTCAAAACTATAAAAACGCATTAGGATTGTTTTGATACTTTAAAAAAATGATCCATAAGTCATTTTGACAAGTAGGCATCAACCACACCACAATCTGATACATAGTGTGCCAGGTATGACTCAATGTGTCCATTATCAGTTTAAAATTTAAATAATAGATCAAAATGTGTGCCACTCATTGAAAACGAATAAAATTAACTTTGATTATCTTGATACATGAGGATAACAATTCATAAATCAGTTTTGACATGAGAGAATTCATATTACATAAAAAATATTTTTGATGTGATCGGTATCACTCAATGTGCATGTTTTCTGTTTCCAATAACAATTAGTAAAAAATACCCGTGACAAAGTCAAAAACCTGAAAAAAAATCTCAATTTTTTGATACTTTTGGAAGACAGTACATAAGTCATTTGTGACATGTTGTAATTAACACCACCCCAATATGATCCACAGTGTGTCTATTATGAATCTATATGTGTCCTTTTATTTAAAATTATCATTTTATTCATGTATTATTTCATATTATGTTTAATTTATTTATTTATTATATTACTAACATTATAATTATTTTCATTTACAGGTGGATTATTTTTAACAAGTTTGGGTGGTTTCTTTAGAAACTAATACAATGGTCATGATTTTTCTAGAGGGGGTCGGTTGCCCAAGACAATGATTTATTAATATTTTTTAATTATTATAATAGTACTTGATAATGTAATTGTACAGAAAATATTTTTAAATTTGTATAATATAGTATTTTTATATTTGTGATGTAATTTTTATTCCAATTAAATTAATAATTTCACATTTGTGTTCATGTTGTTGGAGTATTTTGTAGTAATTCTGAAAACACACTATTGTAGTGGGTCCATTATCAGTGCCAACAAAAGCACCGAAAAAGTGTGACCTTTATTTTTTATTTTTTAGCATTGATAAATTTACCCATTTATTAGAACTGATAAAGGCCCCCATGTTGATGGCGTTGAGGTAAACAATTATTTTTAGCCATATTAAAGCCTTTTTTGTGCCCTATTAAAGGCCTAAACTTTGGTATTGTTTTATGCTTATAGTCTAAGGAGGAGCACATGAGATGCTTGAGGATGTTTCTGAACATTCTCTATGAAAACTATCTATATTGTAAAATATCTATGTTTCAGTGATAGATTATTGAGGAGCACTTTGTAAGACATGTCACCTATGTTGATGTTGTATTAGTGGACCCAAAAAATGTTCAGGTAGTGTTATCTTGGTAGCCACCTAAGAGCATAAAAAATGAGTGAACATTCGATAAGTTAGCATGATACGATCAATGTTTATCCCTGATTTTACCAAATTATTAGCTCCCTTAACATCTTTGACTCAAAAGGGATAAACCTTCAGGTGGACAGAGAGGTACATACCTACATTAAAGGAGTTGTGGAAGATATTGATGAGCACCCCTATATTGATATTTCGATAGGAGGGTGTTGCGTATATGGTGTTTAGGGATGTATTAGGGACCTGACTAGCATGGGTTATGATATATAATTAAGAATTGATTACCTATGTCTCATTTCAGTTGAGACCACACAGTAAGAACTATGTGAAACACGATAACGGGTGGTCAGTAGTAGTCTTTGCAATGGGGATGTGGTGAAACTACCTTATGGGTGAATGGTTTATTATTTATTCTGTCCCCAAGAGTATCAAGTACATATTATACAAGAATTATTTTAACTTTACGTAAATATTATAGCTATAATTACTAAAGGATTATGATTTTCAGATTTCCTATACTTCTTAGAAGGGGAACATGGAGGGAAATGATCTTGGGAGGATATCATGTTCTTAGTTGTTGGTGAGTAATTGGAGTTGTTATCCTTGATTCAATTGTCCTTTGTGGATGAGTACAATTAATATTATATCTAATCAATGAATGTTACCCCCACCACTTTTACAGTGTGTTAGGGAGACTTAGTATGGACATACCTATTATGAGAACATATATGCTCAGATATGCACTAGACGTTCCCATGATGTATTTTTTAAAGTTGGAGAGTATGTTATACATTTTAAATTATGATCAATGGCTCTAGTGTTGTTGTGAGAGGAGGTAATGAATTATTTCATACATTTCCTTTGGTGGTACGTCTATGTGTGGTGAAGATGTACCAAGACCTCCAGTGTAATTTTTTGAGTATATTCATGAAAAAGTTTTTAGTAGAGTTTTTCTCGTAATGCCTCATTTTCAGCAGGAGAAGGCTGATCACCATGTTCCAGTAGGTTTTTCTCTACCTCTTCAGGTGCTATATTTTAAGTGGTAAAATATATATATGGAAATCATGTGGCGTCTACCATATAAGTCTAGAAGAAACAATTCCATTTAGTTGATCTAAAATCGATTCACCATGTCACCAAACATCCAAGATATTCGAGAGAACAGTTTAGTAGTGATTTTGGGACACCTTTAAATATAGGAGATATTTCATATCTATAAATTTCCATTGATGATTATTTTAGACTGTGATTCATAATTCATTTCATGATTATGGAGAGGAATATAGGAGGCCATTTGGAATCAATTCTGTTTGAGCATAATGTTTCACCCCCATAATGATGACCAAAAATAGAGGTCCATTTAGGTTTATGAAGAAATTATATAGCCTCTAATGTAGGCATTTTTTCATAGTTGTAAGTATCACCTACCTTGTTGGAGTTTTTGTACAATAATCGTTAGCATTCCACCATTAGTATGGAAACATTCAAGGCCTTTTATGGGTGAATCTAAAGGTCCCCACTTGGTTGGACCGTTCCAAGGGAGTCACCACTCCCTCGATCAGAGTTGGTTTGAGATATGAAAAATAAGGTATATGTTATCCATTATTGTATAAGGATTGAATACAGAAATCATACGACCTATACATATCAATGTTGTAGGGCTTTAGTGTTCTAGGAGGGAGACCATCTGTTCTCGAATGTCTCACCTCGATAAGGATTGAGAAGATTTGGATTGGGAGGAAAGATATCTCTGAGATTCATTAAACCTTTCTAGAAACTATATAGAGATGGAAAGGTTGTGTACCTCATGGATTTACAACCCCAGTTAAACTAGGTACATGACATCTTCCATGTGTTGTGGTTGAGGAGGAACATTCACGACTCATCACATGTTACAGACTATGGAGAGATGGACTTTTAGGTTGAAACTATATTTTCGGTGTACTCAATAGATATTGTGTAATAGTGGGATAGGATCCTCCATGGATGAGTGATTCCTTTGGTGCATGTCTAGTGGTAGAACAAGAATCATCCAGAGATCACGAGTGATGTGGATACGTAGATGCCAGCTTAGTACCCACATCTTTTTGAGTTGTATTTTTTACCTTTTAGGGAATAAATACCTATGTTTGGGAGAATTTAATGTCTCCTTTTTTACTATATTATCCTTGTAATATATATAATTATATTTTCGGATCCATGTGCTAAGATTGTGTGAGATTCCATGGCCATGTGAGCCTGGAATTTATATCTTAAAAATATTAAATATAATAATATCACATGTACACAATTTTAATGAAAATGATGAATATTAATTGAAAGGAGACTCTGATAAAAAATCAAATTCCACCATTTAGTTTAGAGTATGGGTTATATCCAAGTTTTAAAATAATATTTTTTTGTGTCATGTGTTTTTGGAATATTCATCACTAGTGAAAACAAACAAGTAATGAAATTCAATTAATTTATTTTATTTTTTTTTGTTGATGAAAATACCTAGGATGGTCTATTTAAAACTCATTATTGACAATTACTAGGGTTTTCTATATAACCTTGAGAATTGAGAGGAGTACTTTGAGGATCATTTATGAAAATGAGATCGTAGAACTTCAGTTGGAGTATCGCACAAATTTCTAATGAGGACACATCTTTTGGATCTCAGAAATGACTATGATGAAACATTTTAATTCATAAGGGATTTCTCCAAACCCTAAGTAGGACATTTATTTTATTTTATTATGATAAACACGAACCAATCAATTTATTTATTTATTCATAGATCGATCGTATTGTAAGTATGGGATTATTTAATTGGAGTTTGGGGATTTCTCTATCTCATAAATTTATATATGATGATTAATCATTATAATGGAAATTAATAGATACCAACATGAACATTTTTTGAGTTCAATTACTCTGGTTTTTTGTGCATGAATACCCAATTTTTTATTCGTTCATCACTGACATTCATTTTGGATGATGGTTCAAAAATTCCAGATAATCAATCATTGCACACCACTTTTTTGGAACAATACATTGATGCCAAGTATCAAGATTCATGTTGATGATGGGATTGACCCAAGGCAATGGTGATAATGGATCCAGATCATATTAGAGTTATTAAATAAGGGATTGACATGTAGTGATAGGATGTCATGACCAGATGGTTTTATGTGTGAATAATATAGTCATATTCCGATAACTTATGAAAAAAAGGTTCGATCAGACCGGATCCATGTTTACTATATTTATTCATAATTGATTCAGATATCAAAGGAGTCACAAATTTTGTATGAATTTTTTCATGGGTTATGTAAAATTCAACATTACACAAAGTGCAATTCATAATTACACATTGTGTGGGGCCTAGTTTATGGCACTAGGGTATCCATAGAAAAGATATGGATCACATGTTGTGTATTCATTACCACACATCTTGTGACCATGGGTGGTATATAGACATGTGCTATGGGAGTACACGACTAAAATAATTGATCGAGTATATATGATGAGCTATTTACTGGGATATGGATATATATACAGTGGAATAGCCTGAAGTACACAATAATGGGAAGTGGTATAAGGGAATTAAAACATGAAAGTCCATGATTAAAGATACACACTATGTTCCCTACTTACATACCATGTAATATTTTAGAGAAGTCATAGATTCCGTTGACTTGTTATCATGGACTATTTTCCTTAGTTTATGTTCAATTTTTCATATTCTATTAGGGTATAGTTTGGAATTATATGTCAATCACATGATTGTGATCCTATATATGTGACTAATTTCAAATTGAGTTTCATTATCCTCATACAAGGATCTAAGTAGGATCCTCTACCATATTCTTCCCAAGGTGGGGATCATAGTATCAACATGACCAACATTACTTGGGGGTTGGTCTACTAATTAGTATGTTAGTACAGATTGTGTTAGTAGGTATTACATCATTTCCCTAGGTGTGATCCTCATATAGGTATCAATCTATTCCTAATTCTTATGTGTATCATTTATACGGTGAGACCCAACAAGTAGAAAATATCTTATGGTTGTCATCTATGTTATCAGACTCGCGTATTAAGTTCTCTCGGGAATGTGTTTCAACAGAATCCCAAGTATAATCTTAGATCAACAATGTGGTTGTGACTTTACCTTGAAAATAATTTTCTGTTATGATTATATCAAGATTTTATCATTTTATGTATTACATATTTTTTGGAATCCATTATGATGAGATGAATTCTATATTGATGCTTATGTTTGGTTTTTTAGAGTTCCATGATGTCTGTTGGTATTCTCACCACTAATTGGGATCTATACACACACTTTATGTATTACAGAAATTACTAGGAACATGACATGATTCTTAGTGGACTGGGATCAGAAAAAGATTAGTTTGTGCTATATATACCATGGTGTGTACCAGAAGTCCCATTTGATTTAATTAACCTATTTAAAGTAGGTTGGAACTCTTTATAGTTTTGATAGTCTTGTATTTGGTCCATTATGTTTTAAATCATTATTAAAATTATATATTGTGGGATTTATATGTATGCATTCATTGGTAGAAATTGTTTTACATTTCAAATTTTTATGGGCTTGGAGATGATTGTGTTCATATAGCTACCATAGGCTATGTTCTCCCATGTAATTTTTATTCCAACTCGGTGCTAGTCACCAATCTCTGGACTATTATAGGTAGGCTTGGGGTAGTCACACTGGGCTTACCGCAGTCTAGGTGGGCCCCAATGGGTTGGGTCATTACACATCACATATCCAATGAAATGAACAGATAAATAAATATTTTTAATGAATCAATATGCATATCATGACCAAGTAGTAAAATAAGAATATATAATGATCATCCAACTAATGAAATCTCAAAGGAACCAAATATAAAAATCCATGATGTTAGGGTATACCAATCTAAACCACTAAGATGCATAAAGGAACATTATATGACATATCTGACTCCTTAAATCATAAAACATTAGTAACTCTGAAAGGATACCCCATAGTTTCCATGGAATCAAGGTAACCTCACATTGTAAGAGTTTTCTTCACCAGTTCTTATTCATGTTTAGTTTTTTCACCATACATTAAGGTATCCTCAATGTGATTTATTTAATTATTCTTTTCCTTAAAAAAAATCCTGTTTCAGAAAAAAATTTCACGGAAAAAAAATCATTCAAATCTATGACCACAATTTCATAAAACATTTTCTATAGAAATTGACTCCCCTTTTATGCTCAATAGAAAATTTCCATTTAAAAAGTATCTTTGAGAAATTTTTTCAAGCACATATAGCATATTAAATTTGGTTTCTATTGAAACTCATTTTGAAAAACCCTTTAATTAAACCAAAATATAAAATCAATTTCCAAAGATAAATTTTATAATCAAAACCCAATGAATGAATCACATGAACTCTATGATTTCCAAGGGATTGACTGTATAATAAAGAATCAATCCTAAAGAGTGATGAAAATGACACTTCTTTATTGTTAATTGATGTGAAATTAAGAGATCTTCTCCACAGAAGCCTAGATCTAAGAAAAAAATCATTAATTGTCCTTCAAAATCATAGTTCGGGTCACAACACCTAACATAAGATTTCATGAAATGGAGAATACGAGTGATCGTTTGTAGATCTAGGAAGAAATGAAACTGAGAGAAAAACTAAATGTGGTTGATGAGATCCACCCAAAATGATCAAGGCTTATGATGGAATCAAAATGGATATCCTATAGAGTGTCATTGATGATATGGTTTGAGAGAAAAAGTAAATATAAGAGGATTGGAGGTCAAAATGTCCAAGGTATCAAGGTAAATTTTTAATTTTAAAAGTTTGGATTTAGGAACATGATTAAAATGTAAAATTTAGTAAACATTGTGTTAAAAGTTCCGTTTCCACTATCCTTTGAAAAACATGTCACATAGTTCCCAATAGAAGTACACATGATTTGAAAATCCATTTTGAAACCATGAGATAGCCCTTGGAAAAAATCCCATACATCTTCACTATTTTCCCTATGACTTGAATAGTTATAATACCCATTCCCACAAAATTATTTTACATGTTAAATTCATGGTTTTACTAACCATACACCTAAATCATGTTCTAGGATTTGTTTTCAAAAAATCAAAAATTTCAACCCCCATTTTCAGAATATAACATCTTGAAACCCATTTATTGGTAATTATTAACCCTTTATTTATAATTATTTGCTGAGTCTTGTTTCAGTTTATTTTTATGAGATTTTTTTAAAAAAAATGAAGCCTATGGGGTTTTCCACGCTTAGTGCATGGTTCGGGAAAACCATGCAGTTTGGCCTGGAAAATTGTGTGCACTATTTTGAGCCACTGGAGGGGTCATATGGTTAATTTAAAACTATGTGGCCTTCATAAAAACCATGTGGCCTTGGATAGTCAGGGTTTCTCTTTTGAAGAATGGTTAAACTAATAATAAGACTGAACCATACACTCTTTCCAGAATCCTAGTAAGGGTTTATAGTCACCACTTACCATGTATCCAACCTAGGAAACCAAGAACGTCAATTTTTAATCATCATAAATTTATCATTAATATTATAGAAGCCAATTTTTAACCTCTAATTTCCCTCATTCAGCCCTACTCAGTTTAATTGGATTTTTGGAGGCTCTCTAGTAAATTTCATACCCCCACTATCCATTTCCCTTGTGAATTAAAGAACTGGTATATGATTGCAATCACTCTATAATATGTGATTTCTCTTGGGGTGTTCTTTCCAGTATTTCTATCCCATTGGATAGTGTTGAATCATAATTTTGTTGATGCATTAGAAATTTTATTTAATGGATCCTGATTCAAGGGTTGGTTCATTCATCTTCTTCACCTTCAATATTTATTAGCAGTTTATATTGTGGGTGTTGATTTTGATTGGTTGATTGAAGGTAGATGGTTCCATAAGGATTTAACCTTAAATAAAAATACTAAATTTATATATTAAATTGAAATAAGTTTTAAATTGATTTATAAAACCATGATTTGAGATAATTTGTTTTTTGATTTAAAAAGGGAATGTATATTTTGAAACCACCAATATTTCAATTGAATTGATATTATTAGGTTTATTTTGAAAAAAAAATATGTTTTCAAAAGTTAAAAAATTTTAATAGATGATTTGATGTTTATTTTGAATAAATTTTGATTAAAAATAAATATGATATAAAAGGCATGAAATTGATGAAAATAAATGATTTTGTTTTGAAATTGAAATGGTATGTTGGTGCCATAAATTAGGAATTTTAACTATCAATGATCAATTGATTTAAAATGATTATTTTCTACATGATTTACTGATTGATTGATTAAAGTACACGTGATATTGATTAGTTGGTGAGTGATTTGGGTAAGAACATCAGGACTATAACTCGATATAAAATTATTGAGGATGACAAATCTAAATAAACCTAATTATTCATGATTTTCCTTGATGGGATATTAATTAATTAGTCTCATTGTAATGTTCCATGGAAGTGTTCACACATAATTGAGTTTTGATTGACGATTAAGTAGTGTGAGGAGTTGAGAGCCTAGAAAAAATGTATTTTAGGGAATATGACCATGGTGCTGGGTTTTTACTTTTTTAAGTAATCCATTTTTGAAATAACTATTTTATTAATTACAACTAATTTATATAAATTTTTTATATAAAATATTAATTTAACCCTTTATATATATATATATATATTATCTATTTGATTTGAAATCATTTTTTTTAATTATGTAAATTTGTTTCCATGACTTATTTGATTTAAATTGAATGTATAAATATTTTTATTGTTATAAAATTGATTATGGACAACTTATTGACACCCTAATGGGATGTTTATCTTACACCAAACCTTTTTCCTTAGGTATTTTGAAATTATGGTATACTGGATTTTGGAAAAGGGAAAGAGTCACTTGGAGATGGTGGGTGACCATGATTCACAAGACCTAGTGTGTTCATGGTGACTGGTGGAGTTATGGTCTACTTATTACACAAGTGATCTGAGGATTTTTCTTCATAGTTGTTTTTTTATCCTTTGGTTCATGATTTACTATAGAATATTTATCTATATTCTTGTGGTAGTTTTCTCATTGAGGAGAGGTATCCATACCAACTAGTTATTGTTCTTTTGTTCTATCTTGATGCTTTGTTTTGTGTAAAAACCACTCCTCTAGATGTTTTATATGATTCTAGGTAATAGTGTCTAACTTATGGGGATTTGGAATTACCTTAGGGATATTTCAAGGCCATATAGGGTATTAGTGTACCAGGTTATCCATGTTAGTTCATTAATAAATGGTATCATAGGAGTATGTTTTACCTATTTCCTTAATATTTGTATGGAGTCTTGGATATTCTGGTAGATAATAGATAGGATTTTATAGACATATGTGGTATTTATGAGTGAGTTCCTAAACATCTATCATCGTAGAGAGCCTTAAGTCACCATGGGGAATTGTGAAAAGTGTCTTTGAGTAATAAATTTATCTAAGTATAGTATATTCTCTAAACATGATCTGAGTATTCTTTCTGATGTTTTAAAATCACTTGTTGGTGTTAGGTTGTTCTTGCATCAAATAAGAAATTTTAAAATGACATGTGAATATTATTATAGTGAACCACAATAAGAAACTCCTCTCATTAAACAAAATCTAGTTGAGATAATGGTTCACACTTGCCAAGCTCTAGGATAGGTAGCTTCACCTATTTATATTTTGGTTCTGGTAGTGGAACCTCAAATGGATGAAACAAGATTCCATTATCAAGTGTTAATTCGATAAAAACCACTAATTTTACATGTATTGAATGATCCTCAATAGGATGAGGATTTGTTGAAAAATATTTAGCTACATTTTTAGTTCCTGGATATTATAGAATCTGTTAAGGTGAATTGTGTTACATTTAAACTCTAATGGATTACCAGAAGATAACATAATTCAATAGATATAGTGAATAAACATATGGTATTAGAGAGGAAATATTCTAGATTTATTTTTATTGGGAATTTATATATAGAATTGATGGTCTTGTTGAAGTATATAAAGTATTTTATCCACCAAATGGGTGATAAGAACATGAATCAATATGAGAACCTCATTACTTAACTAGATCAATTTTATCCTAAGGTAGTGAAAATGTGAATTTGAAGGCTTTAATATTTTATATTTTTCTATGACCTAATATTTTACCATATGTTCTCATACTGAATCTCATGACTTATGTGGACGTGCAGCAAAGATCATTGATGGTTTAGCTTGACCTTGCTCATAAGTCATTATTTACAAGACTTCCTCTCACTCCATGTGGTACTTATGTTGGTTTATTTAATAAACGGGAAATATTGATGATTCTCATGGTGTTTAATTATAGAAGACATCATCCAGACCTTCTATATTGAATTAAAGAGCCCCTTTTACATTATTCCAGTATGAAAATGTTGGGTATTAAAAATGAGATTGTATTGAGACACCAAAGATTTTTTGTTCATTTGATTGTTCAGGACACCTAAAAAAGTTATGAAATATAACTTATACCCTTCATAGTGGTGTTGGATATTGAAATAAAAATAACACTACATTACAATAATATGCTTCAAGAAGTAAGGTGTTCCACCCATAAGCTTCCAGAAAGAAGCTTCTTCACATAGTGGTAGAATCTCTAGAAAAAGATAATGATATAGTGATGGTGTGAGGTATCATCATTATAGATTCATATTTAGTGAGTGATTTATTTGATACTTGTGCATCATATTTATGTGTATCAACTTAGGTTTTGAATTTTCTAAAACATCTAATAGAGAATATGTCTTATGTGATGGATATTACTACGCCCCTCAGAATAAAGAGAGAGTATGGTCCCTACTGTCTCTATTTAATTTTTTCTATATCAGAGATTGAATAAACATGTAATTTTTTGGTCCTAATGAAACCTACGGATTTTATTTATAGTATTTATTCAGTGATTACCCATAAATTCTATATTGATTTTTATCTTCGACGAGTCTCGTTTTTTGGGGTTCATGGAGTATTTCATGGTTTTTAAACAGAATGGTTTCCAATATTGACTAGAGTTGGACCATATTTCTTGATGTTAGGTGGAGTAATATCATTATATTCTTTTGACATGGATAATGAATCTTTAAGTGGAGATCTCCCTCCATTTTTATCGAGTTTACTAACATGTTTCCATCTGATTTTTCTAGCATACCACTGATATAGGATGTGTTTTTTTCTATTTAGTTGGTACATAATTATCATACATATTCTATTCCCTATTACCACTTGGAAACTGCTGAATTAAAAGTGATAAAAACACAGTGGGGTGATTTGATAGAAAAATTATTTATTCACCTTAGTGTGTCACATTGGGAAGGGCATGTTCTTTTTATAAAGAAAGATGAAGCACCACCCCACCTTTGTTTTGATTACAAAACAATAATTCAATTTATAATATATAACAATAATCCATGGAAACAGACCGATAATTTTTTTTATCATTTGTTATGGTTTAAGTGGTTTTAAAAGATTAGTTTTTGATCAGTTTATCACCAATTTAGAATCAATGGACATAACTACATAATGCCTACCTCCAATAGTTGGTATGACAATTATGTGTATATTATTATTATTTTTGGTCTAACCAATACTCCTAATGATTTTAGGTAACTGATGAACAATACATTCTATTAGTATCCCTATTCGTTCGTAGTGGTTTCTGTGGATGACATTTTGGATTAATCTAAAATTGAACATGACCATGTGCATCATATGAGATCAATTATAGAAATATAAATAGGTCACCAAAATTACACAACTCTTTAAAAATTTATTTTATGGATATCAAAAGTGATATTATTGGGACATGTGGTCTTAGTACATGGTGTTTGTGACAATACTGAGAATGTTAAGGCTGTTATAACATGAGAGAAACCGTAAAATGCTTTTAATATTAATAGCTTCTTAGACATGGTGGGGTATTATCATATGTTCATTTGATATCTCTAAAACATTTCTTCTCTGATGAAAACTATCACAAGGAAAGGGGTCATTTATTGTGTTATTATAAATGACATATTTCTTTTTATTATAATATTTTGACATTCACAGTACTGTTTAATCTTTTAGAGGCTGGGTAGAGCTATGCATTCTTTTATGATGAATCCAATTTGGTAATGGGTTTAATTCTTATGTAGGGTGATCATGTGATATCATATAGTTCCAGATATCTTATTCCACATAATATGAATTATCCAACCGATGTTCTTTAGCTTTCTATAATGATGCAAGCTCTTAGGATTTAAGAATAATACCTTTTTGGAGATATTTTTTCCATTTATTCGGATAATAAAATCATGATTTATATAGTATCATAAAATTATTTGAGTATCTTCCACAGGTCATGGGTGGAATACCTATAATATTATGATTTTCGCATTTACTGCTCCCCCTAGAAAGTATAATACCATTTATGATGAATTAAGAAGGAATCTTTTTACTCAGTCCATGGAAGAATCATCAAGTAATCGGAATTTGATAGCTCACTTTTCTTAGTTGCATTTGGGTGTTCCAAAGGATGTGACAAAGATTATTATACCAATTTTTTAGTTCTTACCCTCTCTTCTCATGATTATTATTCAAGAGTAGTAAATTTATAGTTAATTCCAGGGAATTAAAGACATTCTTTATGGTGGGGAGACCATTAGTGAATGTTCATTCTCCTCAAACGGTGTAATTTGTTTCCATAACTATCATGTTACATCTTTTCCATTGAAAAAAATAAATGATGGGGTTTTTCCATAATTCCTAGTGGGAAGTGAACCCTAATGCCAATAATATGTTTTACGATATATTATAATGATTATGGTGGCCATGTATGAGGCAATACATCATCAAATTTTTTATCATTGTTATTCCTATAAGCAAGTCATGGTCGAGCACCAGAAACCTTCAGGGTTACATCAGCCCCTTCCTATGACAACATGGAAGTAGGATGAGATTTATATGGATTTCATGGTGGGGTTTCCATGTAACCCTCGAAGGAAAAAAATTAATATGGGTTATGATCAGTCATTTAACAAATTAGACTCACTTTATCCCAATTTGAGATACAACCAATGATTAGGATTTTGGAAGTATTTTTGTTAAAGAGATTATAATATTTAAAATAGTTTCATATACAATATTATCTCATATATATCTTCATCTTACATCCCGTTTTTAGAGAGTCCTATAAGAGGTGATATGGCCTCATGTTAAATTGAGTACAATGTATCACCTATAGATGGATAGCTAGAAAAAATGATATATATAGATATTTAAGGAAATATTTAGATATTTAAGGAAATATTATGTGCTTGTGTTATTAGTTTTAGTAGATATTGGGATAGAAACATTGTTCTGGTTGAGTTTTCCAACAATAATAGTTACCAATCATCCATCCAAATGTCACCCCTTTATGCCTTTTATGGCCACTTGTGAAAATATCAATTCTGTTGGTTAAAGATTGGTGAATCTTACTTTCTTTGACTATGTTTAGTCTAAGATGTGATGATGAATAATCAGTTAATTCATTAGAGGATGGAAAGAAAAAAATTGTATGAAACATATTCAAATCATTGATGACAACATTTTTTATTTTCAGTTGGTGGCTAGGTGTTTTTGAGAGTTTCACCTAGGTTGCAAACCAAGTGAATCTTACACAAAGATTTTTTGGTCCTTTTAAGATTAATGAGTAGGTGTGAAATATATATTACCAATTATCCTTTTAATTAATCTTGATGTGAATAAAATATACATATCATGTATCACAGCTCATGAAGTTTCATTATGAAAATTCTCATTTCTTGATCTAGGCAGACCATGATGTGGAGACTGATTTATCTATGACTATGCATCCAATTGTAATTGTTGATTCAGGGAAAAATGATATTCATGGGAATTATATTACTTTGGGGAATGTGTTATGGAATCATGGTTCTAATTCCCAATAGATTTTGTATAATGAGGAACTTATGAGAGATAAGTGGCCACATCTCTTTGATTGAAATACTTATTGAATGGATTTCTTAAGACATCATGTTTTTATGGTGGGGAGGAAATAACACATTTTGAACAATTTTCAAATGATTATTAACCATTATTTTGATATTTCTATTTTCAGTATTATTTTTTTGGTCATTTTAAGTGATTTTTTAAAATTATGGATGCCTATGGGGTGATGAAAAATTGGTTCATAGTTAGAGGAAGTTTTTAGCTTAGTCTAGAAAATTGTTTCCCTTATTGTGAGATACTAAAGGGGGAAACAATTATGTTCCCACTACATGGCCTTATGCCATGTTTTGAAACAATAGAAACATGGGGTTTCATGGTTGTATCATGGTTAATCTAACCTGGTATTCAATCAATTCACCCTTTCCAAAAGACTACTAAGGTAGCATGGTAAGGATGCATAGTTACTACTAATAATTGACCCAACCATAAAAACTTTCTTATGGGTTCTAAATCCTCGAATTTTTTAATTAAAATCATGGGACCCCACATTTAACCTCTAATGACCAGAATTAGACCCTAATAGATATACGTGGATTTTGGAGGCTCTCTAGAGGAATTCATGCCCCCTCCAACCTCTTATCTTTTGAATCAAAGTTCTGGTGAAAGATCTCGATCCCTATCCAGTATTTTATTTCTCGGTTGTTTTGGGTTTTATCTCATATTTATTTCTATTAATTTTGAGTGTATTGAATCAAAAAAAAATTATGAATTAAAACATTTATTTAATGGATCTTGATTCTTGGATTTTTTTAATTGATCTTCATCACTTTCATTCTTCATTGGCAGTTTCAGTTGCATTTATTTATTTTGATAATATGATTGTAGGTAGGTAGTTCGAAAGGAATTTACTTTTAAATTGAAACCCTAAGTTGATTAACAGAATTGAAATGTGTTTTCAATTGATTTATAAATCTTTTATTTGAGATAATTTAATGTTGGATGAAAAAAGGGAAATGAAATTTTGAAAAACCATCACTTTCAATGGAATTAATGTAGATATGTATATCTTTAGAAAAATGATGACATAAAAAAGATAAATGTTGTGAAGAGATGACTTGATGTTGATTCTTGGGGAAATTTTATTTAAATGAAAAATGATTTTAATGGTTTGAAATTGATGAAAACCTATGATTTGGTTCTGAAATTAAAATGGAATGTTTAAACTTGAAATTTGGAATCTAATCTATGAATGATGAATTGATTTGAAATGATTATTCTTTCCTTGATAGGTTTATTGATTAAAATACATGTGAGACTGAGTATTAAGTGTGTTATTAACACAAGAATGTTAGGAACTAAACCCTCTATAAATGGATAGATGATGAAAACTCTAACAAAACCATGTTTGGCATGATTATCCTCGATGGGATATAGATTGATTAGTCTTATTGGCCCAAGAATAGGGATGTGTGCACACATACATGATCCATGATTTATGAATAATTTTTATAGGGATCTGAGATCTTATAACTTATGTATCTTTGGGAACATTATTTTAGTTCATGGTTTTGACTTGTTTAGGCATCCCATTATTTATAGAATTATTTTATTTATACCAGCTTCATTGTAACGACCCGAAATTTTGAATAAATTTATGTTTCCAAATTTTGTGTGTTATTTTATTTTATACTCAACAAAACTATTTTACTTAATAAAATTAGTATAATTAATATTAGACCGTTGGGTTTTGACTGTTATATGACCATTGGTCAATATGACCGTTGGAAACTAAATGTTGTGATTATTGTCTAAATACAAGTGATCTTGGTAAATTAATATAGAAAGAAGATTATGTTGCCTCATCTAGTAGTCTCGATCCAATTGAAGCCCATCTAACAGGACATTGGGAGGAGGTAGCACCACTAGGCTTTGCACTGGACCAAACCCAAGCCGAACTTCATCGTATGAAGTTAGAACAGAATCGCCTTCGTGAGAAGTTCAAACTGAATGAAATTACTACTCGTGCAATGTCGGTCGATCCCCCCTCGTATTCTCTCAGATTCGCACACCTTACACATAGGTCCTATGATGGAGTTATAAGGGTCTATGTAAGGAGACCATAGCTACTTTGTGTAATCCTTTGAGATAAATAAAATTGTGTTTTCTTCTTATGGTGATGTTTGTAAATTTTCAACTGTTTGGATAAATTTAGGATGTATATTATTGATGATTTTAAAAAAAGGATATTTTAAAATATTTTTGTAAACCATAAATTAATATTTATGTGTAATTATTATAAAAAAATGGTCTTCTACAAATGTGTTTAGTAAAAAATTTGGAGTCTAATAAGATCAACTTAATTTTTGGTGAATAGTAATTTATGAAAAGTGATTTTACCCTTAGGATTAGTAAAGTGACCTAATGGATTTGTAATCTCACATAAAGAAAGTATTAATATAATATAGGCACCTTGATTAAGTAATGTGATTCAATATAATAGGTAAATAACAGTTTTAGAAATTATTAGTCAAGTATTAGTTTTTTTGGGTGAATAGTGTTTTTTAATTAAAAATTAAATTAATTATACCTAGAAAATTATTATTATAAAATTGACTTTATTTTTGAATTCAGAGCATCGATGTTATGTTGAGGTAATTTTTGGGGATTTTTCTAAAAAGGTTGAATTTTTGGTGAATAGTGTTTTTATTTAAAAATTAAATTAAAAATATTTAGAAAATTAATTTTATAGAATGGAGTATATTTTTGAACTCAGAGCATTGATATTATTTTAAGCTAATTTTTTGGGATTTTTCTAAAAAGGTTGAATTTTTAGTGAATAGTAAAAATACAGTTTTAGGTTATCGGTATGTTTAATGACATCATCACAGCGTCATGATGATGTTATGAGATATTTTAAGGGATGGTTGACTTGTGAATAGTAAGATATGGTATGAGGTGTCCAAAGAGGCCAATACCATGAGTAAATACCACTTGTTTCTCCAATACCACCAATGAGGTGTCCCTCAGCCATTAATGCCATGTCATGTCAATTTCCCTATAAATACCAAGCCATTCTCTCATACTTTCCATTCCAAAATCCTCTTCAACGATGTTCTGGTCTCCTTACCTTCCAAGGAGTCCTCCCAAGGTGTCCTCAAGCCCCTCATGGTCCCAAACATCGTGTTTTAAGAGTTGTGTTTTAAGATAAGGGATCATATCTCTCTCATTCTTTCCAAGTACTCTCTTTAATGTCCTTTCTTTTATGCTCCATGTTATTATTTTGGGGAGGTTATTTTATATTAATCCTAATGTCCTATTCATGTACATTTGATTAGGGACTCCCTTTTTCTCTCATCATTTCATTTATATAATGTTTAAGTGGCGCCGTTAGGCTGCCAAATTTTTAAGGGATTATTTTACCCTTCTCATTTTCAAGTTCTATTTTCATGTCAAGTCTTTAAAGATCCTTTTTATTATGTTGGGGTATGATCTCTATATCTATCATACTAATCTAATATTTTAATATGATGACAGAACCTATTTGATCTCATCAATTCATTTTTTTATGTTTTAAGTGACGCCGTTAGGCTGTCGAATTTTCATAAAAGGAATCTTATTTTTGTCTTCCTTCCATGTTTTTCATTTTATATGGTATGTCTTTCAAATTTCATTACCATGTTCTTATAATCATTATATTATTTCCCTCTATTATTTTATGGATCATTTATGATTGGGTGACTCATGTCTCCTCTCTTTTCAATATTTTCTAAAACCCTATAACATAGTCGTTTTGCTGCAGAATTTTCGTCTCAAAATGTATCTATCTTTTTCTCAAACTCTTTTATTTTATTAACTCAATACTCAAAGAACTTTTTTCTATACGGGTATTCACATATATATCAAAATGTTCTATTTTAATTCTTGGACTTACATACATGAGACCCTCTTTCCTTTTTCCGTGGGTTTAAAGTGACATAAATATCATGTCTTTTAAGCAGTTTTTTAAATGTTATGATTATGAAATGAAAACCATTTCATTTATCTTATATGGGTTATTTATGAAGTTTTTGATGATGATATATGTGTCTCACATGATAGTAAAGGTAAATTTAAGGGTACTCCCTGATAGTGCTTCAATGTATCGGGTAAAGACTTAATCTCTAGAGATGGCCATTTTAACGATAACATGGTGAATAACCATGTGAATTTTTTAATGACACCTTGGGGATGGACCTTGGTGAAATAGAAATGAACTTATATGTTAAATCTTGTAAACACATCTTCAAGTTATGAAACATGTTATTTTTATTATGATATGCCTCATGATCTCTTTCTCATACCTTATAGTTAATTTTCATGACTTTTTGATGTATCTCAAGTTCACATGTAAAATGTTTACCTTGTTTCCCTTACTGGGCCTTCTTCTCACCCTTTACTTTGATGTATGCCCCCAGGTTATGAGATGTTGTAATGAACTTAGGATGAACAATGAATAATCCTTACATGTGTTTAAGAAGAATGATTTATGTTGTCATGTTTTAATTTCATGGTTTCCAAGACGCTAAACATTAAAGATCTTCGGTTTTGTATAATGTAATGAAAGTTTATGTGATAAAAAGGCGGGATGTTATAATTGGTATAAAAGGAAAGTTTAGTTATTTTTGGAAATTATTATATGAAATATTTATGAATAACCCTATAGGAAAGTTTAAATATAGGAAAACAGCCTGGTATTTTGGTGATGTAATGAGTAAATGGTTTCAAAAAAAATCTCTGTCTGGATATGAACAAGTACTGGTGTCTCTGGCATATATGTACCTAGGAGTGAAAACTCTGACAAGGTGTTTCGGTCTTGACCCATGGAAACCTGGTTCATGACAATGGGCCTAGTAGTACTATGGGTTTGACACTCCCGTGGGATATGCTATGGTGAATTCCTAAGCATTGTAAGATCCATTATTAAAGGGACAAAAATAAAATAAAATAAATATTCACATAAGAATATATGATCATGGATAACTGAGATTAGAACCTAGGGGATCACAAGTTAGGTTTTAATTTTCTTCTACAATTTTATCCATCTATGCTTAAAGTTTCATTTTTATGATTATTGGCTAAGTATTTAAGCCCCCTAATTATACTTTCTTTTCTTACTAAATGGCACGAAATAGAAGAACATGTCCCAACAACCAATGTGATAGAAAATGTGACGATTTGCATATTAATATGACATAGATGCCGAGAAAACATGTTGAACATATTGTGATTATTCCAAAACAGCTATCAAAAATCACAATTAATAATTGGTACCTAGTTGAATGCCCAAATTCATCAATGAAGAAGAAGACGAAGTCTCAAGGATGTTCATCTGATAAAGTTGATAAGGGAAAGAAGACCCAATTTCCTTTGTACAAAAAGTATGGAAAGAGGCACCAAAGAGAATGCACCAAAGGAAGAGGGAGATGTTTCAAGTGTGGGGTGATAGGGCATAAAGTATCCAATTTCATTAAAAAATGGATAATGTGATGAATAGAGATAAGGTTTGATCTAAAGAACCTTATACTTTTCAATGTCGTAAATGTGGAGAAGTTGGACATTATCCCAGGCAACACTCTCTTGGAAGGGATGAGAAGCTTGATGAGCATCAACAATATTCAAGGAAAAGGGAACAATGGAAGTCCTATGCGGAGATGGATCATGATGACTGAAGTACATGTAACTTCATGGCAATAACTGTCCATGTCAGGTTGTATTTTAGTTCGTGCTCTGTGAGAAAATCTTTAATGTTTTCTAAGAACATAGAGTCACTAACTAAGATGATTTTATATTATTAAAGAAAAACTTATATTGTTATGTATCACATGTTGATGTTATAAAGATGTTCTTCTTAAAAAAGGGATGATTACGGGATTGAAAGATGAATATTATTTTGGAAGACGTTCACTATTTAGGGAACCCTATATGATCAAGGTAAATAGATTACTACGGGTTTTTCATTGACGAGTAAAGGATGACATATATTTTTAATAATCGATGAATTTAAGGTGAAATTATAGTAATTTAGGTTACTTATGGAATTGATTAACCTATCTTGGGGAAAAAGTGATTAGGTTAGTTACATTGGTTATCAGATGATAAGAGTGGTTGATGTTGTTTGTAGATGAATGATAAAGTTTATCTTGGAAGACTATGTTATGAAATCATTATTATATTTGGGTTTCAAACT
The DNA here is from genome assembly GCA_963277665.1 of Viscum album. NCBI lineage: Eukaryota > Viridiplantae > Streptophyta > Magnoliopsida > Santalales > Viscaceae > Viscum > Viscum album. The sequence continues at coordinate 354,901,797 of OY728164.1, read as the reverse complement.
TATATTGGTTTATTTTGAAGAATTTTAATGATAGTTATTTATGGAATGGTCTATGATGAACTTTGGGTAGTACCATGGAATTTTGAAGATTTAAAGTAGTTTCCCATCATATGGGGTTATTTCTTTGTGAAGAGTTGTTTTATCTTGTCCTTTATGTTTTTGGGGTAATTTTTAATGATAAAAGAAATATGTAGTTAATATTTTGTGGATTATGTGATTCTCTAGAAGATGATTCTTGTGCTTTTGATGAGACTAGGCGTTTTTGAATTCTCTTTGTTTATAGAAAACATTAGTCTTGGTAGAAAATTTTTGAAGGATGAAACTCTACTTAAAAGTAAGTATATTTCCTTATGTTCTTATTCAATGTAGTAATTGAATCCCTCAAAATTATGAAAAGGAACGTAAAACAAAAAAAACATTATTGGTTTATGTTTCCTACTGTCTAATCAATGACCAGTTACACACATCATAAGTTTGTGAATTCCTGGTGGTTAAATTTCTCCTAATCATGTTTCTATCATTCTCTATCAGAACATGACCGTTTATTTTCTCCTCTATATCCTTGTCCTCCTACATGGAATCCTAGTATGGGTTAACTCAGGTGACCTTTGTACTTCCCTTTCTTTCTTTTAAAGTACTAGTGTTACTGACTCTTTTTCTGATGTGGGACTTTCAATGAAATTTCCAAGCCCAATTTTAAAAATTGCGAGGAGGCAATTCTTTAAAAGGGGAAGATTGTAACGACCCAAATTTTTGAATACATATATGTTTCCAAATTTTGTGTGTTATTTTATTTTATACTCAACAAAACTATTTCATTTATTAAAATGTTTATATTTAAAATGAGACCGTTAGGTTTCGACTGTTATATGACCATTGGTCAATATGACCGTTGTAAACTAAATGTTGCGATTATTGTCTAAATACAAGTGATCTTGGTTAATTAATATAGAAAGAAGATTTTATGGCCTCATCCAGTTGTCTTGGGCCAATCAAATCCCATCTAATAGAACATGGGAAAGAGGTAGCACCACTAGGCTTTTCTCTGGACCAAACCCAATCTGAACTTCATCGTCTAAAGCTAGAATGGAATCGCCTTCGTGAGAAGTTTAAACTGATAGAAATTACTACTCGTGCAATGTTGGTCGAGCCGCCCTTGGATTTTCTCACCATAGAACACCTTAAACTTAGGTCCTATGCTGGGGTTATAAAGGGCTATGTATGGATACCATAGCTACTTTGTGTAATCCTTTGAGATAAATGCAATTTTTTTCTTCTTATGGTGATGTTTGTAAATTTCCAAATGTCTGGATAAATGTAGGATTCATATTATTGATGAATTTGAAAAAAAAGTATATTATAAAATATTTTTGTAAACCTACAATAATTAATGATGTGTAATGATTTTAAAAAAATGGTCTTATTCAAATGTGTTCAGTAATAAATTTTGAGTCTAAAAAGATCAAAATAATTTTTGGTGAATAGTAATTTATGAATAGTGATTTCACTCTTAGGATTAGTAATATGACCAAATGGATTATTAATATCACTTAAAAAAAGTTTTAATATAATATAGGCACCTTGATTAAGTAATTTTATTTAATAAAATAGGTAAATAACTGTTTTAGAAATTATTAGCCAAGTATTAGTTTTTTCAGGTAAATAGTGTTTTTCAATGAAAAATAAAAATAAAAATTATTTAGAAAATTATTTTTATAAAATGGACTTTATTTTTGAATTCAGATCATCGATATTATGTTATGTTAATTTTTGGGAAGTTTCTGAAAAGGATGAATTTTTGGTGAATAGTGTTTTTATTTAAAATTAAAATTAAAAATATTTAGAAATTTATTTTTATAGAATGGAGTTTATTTTTGAATTCAGAGCATTGATATTAGGTTAAGGTAAATTTTTCGGGTTTTTCAAAAAAGGGTGAATTTTTAGTGAATAGTAAAAACACAGTTTTAGGGTTTCAGTATATTTAATGACATCATAACTACGTCATGATGATGTCATTAGATATTTTAAGGGATGGTAGACTTGTGAATAGTATGATAAGGTATGAGGTGTCCAAAGTGGCCAATACCATGAGGAAATACCACTTGTTTCTCCAATACCACCAATGAGGAGTCCCTTGGTCATTAATGCATTGTCCCCTCACTTCCCCTATAAATACCATGCCAATATATCATCCTTTACATTCCATAATCCTCTTCAATGAAATTCTGGTGTCCTTACCTCCCATGTAATCCTCTCAAGGTTCCCTCAAACCCCTCAAGGTCCCAAACTTCGAGTTTTAAGAGTTACGTTTTACGGTAAGGGATCCTACCTCTCTCTTTCTTTCCAAGTACTCTCTTTAATGTCATTTTTTATGCTCCATGTTATTATGTTGGGGATGTTATTTTATATTCATCCCACTCTCCTTTTCATGTACATATGATGAGAGACCCCCTCTTTCTATCATCAATTCATTTTAATAATGTTTAAGTGGCGCTGTTAGGCTGCAGAATTTTTAAGGGATTATTTCACCCTTCTCATTTTCATGTTCTATTTTCATATAAAGTCTTTCGTGTTCATTTTTATTATTTGTGGTATGATCTATATATCTATCATAAGGATCTTTTATGTTCATATTATGAGAGACCCTATTTTATCTCGTCAATTCATTTTTTTATGTTTTTAGTGACGTTGTTTGGCTGCCGAATTTTCATAAGTGGAATCTTATTTTTTTCTTCCTTCCATGTTTTTCATTTCATATGGTATGTCTTTAAAATTTCTTTACCATATTCTTATATCCATTATATTATGCCCCTATACTACTTTAATGGATCATTTATGAGTGGGGGACCTATGTCCCCTCTCTTTTCAATATTTTCTAAAACCCTATAACATAGCCGTTATGCTGCAGAATTTTCGTCTCAAAACGTCTCTCTCTTTTTCTCAAACACTTTTATTTTATTAATTGAATACTCAAAGATCTTTCTTATATAGGGGTATTCACATATATATCAAAATGTTCTATTTTAATTATGGTTCTTACATACATGAAACCCTCTTTCCTTTTTTCGTGGGTTTAAAGTGACATAAAGATCACGTCTTTTATGTAGTTTTTAAAACATTGTGATTATAAAATGAAAATGATTTATTTTATGCTATATGGGTTATTTATGAAATTTTTGATGATTATATATGTGTATCACATTATAATAAAGGCAAATTTAAGGGTTCTCCATGATAGCACTCTAATGCATTGGGTAAAGACTTAATCTCTAGAGATGACCAATTTAATGATACCTTGGTGAATAACCTTGGTAGTTTTTTAATGAAACCTTGGCGATGGACCTTGGAGAAACAAGAATTATTATCTTTGTTAATTGTTGTAGCCACCTCTTCAAGTTATGAAACATGTTATTTTTATTATGATATTCCTCATGATCTCTTTCTCAAACCTTAAAGTTATTTTTCATGACTTTTTGATGTATCTCATGTTCACATGTAAAATGATTCCCTTGTTTCCCTTATTGGGCCTTCTACTCACCCTTTCCTTTGATGTATGATCCTAGGTTATGAGATGATGTAATGAACCTAGGATGAAAAATGAAGATTCCTTTCAAGTGTTTAAGAAGAATGTTTTTTCTTATCATGTTTTAAGTTCCTGGTTTCCAAGACACTAAAACTTAAAGATACCCAGTTTTGTATAATGTAATTAATGTTTATGTGACAAAAAGGCAGGATGTTATATTCCATATATAAATGTTTCAAATAAGAAATTCATTTAATAATATTTTCATATTTCTTTCATATAAATTATTTTAAATAATGTTTTTATTTAAAATATATAAAGGTTTTGAAATTCCTTTGTTTAATTATTTTTAAATCATATGGGGTTCAATTTTTATGGAATTAAATGTGAAACACTTGGTGAGACTCTATAAGGCTATTTATTTCACAATCTTCCATTATCTTTGGGTGTTTGAAGATCATGTTATGTCAGGTCTATGAAAAGGAGAAGCACCACTTAGAGGTCAAGGGTGTCCTTGATTCATAGGACCTCGAGTGACAGTGGTGTATGATGGAGCTATGGTCCACTTATTTTACAAGGATTATGAGTCATTTGTTTGATAGATGTTGTGTTATCCTTTTTTCAGGATTTAAAATGGGATGTTTATCTATATACATGTGGTAATTTTATCATTCAGGATTTTTTAGCATACCAACTGGTTATTTTTTGTTTTCCCTCTATTATACATAGATGGTTTGTTTTTAAGAAAAAACCATTCCCTTTAATGTTTGATATGATGTCAGGTGACAGACGTCAATCATTAGTGAATAGGAATTCCATTCAAGCTATGTTAGGACCATATCAGGTATCTCTGTACCAGGGATTCTAGGTGGGTCTGTGAGAATGAAATCCTTTAAAACCTCACAAGTGACAAACTAATTTTGAAATTATACATACCTGTTACCCGATTGGAATTAAAAAATTAATTGTTATTATTTAGGAAATGTTATTTTTTATAGATCTTATTATTGTTTTGATTATTTTGATATCATTTAATTGATTTTATGTTAATAGTGTTGTTGATCCATGGAACACAAATTTATTAGGATACAATAATTATTCTCATTTAGTCAAAATGGTGAGTTTGTTTCATTCCATGGTGAGTCTTTTATTTAAGGATAAGATGTTAGGAATTTGAAAACTAAATTCTATTTTTTATCCTACAATTCTGGAGAGTTTCCATGGTTTTGAAATTAGATGGAGGCATAATAATACCACAATCCAAAACCAACAAAATATTTTTTTCTTTCAAGAATGGATATGGGTGTATGAGTTTTGAAGCATGCATTATTAACTAGATGCATCATTTTAGTATGTGGTGCTCATTGGTTTACTTAAATTGGCCAGGATAAATTTAAATTCATATAAAAAGTATGAATAGTGATGGAAATGATGAAATAATCATGGGTCCTATATAAATAGTTTGATGGGGTCACTTGGATAAAATAATTTTGTCATATTCTTGTGTTTTTTTAGTCTAAATTCCTATAACATCTCGAGAACCACATGGTTCAAGATAAAATCTATATGACCTCATGAATTCATTCACTTTTTCAAGAGAATCTTGACTTGTAGAAATGGTATGAGTCTTTTAGTGGGTAGATTATAGCTTTAATATCATATCATAGGATAAATAATCAATAGTAAATAATATAATAAATAATCAGAGTGAAAATGTGGAAAGTTAATGTTGAAATACAGGACATAAAAATAAAGAAAATCCCAAAGTGGAATGCATAACCATTATAATATTATGTAGATAATTAAATGGCTAAACATCGGGTCCTTAGGATCCTTCAATGGTCTACTACTACCTCTATGATCCCCTCATCTGTCTTCTATCAGAGGGCATATTCCCTTCACCGAATCCCTCATGAAATCTATAAGTGCATGAAAATTCCATAGTATGGTGTAAGTATAATACTCAATAGGATAACACCAATGAGTCCTTAATCATATTTGATCTAGTATAAAAATTTATTCCAGAATAATAATAAATTAATAATAAACATAGTAACACTGAATCCAAAACCGAGCGGGCATGCACAAACCAAGTCGCGACTAATCCCTGACCATACCTATATTGGATCCACACTAAAAATATAAAATATATGGATATGTATTTATCCCCAAAAAAAGGATATTAGTGGGTCACTCCCACTCCAAAAGTCAATGTATGAATACAATATACTCAGAATTCAAAATGTATTAGGCAATACTCAAAATTCACAATCCATAAAGTACATCTAACCTACTTGGAATCAACAAGGCATTGGGTAACAATCGTAATTCACAAGTTATCAAGTCTCTAATATCAATTTAGAAAATATATAGAATCAAGTATATTATAGATTATAATGGGACCATGTTATTTCGTCCTCATTCTGGCACACTTTTTGCTCACCCCAAAAAGAGTAATCATACCATGACAACCACCTATCATGTATACACATACAAATACTCCAAAAGAAAATATGATAGGTCATTACATGATAACAACCATAGAACACATAATGAGAAATATAGAATCATCATATACATCTAAATATGAATCAAACATCATCATGTAATCTTCTTATCATATCAATATCATTGAATCAAGTAATATAATTTCATGGTCCAAACACACCCACATGTGATCACTAGTCAAGAATAAATAAAAAAATTGTCTATACATAAATCATATTAAGGAAACATGGGTAAAAAATCACCAAAAAGAATGGAATATCCTACTTGAAAAGACATCAATGTCAAATGCAGGGATAAACCAACATGTGTGGTTTGACAGATGGAGTGGAAACAAAAATTGTCAAGAACCCATTTTCCTAAACTTATTATCATAAGCATTGACACAAAAATTCTCACGGGTTTTCAATTGTTATAAAAATAAAAACTAGGAATTTTATTTTTAAAATAAATAATATATCACACATGATGTTTTTTTTCACTCTCCTGGAAAATTTCAATATTATGATAATAGATCAACAAATGTGCTCGCAATATTCTCCTCATAAATAATTACCCTTTTGAAATTTTTCATAAATTATCCTTTTATAATCATTACATGATAATTTATAGTAAAGTATTATTTTGTAACTATCACTTGATAATTTATCCTAAATTATGCCATTATAATTATCTCTGAAAATTTATCCTAATTTATCCATTTATAATTATCTGTCATAATTTATCCTAAATTATCCATTTACAAATATCTTTTTTTTAATTTATCATAAATTATCCATTATAATTATATTTTGATAATTTATCCAAAATTATCAAATTATAATTATCTTTGATATATTATCATAAATTATCCTTTTACAATTATCTTTTGATAATTTATCAAAAATTATCTTTTATAACTAACTTTCTATAATTTTTCGTAAATTATAATTTTATAATTTTATTTTAATAATTTATTATGAATTATCCTTTTAAAATTAACTCTTGTTAATTTATCGTATTATAATTATCTTTGATAATTAATTCTAAATTATCCCATTATGATTATCTTTTGATAATTTATTATAAATTATCCTTTATTAATATTGTTTTTTAATTTATTATAAACTATCCTATAATTATCGAGAAATTATTGTATGATAATGTTAATAATTACCCCTTGAAAATATTGTAATTATCATTTGATAATTTTAATTATTATCCTATGATAATCTCATGATTATCATTATTCAATTGTATTATTTAGCATTCAATAATTCAAAATAATTTCTATCTTGAAATTTCAATAAAAGTAACACTTTATAATTCCATAAATTATCATAGATTATTATCTCATAAAAATTTCTTATGAACAATACTTCAAAAAATCAAAATTTTTAACTATAAAAAACCTGCTCAATTATCCTTTGATATTTTATTGTAATTATCATTTGGAAATTTCACATAATTATCTTTTTATAATTCAATGAAATTATCATTTAATAATTATTCGTTATTATACTTTTATAAATCATAGTAATTAACATTTGATAATTTTAATAATTCAAACATTGATAATTATATTTAAAATTAATATATAATAATATTGTGGAATTATCTTGGATATATACTATGATTTTCCATGTTATTATTCAACACATTGTTTAAATAATTTTTTCTTAATAAAGAAAAAAATTAGGATATTAATAATAAAAACCCCACCTTATTCTTTCATATCCATAGCACACAAGCTAGGAGGAAGGGACCATGAACAACTAAATTGATCGATAAAGATTTCATCAAACACGGGTAATTGACTCTCGGGATAGTCTGGGCTCGACAAAATCCACCAACGATAGAAATCTAGCGGTTTAGCAATTTGGGAACCCAAAATCATAGCATTCATAAATCCAAATTTAAATAGCTATTTTTACCCACTGTTCAACTAGAAATTCATTATAGAATTATTATATTCATTGCATTAATGAGTTTCAGTTTTAATGGGTCAAAAAACAAGTGAAATTGAAGATTTTGAAACACCGTGGGTGTATAAAGTGGGGGTTATTCATGTTTGGGGAGGAAAATTAATAATATCTTATTTTTTGTTATAATATAAATAATCAAAATATATTATAAGTTTTAAATAACTTAACATAGCATGAGGTTTGACCAAATTTCAAAAGCATGAAAAAGTTATGCCCCGCCTGGGGTAAACCATACATCCTAAACTTAATGGTGGTCTTGGATTTCTCGTACGATGGACCTTTTGAGAGATATAAAATTATTTTCAAAAAAAATAAAATAAAAATCATCCTTGCATGTGACTGAGAAAACATTCAATGGTCAAAAAATTTAATTCCCACGTACGGTAAAACCCTTTCCCCATACCTCATGGTGGTCTTCTATTTATCATGAGATGGTCCTTTTTAGAGATATTGAATTATTTTCAAAAAATATAATTTAATTTAAATATTATATAATATATTCTTTCCTGAAATATTACCAAACATCTAACAGACACAAAATTTATTCCTCATATAGAGTAAACCACACATCCTAGACCTAACACTGGTCTCATATTTCACATACAATGCACTTTTTGAGATATTTTAAATTCTTTTCTAAAAATAACTGGTGCATAATATAATAATATTATTATTATTATTCCATCTACGTCGAGGCTTTACTAGCCTCAGAATCTTAAACTCAATCAATGGCTGGCTCCTAAAATATTCAATATAATATTGAAACAAGTAGCTGGAATATTACCCTTATGTAAAACCTTAAAAACATTTATTATGTTTTTTTAAATTACTTTTTAGACTTATAAATAACTATAAATTATTATGTAAGTGTGACATAATTATCATTTTAAATTGAGGTTTTTAAAATTCTCCCACTATATTGTATTCTCGTTCCTAATAAGTATCCCTAGTGATCATTCTTGAACAAATCATGACATTAAGCTCAAACATTAGACTCACACGCCCATGTATTTTCATCGATACATCCATGCTGCTACTGAATCTATACTAGTGGTTCCATCATTCCATGCAACACCTTCTCAATTTGATCTTTGATTCACACTATATTCTCCTCATAAGATGTATTGGTCTACAACTCAGCATCCTTTCAATCAATAACATGCTTAGGTTTAGGTATGTACCCATGAATCTATTAAACATAGAATAAATCATGCATAACTCGAAAGCATGATGGGAGGTCTAGATGGTACTCCAATTCCCCTATCACCTCAGTGATCCCAATGGGTCCAAAAAACATGGTGATTGATTTTCATGCTTCCATATATTTTTGTGCCCTAATTGAGGAGTCACTCCAAAGAAAACCTGATCACCCATAGCCAAATCCAAGGGTCTCCTACTATGCTCGAGGTAATAAAACTATATTTTTTAAGTGGTGATCAACATATTCTTTATTAGATTCACTATCTTGGAGGTATCCTAAACTATACTAGGACCAAAAACCCCGATCACACCCACCTCATACCAACAGGGTGATTAGTGGCACGACCTCCCATAAAGAGCCTCATAAGGTTCCATTTTAATCAAAGTCTATTAACTATTATTATATGTGAACTCAATCAATTCTAGTTGATCATATAAGGCTCTACCTAATTCTAGAAGATAATTTTAAAGCATATTTTTCAATATATGTAGAGTCTTCTCATACTAGCATTGGTCAGACAATGGTACGTCATGCTCAATACTAGTTATGTCTCTATGGATTATTGAAATCCCTTCCCAAATAACAAACATAAAACATATATCTCTATTTGAATAAATTCTCATGGGATATCTATATAGCCATATGATCTCTCTGACATAGATATTTCCCTTCCCCTGTACTGAGTGAGTCTCTCTAATTTGTAAGAAGTGTGCAGACACTATTATCTGATCACCAATCCCCCAGACCACATCATGAATCCTAAAGGTCCTAGGTAACCCTCTCATAAGGCATTCATGACTTCCTCTCACTTAGATATAGGTATAATAAGATTATAGAGAAAACCTCTTGGATGTTAGTGCTCAAACTTTACCTTCTAGTTGTTAAGAAATCGGGACATGAACACAATTATATCCATCATCATCCTTAGGAACTGAAACTATCACTTATAGCCATAGTACATCTTCATCTAACTAGTATGTACCACCCATATTGAGGAATTTTAGTCTATAATTATATCCTCTGTTTTGTAAGAAATTATTAATATTATCCCATGTACCATTATCATTTCAGAATTTCCCACCAACCATATGTGTATCAGGTCACCTCTATCAATTTAATCCCACAACACAGCACACTCAGGGTTTGACTCTGTACCAATATTCACTCTTCAAACAAGTGATAATTTTATTGATAAATCGACAGAAGTCATCAATCCCCAATCCTTATAATAATAAAAAATCCTCTTGTCATCCAATAGGCTCATCAAGTACTACCATTCCTCTAAAGGAACCTCACCATGATTCATATGTGTTTGTGTCTTATGGCTAAAATAATCTGCAACAACGTTAATTTTCCCTAGTGTATACACTATATAAAAGTTGATCCTCTATAGATACTCAACCCAATGCCTCTATCTTAGGTTTTGGAATCTCTATGTGAAAAAATAACATTCTATTTTGTGGTCTGTATAAACAAAAATTCACTCACAAAAAATATAGTGTCGCCAACACATCAGAGTGTGGAATACAACTGCTAGATACAAATCATCCAATTCTACCTTCAAAATTTTCAGCTCAATTGGTTCCATATGATATAAGATTATCAAACTGGTTTCAAAACATAAATAAATTTATCTCATCTTGACTGTTGATCCTTTAGTGATTCTAATATCTTAAGGATTCTCTCAAAGATTTAAATACATTATTTATTACCCTAAGGTACTTCATATCCTTGAAAAAATAGATAATTTTCAAATTGAATGTCTCGAAATGATTGAGCATAAATCTATACTTATATTCTTAGGCCAGAAACTAATAATTTGTATCCTAGTTAAAGATTCCATGCTAACCTAACCACATAGTAGGTTTTGGATCATGCTCAATGGAATTATCTTATATGTCTAGTGGTAATGTCGAATCCTCTTTTATTGAATAAGTATTTCACCCTTCTTCCCAGGTAGTTTCATAATACTACGTTGAGTAAACATATTTTATAACAAAAAGGAAACACTTTTGAAACGAAATAGAGTCATTGGGATAAAACCTAATAATTCCATGGGATCACATAAGTTTTTTCTTTAAACAGTCTTTGAGATCACCTGATATCCTTCCAAGGACTCAACCATCACCCCTAGGTATAAACCTCCAAGAACTAACCCCTTGTTTCCATCCCAGCATGTTAGTCATATTTGTCATACATATAATAACACAACAGTATTTCTAGTTGAACTTGTTAATTAAAATAAATATATATCACAACATTATTCTACAAATGTATAAATCACACAAAGAGAAACAATCCAGAATAGGTACCACAAATCATGTAATTTTACTGACAAACTATTATACAACACAACAACATGTATATATATGGAATGTGAACCTATGTTCTATTTCATTAGCTATGAATTCAATAAAAATCCATAAATTACATATAAACATCATGTCAATCACCCAAGGTGAATTTAATCAATAGTTGTAGCAAAATATAATTAACCATTTATCGAAAACTCGGAGTTCCAATATACAATGTCAGACAATAACTAACATAATTCCCCTACCTAAGTCCCAATTGTCTTATCTACCACCTACTCTATCCTAAAAAAGATCATAGAAGAATAAAGTATGAAAATCATGGTTCATTGATACCATTTTGGAAAATAATGACCTGAACCATCAGGTAGGAGCTAGAATGCAACATAACCACATGCATTCCTTTTCATACACTAGAGGCTCCTGGATAGAAACATGGGTATGATTATGATAGTGGGGAGAATATACCCACAATATCATTTCATAGGAACAATAATCAACAGTAACCAATATAATAAATAATCACAGTAAACATGAACAAAGTTAAAGATGGTATACATATCATTCCAATAAAGTATCACCCAAAGTGGAAAGCATTGTTAGTGTTATAATTAGTAGATAAATATATGGACAAACAGAAGGTCCTCTAGAGTCTTCCCTAGTCTGCTACTATCTCCATACTCCAATGCCTAGCAGTCCATCACATGACCTATTTTATTCACTGAATCCCTCATTAAATATATAAGAACATTGACATTCTTGATTATGGTTAGAGTACAAGGCTCATTAGAAAACCACCAATGTTTCGTTAACCAGTTTTTATCAATTATACAATTTTATTTCATAATAATAAAAATGAATTCATTGTAACACAAAATCCAAAATCAAGTGTTAATGTACTGATCAAGCCATAAAAAACCCCAGTCATACCTGCTTTATCTCCATTCCAAAAATGTACTATATGTTGATAAGTGCATATACCATCCACAAGGCTGCTTGCGAGTCACTTAGAATCCATAAGGCATCGAGTGGAAATAACCTACCTAAAATCCGTAAGGCACCGTGTAATACTCAGAATCCACAAGGCGTAGAGTATCTATAACCTACCCGAAATACACAAGGAATCGGGTAACAGTCATAATTCACAAGGAATAATGTTTCATCCATCTACTTAGAATCTACAGAGAAACAAGAAGAAACCAGGTTATATGGTTATAAAATTGTGCCATCATCATTTCCTCACACCATGCACACAACACAAAATCATTAATCATGCAACAACAACCACACATCAAGTATACACATACAAATCCTATAATGTAAAACATGATAGGTCGTAACATAATAACAACCATAACAGAGATTATGAGAAATATATAATTATCATATACATCAAAATGTGAATCAAAAAAATTATGTAATCTAGATATAACATCAATCACATTGAATCAATCCATATCAAATCATGGGCCACAAACACACCCACATGAGATTATTATTTAATAATTAATATCACAAAGGATTATACATAAATCATTTTATGGAAGCATGTGTAAAATTACCAAAAATTTAAGGATCATCCTACCTTAAATTTATTTGATGTCAAAGGAAAGATTAAACCACCCTATGTGGTTTGATAGATGGAGAGGAAACACATTCAAGAACACCTCTTCACTTCCTTATTATCATAAACATTGAGATATAAATTCTCAAGCATTGCCATGTGTTCAACGAACCAAAACGAGTTATTTTATTTAAAAATGAAATAAAATATCCCATTTGGTGATACTTTCTCTATCCTAGATAATTTCTTAATTATATCACTAGACCAATGCAAGAGATCTCAATATTTTCCTCAATAATAATTACATTTTTATAATTTCTCAAAAATTATCCTTCTATAATTATATCTTGATAATTTATCATAAGCATTCATTTTTTTAATTATCTCCTGAATGTTTATCCAAAATTATACATTTATTATTATCTTTGATAATTTTTCCAAATTTATCCATTTATAATTAAATCTAAAAACTTATCCTATGCTATAACTTTATAATTATATTTTTATAATTTATCATAAAATGTCCAATACTATTATCTTTTGATAATTTATCTTAAATTATCCATTTATAATTATCTTGGATAATATATCCAAAATTAACCTTTTATAATTATCTTTTGATAATTTAAAAATATTTTATTCTTTTTAATTATCTTTTAGAAATTTATCCTAAATTATATTTTTATAATTATCTTTTTATATTTTATTATAAATTATCCTATTATAATTATCTCTTGATAATTTATCTAAAATTATCCATTTATAATTATCTCAAATTATTTATCCAAAATTATTCTTTTATAATTATCTTTTAATAATTTATCATAAATAATCTTTTAAACATTCTTATGATAATTTTCCTAATTTATCCTTTTATAATTATATTTTATAATTTATCTTAAATTATATATTTATAATTATCTTTTGATAATTTCTCATAAATTATCCTTTATAATTATATTTTTATAATTTATTATAAATTATCCTTTATTTATCTACAGTTATAGTGGGATAACATTAATTATTATACTAAAGTTATTTGAAATTATAATTTTATAATATAATGATTAATTTTTGATAATTTTTATAATTATCATTTGATAATTCATTGTAATTATCATCTATCAATTTAAATAAAACCATTAGTTAATAATTCCATAAATTATCATTGATAGTTATCTTATAATAACTTCATGTAACACCACAAGACTTTATAATATATTAATTTTAAAGTAAAATTAATATTTTTTCAATATTTCTTTATACATAACACCATGTATATCTTATGCCACACACAACACTGTGTTAATTTGTGTTACATGCAAGACTGAGTTTTACCACCTTTTAATGGAATAATAATTTTAAATCTAAATTTCGACACAAAAATAATATTAATTTGTAAAATTAAACTTCAGTTTTTAATGTTTATTTTCAAAAATATCTTAGGGTGATTTTTGGTATTTTTCTGGGAAGATTCATTTTTTTATGAATAATGAGAAATATTGCATTTATGTTGAAAACTTCATTTTCTTTTAAATGTTTAATAATGTTAAATTATATTTTAAATTTGTTTTAAAGTCAAAATAGAAAAATTATACATTTATTAATCTAATTTATTTCATTTTAATGATATTTATATTTAATTTAAATATTAAAGGTTAATGAACTTTTGAAAATTTTCAGTTTAAAAACCTACTTTCTCACCACGTCTGTATGATTATCTTTAAATTTAATTTTTACAATTCTATGAATTAAATTTAAACGAATTTATAAATAGTAGAAATAAATATAATATTTATATTATAACAATATTAAATTATTTTTTTGACCAAAAATATAAGTGAGAGCAGTTAAAATTAATTATTGTGATTACAGTAAAAACGAGATTACATAAATATTATACTAAAAATATAATGTTTATAAATGATGAAACACTGGTACAAAACCCATTGGATGGAAATATTTAAATCCTTATGACCTTGGGTTTAACTTTTATGATTTATTGGAAGACAGATTTATGAAAGTGACCCATATAATAAGTTATGTATGGAAAAGGACAAAAAAGGGACATTCCTTACCTTTAACATTTATAAAGCCATTAAATATGGAAAAGATCATATTTTTTATTATACATTTCCTTTTAAGATATAAATGACTTATCTTTTTCATAATTATTGATCAACAAATTTTAGATATAAATTATTTACATAAAATGATTATTAAATTTAAATGGAGTGATTATTTAGTTAATAATTAAATATAATGAATGATACTAAAAATATGAAAAAGTAATGAAAATCGAATAAATTATTACACTCCCTTATTTTATTAGAAAAATATATAATGTTAAATATATTTGGTATAAATATGATTTAATTCCATCAATGTCTTGAAATTTTTTATTTTAAATTATGAAAATAATTTTAAAATTGACATTAATGATATTTTATAATAATTGAAAATTTATTAAAACAACTACAATCAGTAAAAAACATATTATGAAATTTTATTTTTAAATATTAATAAATATAAATTATAGTATATTATTGAACAAATTTCATTTTTAGAATGAACATATTGATCCATAAAGTGTAAAATCATTCTTATCACGGTTTGGCCTAAAGTACTATTTTTGCACGATACATGCACTTCAGTGAAAATTATTTTCCAACACACATTTGTTTTTTTATATTATATATAACATTTATAATTAATTGGGATAGAATTTTATAATAATTCCAACTTTAATTTAGTCTTAATGGATGAATTTCATATGTCATAATACTAATAACCAAAATGAAAAACCACAATTAAAAATATAAGGAAACTTATTGACTAAGGAAAAAAATCATAAAAATGATATTATATTTATGTGGTGTAGATTTAAATCAACCATAATTTCAATTTAATCCATTATTTTTATATTTTTTAACCAAATTATGTAATGGAGGCCCCCTAATAGTTCTTAAATTTTGGTATTTACAATAGTGACACTCCTCATCCACTATAAAAGGCATTCACTATCACTCTTTCTCACACCTATCAAGCCAATTTGTCCCCTTATAAACTTAAAAAAAATAATCTCCCAAAATAGCACTACTCAACCTGTAAACCTCTCTTTTAGAATAAATAAATAAGATGATTTTCTTTTCTGAAAATTAAAAGGAGTTACCCGAAAAGGAGGTAACATTCTTCAATGGTCATTTTTGTTTTATTTATTTCTAAAGTGGTTAAATTCCTATTATTACATGATTATATAATGAAATACGTATTCTAAATAAACAGATATGTACCTATTCTAATATTTTTACCTAAAGTTTCACATTCATCGGTCAAATGGGATATGCAATCTGTGTTCATATGTACGGTGAACTACCGCCTCACGAACCAATGACATTCGTTCTTCCATTACCATCAATAATTGTTAGAATAGTGATAAATTTTTAGTTTATAAATGATATATATGATATTTTTAATTTTATTATTCTTCCAAAAAAAACTATATAACCATAACATCATGCATTCGATTTTTTGGAATATGATAACATTGTTTGTGGACATGTGGACAACCGCCTCCTCAATGAATTGCGATTCATTCACACTTTACATAGAATGTAATAAGAATAGTTTTAATAAAAATATGTGACATATATGAAATAAATATTTTAATTTAATTATAATGTACATATATATCATTTAAATTTCCTTTTTTAAATATCGAAAAAATGGAAGTAGTGTTCATGCATACATACGACTTAAAATCTCAATGAACTGTGTTTTTCATTTCCTACTACAAATAATATGGATTATTCTAAATACATATATAATGAATATATATGATAATTAAATCATGGTTTACAGTCTGTATATTATGAAATAGTTATTTATATAATAGTAACAAAAACAAAAAGTCAAAATATACTCGAAAAACATGATAATTAACACCTAAAATATTGAAAAAGATGAAAGACTATTAAAAATAGGGGCAATAAGATATTATAAGATGATAATATATGATATATTAAATATTATTATGATTCTTTACCAAGTATGTTATAATTTTAAAAACATTATAGAAGATGTTAATGGATGGTCACATAAAATGAAACAAAAGGTAAGGGATTTTCATCCCACTTTTTTCATTTGTGAGATAAATTTCATATTAACCACTTACTTATATTTTGTAGTCTATCTACTTCCCATTTTGATATATTATATCATTAATACTTTCATATTAATTTTATTTAGAGTTTCATTTGAATCAATTTTTTATGGGGATTATAATTCAAAAGACACAATGTTGTAAGGGAATACATCTCAATTTCTATTCTTTGAGGCATAATTTATTATTTTGTACCTAATTTCATATATATAGAATAAAGATAGACAATTTTAAATTTAATATTATGAATAACTCATTATTCATGGTATCTTGATTTTAAATTCGAATTGTTTTATCTAAGGTTATATGAACATAAAATTACCAAGTGGTAAATATATTTCATAACTTAATTCCTCTTTTAGTGGGTTATATTTCTGACTCGTTGTCCATAATATTATATGATTATGTGTAAAAAAAATTTGTTATATATTTATTTATTTCCAACTCTTTTATTTTTATTTATATATGATACATGTAATCAATTAATTTATTAATTCTCACCTCAACGTTATGATCATTTTAAGGGGTAATTTCATAATCTCATTCTAATTGAGATTGCTTATCATTTAAATTAAAGTAAATGAATTTATAAGATAATTCAACAATAAGTTATTGAATTATCTTTTTCACTGGTTATTCATGACATTTTTCAAGTAATAGTACAATTTTTACAGTCTTTTGTACTCAAAATGATTTATAATTTTTTTAAGAAACCCCAATGTCATTTACCTCTTTAGCCTGAGAACATATTTTCTTATAAAAATCGTGTTTACTGAAAATATTTTGAAAAATGTTTTTTACCTTTAATAAATGATTTATTAAATATATTTTACCCTTTTTCCATTTACAAATGTTTTCAAATAAATATCTTTGACACTTTCAGAACGCTGCACTTTTCTAACCCTTCTAACTTTCAAAATGAATGTTCATTTTACATTGCACAACATGTATGGAATGAACCTCAATCATTTCTCTAAATCCTCCTTTTCATGATTAAAATGACAATTTTTAAGGATAATAATTTTTAGAAAGTTCTTTTTTAAGAAAATGTTTTCGAATTTATTTTCAAAATCAAAATGATTTTTTCGCCAAGATTGTTTTTTAATTAATGATTTTATATTATTCCCACTCATCAATGAAAAAAAAATATTTTTTACTCCACTTGGGATATTTTTTATTGATACCATCTATATTAATCATTTGAATGGTTTTTGATTGATTTAGACATGGGAAATATTGAAATACACTTCCTTGATTTAGTTTTGTAGCCTCCCGGGAATATTTACTTTCAAGTGACCACTTAATATTAAATTTCCCCTAAATATCCACATTATTTATTATTTATATTCTTATTTCCTAAAAAATATACCATTTATAAATACGGTTTTTAATTTGATATTTATTTTATTTTTTTGTGAAATATTCATAAATCCATATTATTTATTCAATACAGATATTTGATAGAGAATATTGTTTATTAAATAAATATGTTACCCGATATAAAGAATTATTTAGAATGGTAGTGATTGGTTTTGGCCTAGAAATTATACATCCCCTTGATGCATCTATAGGTTCTTATGAGACAAATTAGTTGCTCAAATTATATGGGTTTCTACCTATAGTTTTAAACCATCTTGTGAAAGGTCTTGAAGGTATATATTTTCATGTTCCTTGGACATAAGGTCCAATAATTAATAATTGTATTCATTAATATTTAAATTATTGTTATTATTTCCCATGATATTAATATTTGACAAGATCTATGGATTCATTTCATTCTGAGTTTATTAATTAAATGGAATGCATTTGGGTTACATATCATTTATTATTGATTATTCCTTATCCAGTAGTTGAAATGGAAAGTGTTTTAAGTTATTTATATTCCCATATTTTTTATTATTATTGATTCATGATTAACTCCTCTTTATGCATAACCTTACTAATCATTTGAGCACACCCTAATTTTGTTCCCTTTCCCCATGATATATATATGAATATATTGAATGAGTTTCAATGATAATGTTTATTAGTCTTTGTTATGTATTATGTTTTATTTTCTATTTAAAAATATAATATGTGATCATTTATGTAATATGGTTTTTCAAAACTACTAAACTCTGGTGCTTCCAGATTTTATTTTTTATAATCATGCCAATGTAATAAAGTAATGCACTTGCTCTCAGTTTCAGGGTTTGGGTCTTTACAGTCAGTATTAATGTAAGTTGAGTAGAAACCCTGGAAAATATATTTATAAAAACATATAATATAGAGCATTATACTATGATATACATTGAGGATAATTATGGAAGATCAACCCAAAGAATCCATGTGTATTTTATTAAAGGTTGGGACTGAAGCCTCAAATTATTATTTAAAGCAATGAACTCTTTAGTGTGGGTAGAGGGAGACCCATTACATAGCCCGAAGGCCCAAGGGAATGTGGTCTGAATACAAGGCATGAAAGCCCATTTTTTCCAAATGACCCCTTGGTGAAAAGTACTGCTATAGTACCATCACTTCTACCGTCCCTGATACAATTCCACCACCACTACAGTACCTCCTACAGTTCCTCCTCCGCTAGAGTACCACCATTGCTACAGTTCTGCAACAGCTACTGTGATGATACAGTGCTGCTACATTAACATATAATTTTTCCATTTCTAGTTTAGATCCTGGGTCTTTTAGATGCCAAGCATTAGCTTGTACCACTTGGGTACAAGGTCGTTGGTGAAATAAGAATCCATGTTTATGATTATTAGGTAAGATACACATTGATTTTTCAATTTATGTTACGTATTTTCCCAGTTTTGGGATTATAAATATTGTTTCATAATGATATGATCTAATCAAATTTATTCCATCATTTAGAAATGATTCACAGTAGTAGGAATGTGAACCTCACTAAGGTATATAATCCATAGAGTAGGAATCATCATTTCATTTATGGTCTTAATCCAATCTTTCAAAACCAACTAGTCTACCAAGAATTCTCATCATATGAGTACATAGTATCATGTGATAAACATATAGAGAAATAATTTTCTTTGTATTATGAATTCGTAGGGAAGCATGAGAAGAAGAGGAAAGGTGGGAAAAATATAGAAAAATGGAATATGGGAATGGATTATTATCCCACATGTAATAGTTGTGGAAATAACCACCCTAGTACTTCCATAAGAGGAATGAGAGGTTTCTACAATCATGGGGAGAACGTCTTGTATGCTTTGGATTTCATGGTTTAGAAAAATGATTCCATTGTATAATTCTTTGACTATATGTATATAGGACAGTATGAAAATCAATGTCTCAGGAATCAAAGATAAATACCCCTAAATAGTCTAATGTATCAAGGTCAATATTATTATAATACCAGAAAGGAAGATTAATGATTAATATGAATGTTTTTTTATTCATCAAATATTAAATTTGAGTAATATATCAGTGATTTTCTAGATATAATTATTTTGAAATATTTAAGGATTATACTAATGCAATTTTTTATTAAGTATTTGAGATCACATGCTGAATGGAAACATGAAAACTGAATCAGTAAAAAGTTAAATTTCTGTAAAATACATTGTTGAGGGAAAGATAAACCTTAATATTTTTTTGATTTTCAGAAAATTATGTTTGGATAAATAGATTATTGATATGGATAAAATAAATTTGGATTTTTCTAACTGCCATTGAACTGATTCTAATGTGTTGGGTCATAATCTTTTAGAAAGGTTAACCATTTATGAAATGGTTGGAGTTGATCTCTGGATGTGGTTTTAGATATTATTATATTACTTCACCATATATTGGAACTTGAGCTATGAAAAAAAGTATAAATAGTTCAAGGAAAGACCCATTCATAAGATTATGATTATAGAAACATGTCAAGAAATTGTATTTAATTTTATTCTTAGAGAATGAAATAACTCCTCATCTCTAAGAAAATGGTCTTGAAACAAAAAAATTGTATTATTATCATTATTTTTAATGATATCAACGACCATTATTCACACCTTTGTTTTATGGTTTTGTCTTCAAAAACTTTCTTAAGAAAATGTTATTAATAGATCTCTATCAAAACATAAAATTTAGATTTCTATTCCATATCCATGTTGTTACTAAAGTTATCCTATTATAAATACTAGTTTTTAGTGACATTTTAATATAATTTTCCCTATTATTAAGAGGATTTTTTTTAACCCTAATTATGATGCGGGGTTTTCAATAATGGTAATTTCAGATATCATTCCCTCAATTACCAAGATCATGATTAAATTATGACGATAAAATTAAATTATGATGGGATGAATTTAACACCCCAAGACATTACAATATTTTCATTTTATAAAAAAATTATTTTTTAATGATTTCTTTATATGAAACACAATTTTAAGCTTACACTACAAGAAACACTAAGTTAACATGTGTTACATGCAAGACCGATTTTTACCTCCTTTTTCTGACACACCTATTTTAAATCTAGATTTTTACCTTTTTATAAACATTATTTCACAAAATATATTTCATTTTTTAATTAGGAATTTCAATATTATCTTTGGGTGATTTTTTGTAATTTTTTCGAAATGTTTTTTTGGGTGAATAGTGAACAATACATCATTTTAGTTGAAAACTGCCTTTTTATTTAATTAATTACTAATGATATATTATATTTTAATTTTTTGAAAGATAAAATATACCTATATTAATTTAATTTAGGTCATTGGAATCATTTTTATATTGAATTTAGATATAAAATCTTAATTAACCTTCGAAAATTTTCACTTAAAAATTCTGGTTTCTCACTCCGTCTGTGGGATTAGATTTAAATTTAGTATTGATAATTGAATCAATAAAAGTTGGTATAAGTTTTTTAATCAGTGTCATATTTATGTTCTAATAAGATCAGCCTAATTTTTGAAAAATAAATTATTATTGAATGCAGTTAAAATTAATTATACTGATTACGATAAAAATGAGATTACTTAAACATTAAACATTGAATATAAAGTGTAGAAATGACAAAAAACTTGTTCAAAACCCATTGAATAGAAATATTTATACCATTATGACCTTATTTTCTAATTTTATGTGTTATTGGAATGAAATTTGTGGAAATGGATTCATATAATAAGTTAAGTAAGGAAAAAGAGAAAAAAGAACCTTTCTTACCTTTAACATTTAAAAAGAATTGAGTTATAAAAAAAACATCATATTTTCAGTTATACAAATCCTTTTGAAATATAAATGAGTTATTTTTATAATATTTATTTATATTTAAGTTTTATATATGAATTACTTAAATAAAATTCTTAATAAATTCCAATGTAGTGATTATTTAGTTAATAATTATATAAATCGAATGATACTAAAAAATTACAAGTAAAAAAATATAATGAATTATTTTTTGAAGATGTTTTTTAGATGAATATGTAATTATATTTAGATTTTAAATTAATATATTTTAATTTCATATTTTTCTTTATATTTTTAAATTTAAATTAATTAAATAATGTTAAAATTTAAATTAATGATATTTTATAATAAATGTTATTTTATTAAAAGATTTAAAATTACTAAAAAATATTATAGTCTAAAATTTTATTTTTAAATTATAATAAGTATTTAATATGGTATATTTATGGACCAATTTATCTTTAATTATAAACATATTGACATATAAATAGTGAAAAAATTGTTATCACGGTTCGAGTTAAAATAGTGTTTTTGCACGTTACATGTGGTTTTGTTAAAATTAATTTAAAAAAATATTGTATCATTATTTTGTAAATTATATTTAATATTTATAATTAATTGGTAATAAATTTTCTTTTAATTTAAGCTTTAATTTTTTTAATGTATTATTTACATCGGTAAGAAAATAATTTACCTAAATGAAAACCCAAAAGGAAAAACATAAGTATCCATAAATATGAAAGAAAAAAACAATAAAAATAACATATTATTATGTTTAGAAGACTTTTATCAACTATA
The DNA here is from genome assembly GCA_963277665.1 of Viscum album. Taxonomy (NCBI): domain Eukaryota; kingdom Viridiplantae; phylum Streptophyta; class Magnoliopsida; order Santalales; family Viscaceae; genus Viscum; species Viscum album. The sequence continues at coordinate 354,878,578 of OY728164.1, read as the reverse complement.
ATTTCAATTTAATCCATTATTTTTTCATTTTTGAATCACATGAGGTAAGGTAGACCTCCCAATATTGTTTACATTTTGATATTTACATGAATGCCACTCATCCTTCACTATAAAAAGGAATCCACACTCCCGCTTCTTCAAACCTAGAAAAACACTTTTAATCATAAAAACGCTACCCAAATAATCTCAAAAAATCCCTCCCCTCAACCTACATGTTTCACTTTGGGCATAATTAAATCCAAGAACATCCTTTGGTGATAATGAAAATGTGTTACCCTAAAAAGAGGTAACATTCTTCAGCAATCCTTTTTGTTTTATTTATTTATCAAATAATTAAATTATTATTATTACCTGGTTATATAATAACAAAATTATCATAAATATACTGACACATTTTTATTCTGTGATTTTTACCTACTCTTTCACACACATCAATCAAATGAGATATGAAATCATTGTTCGTGTGTACGACGAACTACCGCCTCATGAACTGATGTCATTCGTTATTCAATTACCACCATTAAAGGATTTAATAATGATGGATTTACAGTTTATATATGATATTTGTAGTGTATTTATGCCTTTTTATTTTTTATATAACCATACCATAATTCTTTCCATTTTATGAGTATATGACAATATCGTTTGTGGATGTCTTGACTACTGCCTCCTCAAATCGATGTGATTAGTTCACAATTTACATAGAATATATTAATTATGGTTTTAATAAAAATATGTTAAATATATGAAAAAAATATTATAATGGAATTATAATATTAAAATATATATAATTTACATTTTATTCTTTTAAATATTAAAATGAATTGGAAGTAGAATTCATGCGTACGTACGGTCAACCATCTCCATAAATGGTGCATTTCATTTCCTATCTCCATATATTATAGATTATTATAAATAAATATAAATTTAGTGTGTGTATATATATATTTGTGATAATTACATCATTGTTTAAATTTTGGATATTATTAAATCATGATCCATTAAATAGTAACAAAAATATCAAGTCCAAACATAGTCGAAAAACATGACAATTAACACTCAAAATAGTTAAAATGATGGAGGAATATTAAAAAATGGTTAATAAGATATTATAAGAAGATAATATATGAATTTATAAATATTTATATCCTTCTATAATTTTTTATTAACATTATTGAAACCAATATACATGAGGTTAAAGGATTTTTACTCAAGATAAAATGCAAGGTATGTGATTTTCATATCACTTTTTTACATCAATGAGATAAATGTCGTATTCACCACTTACTTCGTTTGTGTGATGTATCTTATTCCCATTTTGATATATTATATCATCAAATATTTTATATTAATTTTATTTTGCGTATCAATTTAATTTATTTTTGTACGGGGAATATAATTCAAAATATACAAATTAGTAAGAGATTTCATCTCAATTTCCATAATTTGAGGTATATTTATCGTTGTGTGAAGAATTTATTATAAATGTTGTACAAAATTCCACTTTGACATGTAATTAAATGAATAATTAATTTCTCATGGTATTTTTAGTTTCAATTTGGATTATTTCATCTATGAAGATTTCAACTTAAAATTACCATGTGGTAAATAAATTTCATAACTCGGTTCCTTTTTCATTGGGTTGCATTACTTCCTTATTGTAATTAATATTTAATGATTATGTGTATCAGTAATTTTACTATCTATTGATGTATTTTCAATTCTTATATTTGCATTTAAAATTTTTACACAAAATCAATTCATTGATTAATTATCATTCAACGTTATAATCATTTTATGGGATTCTTTCACAATCTCATTCTAATCAAGATTGCTTATTCTTGAAATCCCATTACAGGTATATATGATATTTTTTAATAAACCATTACATTATCTTATATTATGGTTAATCATGACCTTTTTCATGTAATATTTCCTTTTTATACACTTTGGTAATCAAACTATTTTAGGAATATTTTTATGAAAACCTTACTTCATTTACCTCTTCAGTCAAAGATACTATTTTCTAATAAAATATTTTCATAAAAAGGTTTTAAAGATTAATTTTAAATATTAAAAAATGATTTTTTGAAATCATATTTACCCTTTTTATATTAAAATATTTTTTTGAAGAATCTTCTCACTACTGGAAATGGATTCTATACCCAGAGTTTCGAACCATGGGTATAGCCTCCAAAATCGTGGGTATCGGCTATACCTACTGTTTTGGGAACCATAGAAAGTTTATCCAACAGTATATCTCTATGATATTCTGAAATTTTAAAAATTATATACCCATTGTTTAAAAACCATGGGAATAAGTGTATTCCAACATGTCATTAACAATATACCTACGGTTTCCAAACCACATGTATATGTTTTAAAAATCCATCGGTTGTGGGTTTGGATCACTAGACTGACTATATTCAATTCCTGCACCTAACCACTGCACCACGTTGACTTATATGTATATGAATATAAATATACTTATATATTTTTATCAGAACTAAGGTTATACGTGGAAAAATGTGGAGACATGTGTGCCAGTGAAATTTTTTTTATCCCATGAAATTTTTTTCCTCCACCCTGACATGGGAAGGTTATACCCACGGTTTTGGAAATCCATGGGTACAAGCATAACCTATACGCAATGTTTATGGAGAACCCTGGGTACTGGTCTTGAAAAAAATCCTATACCCATTGTACTTATAAAATGTGGGTATATGTGTCAATTTCCTGCCTATATACATGGTATTACAAAACCATTGGTATATGTTCCAATAAAATCCATATACCCTTGGTTTTTAAAAAACTGTGGGTATAGGGTCTTTTTCTTGAATTTTCTTATCACTTTCCTTGAAATGAACTTTTTTAACCTTTTTACCATGAATACAGAATGATATTTTTACCCTGTATGAAAAGTACAAAATTACCCACCATTATTTCATTGAATATTATTTTACAATTTTAAAAGGTTGATTTTTGAAAAAATAATAAAAGTTATTTTTAATTAAAAGGATTTCACAATGTTGTTCGAATGAAAAGTATATTAGCCTCAATAGTGTTTTTATAATATATTTAATATTATTCCCATTGATCAACAACAACAACCCATTATTTTTTATCCTCTTGGGATATTTTCTACTGATATCGTCATAATTCTTCTTCTAGATTGGTTTTTATTTATTTGTCGAAGTATATTATTTTGAGTCAATTACTAGATTCAACATTATAGTCCCCTTGAAATATTCACATTCTAGTGAACATTGAATATTAAATGACCCATAAATATCCATGTTATTTATCATGGATATTGTCTACATGTTAATGGGAAGACAAATATGGGATGGCTAGTGGTTGTATGGGACACTGATAGGGGTGATGATTTTAGGTACCGTGCGCTATTGATGGAATGGGACACTGATAGTGAGCATCTCTCAAAGATGACTTGCTCATATCGAAACCTTCAGTGATGGACATCCAGGATGACCTTGATTGAGTGAGTGATGATACTGAAGGGCACAATGACATTCTCCACACGAATAATTTGTCATCTTAGGTGATGACCTCAAGTGGAGTGCTTTCAATGTGCATCATCAATGTGGTCGGTTGTGCGAGATCTTTAGGGTTGGAATCTGTCGGGTAGAACATGGATTCTTCTAAAAGTACTAGTGAATCTGGGCCTTTGGGCCACCTGTTGTGGGTCTTCATGCCATTTGAATTGGTTTTTGAACTATACTTTTTGTTTTGGTGGTGATTTTCCACATTTATGTATTGGTGGAACTTCATGTGTTGCATAATTTTTCTTCTCTATAATTTTATTTTAATTAGTAAATTTTTAGGGCTAAACTTTCTCGGTACATGCAATTTTATGGCATACTTAGATTAATCTAAATTATTAACTACAAAAAAATTAGATATTATCCTTTAATATTTTTTTTATCTTATTATTTAATAATTTCATGTAATTATATTTTTATAATTCAAGGAAATTATAATATGTTAATTCTTCATTATTATACTTTGATAAATCCTGTTAATTATCATATGATTATTTTAAAAATTTATCCATTGATAAGTTTACATAAAAATAACTTCTTATAATCTTTGGGAATTATCTTTGAAAAATACATGGATTTATCCGGTTATTATTCATAAAATTTGTTTTCTATAATTTTTTCATTATAGATAGAAAAAAAAGAATAAGAATATTAATAGAAAAAACACAAATTGTTCTTCCTTGAATGTTGTGCATGATAAAAAAGGGATTGGGTACACCTAGATCTGTTGATGATGAGTTGATTAAACATGTGAAAGGGAGTTTCATGATAGTCCAAGATCGATGAAATCCATCAATAATTAAAATATGGTATCATGACTATTTGAGAACCCAAAATCCCATAATTTATTACCACAAATTTTAACACCCATTTTAATCCACTATTAAATTGAAAATTCATTATAGAATCATTATATTCATCCCATTAAAGAGTTTCAATTTTCAATGGGTACAATATGGGTAAAACTGAATCCTTGGTAACACCCCATGTAAAACAATTGGGGTTAAGGTATTTTGGGGAAGAAAATGAATAGTTCATAATTTTTTTATAATTTAATAAATAATTATAATATAATAAAAGTATTAAATAACATAACATCATGTGAGATCTAACACCCCAGTCACGGTTCATTCAGCTAGATCATTCATGAAAAACCCCACAACATTGACCAACACCATAGAATCTATATAGAACTGGTTAGTGAAAATAACCATGAAGTAATTTCATTATATTCCATTATGTTTCATCATCTTCACCATCATGTCCCACCATCTACTATATAGTCCCTCCAGTATGAAGGTGAAACACTTCACATTGTTCTAATTTAGTGTCTTCATGAACTCAAACATATATTCAATCATATTGAACCATTCTTCAACATGTTGAGGATTAGTGGAACCTTTTAAAACTGCTGGTTTCTATCAAATGAACTCTTGATAATGCTTTTTAAGAAAATCCCCATAAGGATCCATAGCATGATCCTGGAAGGGGAATGGTGGTGGTGCCTACCCCAAATCATGTAGAGTATGCATGATAACCTCAACTAGATTCAAATAAACAATAGGATTATCTAACTGAGGATCATTATAATCCTCTTTTTAGATATGATTCAAAATACTTCATAGAAGCATGATGTTATAAAATGACATAAGACTAAAGAAAGAAAAGAGGTTAACACTCGAACTGAGTATCAAGAGAAAGTTATTCTCAATAAAAAGAAAATAATATTTCTATTACACTCTATCCAAATGAAAAATGGGTAAAAGATAAGAACTAATCCATAATACATCTTTTCCTAACCAACCCTGGTGACTTAAGGTTCATTGTAGTGAGATCTGTCTAGACAGTTAATTACCACTACCTCCTAAGTCTCGATAATATTTCACAAATGTATATTGGATTCAAGAAAAAACCACTCACTCCCTCTGATACCACTTTTTCATGAATATATTTAGGTACCCATGTAACTCGATAACCAATCCAGCACTGATATAGCCCGAGGGGCATTTCTGATCCCCATGGGTTAGCTACTAGAACCTGGAATCAAACAACCTAAAATTGTGAATGATGTTTCCACAAAACATAGAGGTAGTTAAAGAGATAAGAAGTTATGAATAACAAAAGGAATTTCCTTTGGGTGTCAACTACCAGAATAAAAAAATGCATAAAAATCCCCATTTACTACAACCCAAGTACTAAAATGATAAAATATCCTTATGGGCCATAAGGACACAACTCACCAATTCCAAAGGACAATACTTGTATCCTCCTCTATGATATCCCATCCCTTTGCTCAAACCTAGAAAAATAATGTCTATAAACACACAAATGAAAAACAAGGGTGTGAGAATAAATTAACTTCTTATAATCTTTGGGAATTATCTTTGAAAACTACATGGATTTATCAGGTTATTTTTCAAAAAATATGTATTCTATTATTTTCTTATTAATGGAGAGAAAAAAAGAATAATAATAATAATAATAAAACACAAAATGTTCTTCCTTGAATGTTGTTCATGATAAAAAAGGGATTGGGTATACCCAGATTTGTTGATGAAGAGTTGTTTAAACATGTGAAATGGAGTCGCAGGATAGTCCAAGATCGATGAAATCCATCAATAATTAAAATACAGTATCTTGATTATTTGAGAACCCAAAATCCCATCATTTATTACCACTAATTCTAACACCGATTTTAATCCATTATTCAATTTAAAATTCATTATAGATTCATTATATTCATCCCATTAAAGAGTTTCAATTTTCAATGGGTAAAAAAATTGGTAAAACTGAATCCTTGGTAACACCCCATGTAAAAAAATTGGGGTTATAGAATTTTGGGGAAGAAAATGAATAGTTCCAATTTTTTTTATAATTTAATAAATAATTATAATATAATAAAAGTATTAAATAACATAACATCATGTGAGATCTAACCAAATTCCAAATGCATAGAAAATTTATTCCCCACCTAGGGTAAAAATCAAATTGTGAACCCAATGGTGGTCCCATATTTCTCATACAACACTTATTTTAAGAGATATTTAATTATTTTTAAAAAATAATATAATAAAAATATTAAATAACTTATCCTCACGTGAGATCTGACCAAATTTTAGATGCACACAAAGGTTATACCCAGTCAAGGGTAAACTATGCATACCAAACCTAATGCTGGTATAAGATTTCTCATTCAATTGAGAGATATTATATTGTTTTGGAAAAAACAACATAAAATCATCTAAATTAACTTATACTTGCTTGTGTTCTGACCAAAAGTCTGATGCACACAATAGTTATTCCCCTCCTTGGGTTAACCACATATCCCAAACCTAACACTTATATAATATTTCTCCTTTGACACAGTGTTTGGGAGATATTATATTATATTGTAAAAGTCATGGACTCATAATATAATATATTTATTCCATATATACTGAGGAATTAGGTGCTTCAAAATCTGAAACAAATTTAGTGTGTGAATATGAAAATATTCTATAGAATATTCAAAGGTATTAACGATTATTTTACTTTTATATAAATACATTACAAAATTTATTAAGTGAATCATATTAAAAAATTACATCTTCATTTAAAAATACTTATAAGTTGTTAACTAATAGGGTCATTATTGTTATTGTAAATTATGGATATTATAGTTCAATTTCTCAGGAGTATTACTTGTTATTTGGCTATGTGTAACTCATTCATGTTATTGTTTTATCTTGTTCCCTCTTCAACTGATGTTTTCTGTTTCCCTTTGAATTATTATTGTTTCAAACAATATAAATCCCTATATTTCATGCTTTCTGTTTACATTAATGTTTCTTTTCTCTATTTTGGTTGTTCGTTGTGAATGTTCAATGTCAGAAAATAATTGTGGATAGCTCTTGATTGTGGTATGATGATTCTTATATTCAAATAAACTTATTCAAGATATCAAACATTAGACATTCTAGTCATTTTATTACCTCTATTACTGTTTTGGAGGTCATATCATATAAATCATGGTTCTAGGGAAACAAGATATATTAGATCTTTGAATTCTGGTGGGTGGGAACCCTAGAAAATGACATACTGAAAGTGGTATTTCCTATCCTTTATGCCAACATATATTAGTGAGATTTTACTATTTTTGAATGATGTTATTAGAAAAGGAAAATGTAAAACTATACAAGTTTTAGGGAATATTTTTCTGATTCTGGAGGTTTTAAGTTTAGAATTACTTATTCTAGAGTGTTTTAGAGTTTCTTTTGTCCTAGATTAATTTGAAGGTAATTTCAATGGAAGAATGAAAAAGGATCAAACAAAAATCCTTATATAACACCCCATTGTTTTAGTTTATGAATTATATGTATTATATCTTATGATACATGACAAAATGGGATTAAAAAACTGTGTTATACTCTAGAAATATTATTATTCAAATATGACCATTATAACCTAGGTGGTGGTTTGGTGGGTATGAATATGACTAAAAACATCTTGAAATACATATACAAATGATTTCCTAAAAAATATATTTATTAATTCATAATAAATAATCACTCTAATTTTAATGAAAAAAATTAAATCAAATAATGTTAATAATAGTTCATGTTTTAAAAGGTTATTTTTTTATAAAAGAGGGTTTTCATTATATTTTATACGTATCATTTAAAATATATGTTAATCTTATTTATTTTATTAAATTGATTAAATTTTTTTAATACATTTAAAATAGTGAATGATCATTCATAAAATGATAATAAATTTGTAAGAAATGATGGAAAAATATTTCGATTGTAAAAAGAAATATTTTTTTAGAAAATAGTGCTTAAACATGTAATATATTTTTATCTTATAAAATTTTGATAATAATTTTTTTTTATTATTTTTTTGAAATTTATTGATAATATATTCAATAAATTAAAATAAAATGATCAAATATTTGTTACTAGGAAAGGAATGAGAATATATTTATTTTATGTTACGAAAAAACCTTTTTTTCTAAAAATGATTTCTATGCGTTTGTGTGTATATATTAAAATTATTATTTTCCACATATAGAAATTTTATTTGATAAAATTAAATTATTTAGTTATATCGATTTTTCAAACCAATATTAGGGTTCATTTTTTTTAAATTTTAAAAAATAATTTATTTTTGAGTGAATAGTGTAAAATACCGATTTTACAAATTATGTCACTTTTATAACATTATCATGGTATAAAAATGACATGAATGATTATGGAATGAAATTTAATGATATAATATGTATTTTATAAGAAATTTAATTAATTAAAAATATTTTTGAACTTCGAATTCTATTTCCACATTTTAGAAATCTATGTAATGTTTTTAATCGAATAAAAACTATTTTTTCTTATTTTAATTTAGTCATGTTTTACTAAGGATACTTTTTATTATGGTTTAATTTTAAAGAAAATTAAGTTTTATTTTAAATAATATTTTCCAATTAATTACTTGTGAATCAATATTGTTCTTTGTTTTGGTGTAAAATCATTTTTATGCTTGAAAAGATAATTGTTCTAAAAACAGTTTTAACTGTATTTTACAAACTTATATTAAATTTAATTTTTACCAATTCTGAAAATTGAATCCTAGAAAATATATTCCATATTTTTTATCAGAATATTTAAATTTTCTAATGAAATAAATTTCATTTGTTACTATTAATGAATAGTAATGATGGAAAAAAATATATCACCATAGTTAAAGGTTAAATGGGGTAAATTGTTTAAAATAAAGGGATAAGGCTTCCAGATAACACAAAACTCTTTCTTAAATCTAATTGTATATTTTTTTACATATTAATTATCATCTTTGAAAAAATGAAAATTTTGATCCACTTTACTTGAGTATTACAAATTTCATATAATAAAGTTTTAATTATTTACCAGTATGCCAGTCCCCTCACTATTATAATGGAACCCACTCCTCTATCATATCAAGACTTCTTGATCTGACTAGCTTGACCAAGTCCTACTCAAATATATTTAAAACAACCTTATAAAAATATTATAGGTTCTGTTATTTCTAAAAAACCTCTCTAAAACAGCTTAAGGTGTAAGCTTGAGGTTGCTTCCCAAAGAAGTGATAAACTTCATAACTGATTCCCTTCAATATATTACTTCTTACACATCCTTATAAATATATTATGTCTATAATAACATAATGAAAAAAGTATATTCATTATATAATATTTTATTAAAATTATGGATCACATTTTTTCACCTGCTTTCCATCCTATGGTAAATGGAATCTTCGCTCAAGCATATGTATAGACTACTGCCTCCACGAAGTGATGTGTTTCTTTTCTATTCACCAACTCACATATATGGTTATAAATATCCAATTAATGAATATATATATTATATTTATGAAATTATTATTATTATTATTTAAAGATAAGATAATATCAACCTATTTAAGCTTTCGTCTGTTGGAAAATAACTACATTGCTCGTCCATTGATGAGGACTACCACATCAATGATGTGATGTCATTTGTTTTTCATTTACACCATACATGACTAGTCATAAGAATAAATATAATAAATAGAAATTTTATTTATAATATTATTATGATTCTTTAATGTCAAACTTTTATCTACATTATTTCTTTTTCATTCATTTGAATAAATAAAGATGTTATTCATGTGCACGTATAAACCACTGTCTCCATGAAAAGAAGTGATTTATTTTTAATAACCACTTATAGTTATCAATGTTTATTTAATATATTAAAATGAAAATTATAACATGTTTAATATGATAATATTGATAGAACCATCTTATAACATTTTTTACAATGGTCATTATACCGAAGTTGTTTTGAAAAATTTGACCGAACAACCTTAAGTGGTTGACATAAGCCAAAAATATATAATTAATAAAGAAAAAATGATTATAAAGGACCTTAAAATGGAATAAATATGAAAAAAAATCTTAATAAACTATTTAACAAATTTTTATTTATTATTCATTAGGATATAATGTATCAGACCTAGAAAGAATCCAAGTTATGAGTTATTTGTCTCAATTCCACATTATTGATACGTGTTTTATATTATATAACTAATTTATATAATATAATGTATATATTGTCACATTTACATGTTATATCATGAATTAAGCTTTATTTTTTCTATTTAATGTTTCAATTCAAGTTTTTTATTTTAAGGGTTTTTGTAAGATCCTGGATTTTCGGTGAGGTGTGTAACCTTTTTTATTTTATTTAATTCCTATGATTTATCTGAATGGGAGTTTCTAGGGGTCATTGAAGAAACGAGGGTGTATGAGGTTTTTAATATCCTCGTAGATAATGGTTTTGAAGGAATCTATTTGGCCACATGGTTAGTAGAAATCATGTAGCCCTAGATTAATGGTTTGTCTTAATAGTGCGGGGTTTCCCAATACACTATCCAGAGCCATAGGGTTTGATGAAAACATGAAATAGGAGACACACACCCATGCTTGTGTTAATGCTTTAATGGGAGAAGGAAAATTCTTAGTCTGAACATAGTTTGGATAACCATGCACCATGAATATGTGAGGGGGTTTTGAGATAGATTAGGGTGCATGGTTGGTGCATGGTTTGGATAAATATGCGGCCAAACCATGCGACCCATTATTTAGAGGACAAGTGACCATATTTACCTTAATGATATAAATGATTAAAAGCCTCCTACTTTCCTATTTTTTTCCGATGGATATCCCATCATATCTTTAGTGGTCTCCTCAATTTTTCAACCTATTCATTGATCTAGATGCTTCATACAACATAGGATTTTGATATGCATTTTTCTCATTAAGTAACAATCAATGATCTCTACATTGTTCTTTCACCATTTACTATTTTCCTTGATATAGATGATCCTATATTGGTGCAGGATCTTATGCCATATTTTTAGGGAATTCGTCCATTATTCTAATTTATTATGACCTATATAGAATCATACATTGAGACTAGAGGAGTTTTCTTCTACCAAAATATGGTAGGTGGCCTCATGATTTTCCGTCAATGTCTTGTTGGTTATTTGTATGATTTTTTCAATGAACAAGAGTTTCCAAACATAACATTATTAAATTAATTTTTTATTGAATTAAAATGATTAGTCATGACAAATATGACCTATGATACCAATTGATAGATTATTAAAAGTTATTAACCCTTAATGTGACCCCCCCTGTGGTAGTGTTGTCAAATGGGATTAAACCACTATGGGTGGCCTTTATAATTTTTTAACCATTGAGGTGTTCTATTTACCAATATAATGGTATATTAAATGAATTTTAAAATTTCTAATTTAATTTAATAATGTTGGCAATGAAAGACCATGTACCTTGGCCTTTAGAATTTTTCATTTCTCACTTATGCTTGAGTTATATTTCCTAATTGAATTGGAAAATTGAAATGAATGGGAGGATTCAATTTATGTTAAGACTTTTAAGACTATGCTATTAACACATCCAACCCTGAGGTGATTGAATTTATTATAAGTGTGATGTACAATGGAATTCAAATGTGAGCTTATATGGTATGTTTGGACTTTAATCCATGACCATTTTTCTTCATGACATGCTAATAGTGAGAGATGGGATTTAGATTTGGCTCACCCTTGTTGGAATCGTTTGGATTGAATAAATACTTGATTATGATAAATGATTACCTTAGTTACTTGAGTGGCACATTGGTTCTCATAAGAATTCCATGGATGTAATCCTTTGAGTGAAAGGTCACATATGCCCTAGTGGAACTTGGAATCATCAATGTACTGTCAAGGACGAACATAGATGGAAGACTGTTATTATTCCATGAGAAATACTTGGACTCTCTTTATAGACATTCAAGGATGGACATAGATAGAATAATATTATATATTCCATGAGAGTAACTTGGTCTCCCTATATGGACTTGCAAGGACAAACTCAGTGGGTGGTGACTTTATACCACACCTTGAGAGATACTAATATTCTTACGAGGGATGCCTTGGATGGGATTGTTAGGTGTTTGGTTAATGTTATACCCGGAGTGATACCTAGGTTCCAAATTAATAAAGACAAGGAAAGACTCTTGTTAATTTCGAATTAAATATAGAAATGATTATTATGACACGTTTTCCAAGCCAAAGAACAAGATTGAATTTGGTCAGAACCTAACATTTTATGGCCTTATTATACACATCCAATTGGATATTATACCTAGGGGATTCTAGGGATATGATACAGGTCCTGATAATTCATTATAAATTAAATAATGATTGATTAATTACTCAGAGAAAGTATAGATTAATCCAAAGTAAGTATCAAAGGATGGGTGTTCATTGGGAACTCAGACCTATATGGGATATTTATATACTAAACATATATTCTAGTTTTATTATTACCAAAAATGATTATTTTATATTTATAGAATGGGTGAAATTAGACCCTGTTGGTGGTGTCCCCCTACATTTATCTCTCACCCTACTCAGGATGCCTTTATCGTACCCGAATAGACATCAAAGATGCATGTTGGGGTAGGGGAAAGCGCCTAGTTTTTGATACTTGACTTCTTGTGCCCAGGGAGTGGGGGATCATAAGAGCAAGTTATATCTAAATATGATGTCTAGAAGTAGTTCTTTTGGTGTTTTTTATTTTTTTATACATGTTGTATGATTTTATTTTGAGGTATATTTATTGTTTATTTTGATCTTATCATTGTTGAATACCTTTTTGGGAGTTTTTGGAGAAAATGGGATTTTTTGTCTTGATAAAAGGTGGTTCATGGATGGTTCATGGTTAGTATAAAATAGTGATATCCTAATAGAGATCGTGCATGCTAGATAATGGCACTCTCTAGGACACATGGACTACTACACAGGAATACAAATGACCATGTGCCAAGACCAAGAGGTTCTGTCTGGGGCACATGATCTAGTTAATGGGTTTATGGCTTCATCCAGAAAACAATGTGGACACATTTCCTTATGGAAAGTGGTTCCCCACGTTTATCAAATTATTTTCAAAACTAGTTGATTTAACTGTGCAGCATATATAGGTCATTATAAATAATGATTTTACATTTATAGACTTCTCTAATTTAACCCCAATTCTGGCCATTTATTCCCCCACTTAGGATTTCTATTCCCAGGTGCCTGCTCCTCTTCCCCTTGTCCACCTTGAACATCAATTTTAGGTGGATTATTCCTTGTATATTTATTTAATCAAAAATTAAACACATTATTCCATGAATTTATCCTTCATCTTAGGATCTTCTTTCATATTCATTGGGTTCCCTTTTATCCAACGAGTATGTTTCCATAAATGGGATAAACCATTGTTCTTTGGATTTAATCATAGTTTATATGGTTTAATATTTCTTTTATTGGGTCACCTTATGATGGGGTTGTGGATTTACACAAAATTTTGGATCTTTCTAGACATGAGGTAGGTTATTCCATGCTTTTACATTTTTAAATGATTTTAGTATGGTTGAGGTGCTCGTTGAATGTGTTCTATAAATTATTTGGGTGGTGAGAAATGTTTTTTCATAAAGATTTGTGGTGCGTATGGGTTGAAAGATGATTTTCCTAACAAAATTTATTAGGTTTCATGTCGTCTCTACATGTTGTAATTTTTAAAGGGTTTTCATAATTGTACATGTGGTGCGAAACATGTTTTAAAATGTATTTGGTGTGCATATGGATTCAAAATAAGATTCTATGATAAAAAAATTGTGGTTTTTCATGTTTATTCATATTTTTTGGTGTTCGTATATAAAATTGGATATTTATCTGATATGTGGAATATAATTGAGTATAAATGGAATCCTAGGTATTTAGGTGGGTGGACTAGGACTAGTATGCTTTTCAGATCGGTAGACTGGGTCCTGGTTCCCTCTAGTAGGATTGACACTACAACACTAACTAAACTATGATGATGATTCAAGACCACCATTATTTGGGATACATTCCCCTCTAGTGGATCATACAAATGGAAAATGTGAATTATTATTTCTATACCCTGTTTCACTAAGGTATGAGGTTTTAAGGGTCCCACTAATGATAGAGCCTTTATGGATTACCCATGGTTCTCTTGTGAGGTTGCAATTACCATCAGAATATGGTGGACCTATAATTAATGTTTATTTCAATTCATGCTTCCCATGAAAATGACTTCTATAAAAAAAATTCCTAAAAAATTTCCAATTTCTTTCTTAAAAGATTCATGTTAATATAAATTGTAATTTTATGGAATTGAATCTTTCTTTGGTGGAATCAAATAAGGAATTGTCTCACACCCTATATACACTTTTGGTTTTATGTAGATCTTATTATGCATTCCTAGGTAAAGGAAAAATTTCTAATAGTAGTGATGGTGGATCTTGTTTCAGCTAGTTTGTTTCTTCAGGTGTCTGTTGAGGTGGAATGGGGGAGATGGACCTCTTATTTCATAGATGTTGGGTTATGTATTCACTTCCCATCCCTATTTTGGTATTTTTCATGTCCCTATTTAATGTTTTAAAATGATTAACTTGTATTATTTTATTCTTTTTTGTACATGGTTATGGTTCATTATGTAGAATTTTGTTTATATTGATTTATTATGGTTTCTTAATTAGGTGAAATTTTTCCCAAAAAGAGAAATGGTGATTCCAAGATGCTAGTTTCCAACCCATGTGGATCGGTATTTCTCTTTAGGATAGGCAATGGGTTCATTCGGGTGTCGAGTTGGATGGAATCCCAGGATAGTTTGTGGCATGTACATATGTGTACCTTCTTCCATGTTTGCATATATTTTCCATTTTATATAGCATGACATGATCATCATTTTGTGATTTATATTGTTGGAAATGATTACATTTTCCTTATTATGGATGTTTATTATTCAACTACTCAGTTATTTCATATTTGTACTCTGTTGATTGTTATTATTATACAATTGTTATACATGCTAATAATGAGGATATAATAAACCCATATTTTTACTATAGACCCTCACTAATAGTCGAGAGTCACTAGCATACATTAATATGTTCTTGAGTTCATGTGTCCAATATAGTTTAGTTACAAATGAGTGAACCGGGTTTGATATGTCATTAAGTTGTATTGGAGAAAATTTATTTTCTTTTTCCGTAAAATTTGGGAATATTTGATAGGAGATTTGTAATGTATTATTATTTGGAAATGAGTAGTTCTTTGTAGTATAAATAATATGTATAGGAAAAACAAAAATCACATATGATGGGATATAATGTTATATATTGCTCTTATTTTAGATATCATGATTTCCACATTGGGTGATGCACATGATGTTTGATTTTCCTTGTGATTACAAATTTTTAACCTTTCCCTAGTATGGAAAGGAAGTATTTAATCATGAATCCTTATAGGAACTTCATGATTTATATTCAATGCATTATTCCTTTCTATTTTTAATTTCTATTTTATTTTCATGTAGAATTTTTTGGTCATCTTATTACTAAATCAATGAAATTGTGCTAACCTTTCTTGAAAGGACTTCAAAAATGAGTGTTTGTGATTAAATGGATGCCACACATAAATTTATAAGGATTGTGGGACATTAAAAATTTTATGTTGTGATCCATGTAATAAAACATTTTAAAGATATATTAATATAAAAGAGAATGGAATTTAATGAAAATGAACTCGAAAATGAAATAGTTACTATAAAATAAGAAAATAAATTGAAATTCAAAAGGATATTTCCAATATAATTTGAAATTGACACTTTGTATACTTGGACCTTAGACTTTTAATAGAGAACTTAACCACAACCCAACCTTATAAGTTAATAGTAGGAAATGCCTCATGCGTTCTTTTGGATCTGTATATCACGAGGATATGTCTTTAGAAGTAAGAAAAGGGGTGTGATTCTGATATAGGAAGGCTTATACCAATTACATTATTATATTATTGCTTTTATAATTTATTAAATCATGTATTGAGGGGTGTTTTGTGATTTTTAGAGTCGTTCCACCATGAAATCCTCATGTCCTGTTCCAGAAGGATGGTGATGACCATGCTCCGGAGGTGGTGGGCCCTGGGTCAATTGTAGAACCTCTCATAGTGTCTATTGAAACACCACCAATTATACATGATATGGTAACAAATTCCTAGTGTGGAGATGGTTTTCTAAGATTTATGAAGACCATTCAGGGAGTCCCATCACTTGACCCAACTGTAGAAGTGTTGACGTGTGATTTTGAAAAGATGCATCCACCCACATATTTGGGGGTTGGCCGGCAACAAGTTGTGGAGTCATGGGTAGATGCCATGATATCAATCTATTATCATCTCGAGACACCTCCCAAGATGTGAGTGATTCTCTCTCTATATATACTATGGGAATATTTTATGATATGGTGGGATTTTAGTACTCACTTAAATCATTATCATGATATGTATTAGAGGTATTTTCATTAGTCCATATATGATTATTTCTATCTTGATATACTGAGGTCTGATAAAGCCAAAGAGTTTTTTATCCTAGATTAGGTTTCCTTATCATTCATAGACTATTCACCCCATTTTATGGTGTTCTAAAATTTTTCACCAATTCTATTTGATGACGAGTTATTTATTGATTAGTGATTTGAGGATGGAATCAATTATGACATCTATTCACAGGTGAATATCTTCCAACATACTACCATATCAGGAATAGTGAATCGGGAACTTATCAAAAAGTATTACCTGAGAGTGGCTAGAGGTTTGAGAAACTGAGGTTTGACACCAACATATGGTACTATATTGTCT
The DNA here is from genome assembly GCA_963277665.1 of Viscum album. Classification (NCBI taxonomy): domain Eukaryota; kingdom Viridiplantae; phylum Streptophyta; class Magnoliopsida; order Santalales; family Viscaceae; genus Viscum; species Viscum album. The sequence goes on along the minus strand of OY728164.1, from coordinate 354,861,254 downwards.
AACAGTAGTAAGTGTAACATGTATCTTCCATGTGATAATATTAATATCCATGGTATATACTCATGTATCTAGGTGAGGTTCAATTAGTGTAGTTTACTGGGACATACAAGACCTCAGTGTAAAAGGGAACCATTTTAGTGTTGATTTAGAGGAAATATGGGTTATCTATAATACTTTTGTAGATATTTTCCTCTAGCAACAATTGATAGAGGTTTTCCACTATCTCCATATCCAAGGAGGGGTTAGTAGCTTCTTGTTAGGTAGGGTCATGGAGTGTGGCTGACTAATTAGGCTGAGGTAGTGGTCTTGGATGAGGTATTCAGACACCAAACATACACTCTAGAAGATACTACCTTATCTCGATAGATATTATATATATCATGGTTGAATAATATGAAAAATATATGCAGTACAATTGATACCCAAGGATTAGAGTTCTTGATCTCCTACAGTGAGAGGAACTATCCTAGTTGCTTATACTATAGTATATTCTCTTTTTGATATAAGAGATTCTCACTCATTCAAATATATATTCCTGTTATAGAGAGCCTTGGTCCAATTGTTTGGCTTTCATGTTGCATGATGTAACTTGATACTTCATTGAGGATATCATAAAATATTGCAATCTTGTTCAATGATACCCACTTGAGATAGGTGGGTGTTGATTTATATGGGACCTCTTTTTACACAATATGATAGAGTTTAATATCATTCTTGAGTGGGAATGGTTGGTCCCATATTATTATTTGGTTGATTTCTATCTCTGAAGGGTGACTTTCACATTAAAAGAGGTACAAGTTTTTATTCACAATGGAGAATTAGATTTCCATGTAAGCTAAGATGGACTAGAGCATTGTGGGGAGAGTAGGATGACATCCCAGATTACTGTCATATATCTGGATGATTAGAGAACATGATAAGAATACTTACCTGTAATGTTTGATAATCTCAAGGACATTTTTACAAATGATTTTTTGGACTATATCATGAGAGATAGATATATTTTTCAATGAAGATATTTTCTAGAGTTTCACCTGCATCAATATCTTCTTACAATATGACTACTACTATGTTGTAGGAGTTCAACAAGTGGCTATAGGATTTTGAATATGAGGGGGGTTTATAAGACCTAGTTCTTTACCCTGGGGTTCACCTGTCTTTATCACCATGTTGGAAGACAATAATATTAGGATTTGAGTGGATTACCATCGGTTTAACATTATTATAGTTTATAACTGATATCCATTTCCTTGAATAGATTATCTATTCAACCATCTCTAAGGAGATAGGGTGTTCAACATGATTGATCTATGATCATGTTATCATCATGCACATGTTATTCCCTCAAATATACCACATTCTACATTCATTAGTTGATTTGGAGTATATGAGTATTTAATCATTCCATTCGATCTTATGAATGAGCCAATAGTTTCCATGGAACTAAAGAAACCAGTCTTCTATCCATATATAGATTCATTTTTTTGTGGTATTCATTGAAAATATCTCAGTGAATTATCACACACAATATAACCATGCCAAATATCTTGAGATCATATAAGATACATTGATATATAATTAGTCATATGATATGATAACAAAGTGAATCTTTTTGATAGATAATATTCCCTTCCTAGGTTATATTATCTTAGATATAGAAATATCTGTTTACTAAAATATGGTGAAAGATGTAGTTTCCAGGGAGATACACAAGAACATGTTTGATATATGGAGTTTCTTTGGGATATATAGTTACTACAAGTAATTTATACAGGAATTTTCACAGTTATTATCACCTCTTATGGGATTTACTAAGACTGGTGTGGAGTATATAGTAATAATCCTATGATTCAACCTTTTAGGACCAAAAAGGGATAAAAAGATTTACTATTAATAAAGATTATACCAGTTCTAGGAAGATTTTATATAGTCTTCTGTGACACAGTAGGTATTGGATTAGGAGTACTTCTATTGTATGTGGAGTGAGTCAAATAATTTTACTTTTGCTATTTGTGGCCACATGAGATGAATTACCCAACACATGATCTCAATTTTTTTTTGTTGAACATTCCTTCCATAGTTGGAGGGACTACTTATTGGAAGAGTATTGTGTGATGTATAATGACAAATAAATACTCGTGTATATATTTAAATAGAGTGACTCAAATATTAGGAAATTAAAATGGGTTGAATACCTTCATTCCGTTGACATTGTGCTTTCCTACATGCCGGAAAGGGAAATGCAGTTGTTGATCTCTGAGCAGAAGGACTCAAACGTAGGCTGTTGTTGAGGAAAGTATTCAATGAATGAATATATCCCTATTTTTTGAGATGAATATAGAGATTCAATAATATCACAAATGGTATATTCTAGCATAGTTAGCAGTGACATCTTCACTTATGGAGAGAGTGAATAAGAGTTGACTATTTGGTTCTAAGGGCTAGATTGTGATGACCCAGGCTCTCTTGGTCCTTCCCTTTGCCAAAATCCCGGTTCTAAAGGAGTGGCGTCTCGGTGAGACCGATCGGTGAGACTGATCAGTGAGACCGATCGGGGAGACAAATCGGGGAGACCAATCGGGGAGACCGATCGGTGAGACTGATCATCGAGACCGATCAGCGAGACCGATCAGCGAGACTGATCGGTGAGACCGATCGGCGAGACTGATCGGCGAGACCGATCGGCGAGACCGATCGGCGAGACCGATCGGCGAGACCGATCGGTGAGACTGATCGGCGAGACGGATCGGTGTGACCGATCGGTGAGACCGATCGGCGTCACTCGGCCTTGTCAAGTTGTTTCCAGTAGCGCTCCTTTGCACAAATAGGGTTTTAAACCCTATTCTGACTCGTTTAAGCGTGTTTTTAAGACCTGTAACGCTCATAAGTGTTTTAATTAAATACTTAATCAATTCATGAGTCGTCTGAAACCACCCAACCCCCTTTTTAATGACGATTGGAACCGCGTGGTCAACCCACGACCCCCGCGCCTTACGCGTTTTCGCGTTTTCACCTCAACCGTCCCCGTCTCTTATAAACTATAGGTTAGTCGTGGTTTCTCCTTTCCTCGATCGTGGCTTTTCACAAACAGCTTCTGGTGCATCGGGCACACCACATCGTTATCCGTAAAGTTCCGCACCCCCGACCTAAACGTCGATCATCTATCAATAAGTAGGGAATTTCTCCTTCGTCTCTCTCTTTTGTGTATCATGTGGGGTGGGTGTGCTTTGGTTTCGGTAGAACTGGTTGGACCGAACTTAATAAAGATAATGAATGAATTCTATAAAGAAAGAGGGGGGCTGTGATTGTTGATGCTGTCTTATTTTTTTGATGTTGTTTCTTCTGTGACCATATTGTTGAGTTGTGCTGGCTTATGCCTCCTAAAAATCAAGGCCATTGGTGGTCGTTGTTTGTGCACTAATGAACCCTGCTGATGTTTTAAATCGATTGTTTGTGGTTGTAAATTCTTGCTGTGAAAAGTGAATTGGTAAATCACGTATATCTGGCTGAATAAATTTAAAGCACCAGGATCAACCCTTCTGTGATAACTCCCGGCTATAACACACGGAATTTGAATCATGGAGTGTGTTAAGTTGTTTAAATCTGAAAATACCGACAATCCCTGACTTGTGTTGGTGGTGGTAGTTGGTTGTTTTCCTTTCGGGCCGATTGGTAGAGATGTGGGAGGGGATGGGATACCCTGTTATTTTATACCCTCGGTGGTCGTGTGAAATTGGGCATGGGATCCCCCATTGGTATGGATTCGGTGGTTGTGAGTTTTAAGACTGGGTGGATACTTGTTTATATCACGGATTGGGGTGGAATCCTCTATTGTTGAGAACTGGGTGTGGGCGTTTGGTTGATGTTTGACTATTTACTTTCCTGGACTTATGCCTATGCCTACTAGTTTCCCAGTAGTGCTTAAACATAAACATTATTACTGAACGTGAAATAAGAAAGGGGACAAATGGGTTGTTAGCGTGAGTCGTGACTCGGACTTGAGTGATGTTGTGATCTGTAGGCTGTCTGAAGAAAAACCTAGATTGGGTGAGTGCTTGCTACCTATATATATATATACATGTAGCTTTGTTTTTCTTATTCGCGCCCCACACATGTTGAGAACTTAGTGCTGAACACCCCCATTTCATGGGGGAGGGTGTTTTCCCAACACTATTCATAGTGGCTGGTTATTAGCTCCTTTTCTGCTCCCTTTCCCCGATAGCCCAAGTGTCTTCGGGCAAGCTGTGATGGCCTGAGGTCCATTATTATCCCAAGAACCTTCGGGCGGGGTAGTGTGGTGGTTGTCCAGGTATGTGCGGCAGGTGGTTTCCCAAGTGTCTTCGGGATTAGGCCCAGGTGTCTTCGGGCGTGGTAGTGGATCCTTTAGCCCAGGTGTCTTCGGGCGTGGTGGTGGTTGTTCTGGCCAAGGTGTCTGCTGGCATGGTTACATGTGACAGTTGTGTCCCAGGTGTGTGCGGGTGGGATTCAGTAGTGGGACTGCGTACGGCTGAGGCCCAGGTGTGTGCGGGCGGGATTTCGGCAGTGGGACTTCGTGTGGTTGTGGCCCAGGTGTGTGCGGGCGGGTGTGGCAGTGGGACTACGGTGGGAATGGCGGGATTGGTCCGATGCATAGGATGTCTCAATAACCAGTGGGAAAGTGGTGCGGGGTACCCAAACATCGATGTGCTCTTAATATATATATTACATGACTTGCGTTATTTGGGGAGTGAGCCTTGGTGAGGCCTAGGGTGGATAGTTTGCCTTGTTATGTGTTTGGTTTACTCTTTTTCTCACGGGACTTTAGTACGTTCCCCCACTTGTGCACGAGAGTCTTTGGTTTTCCCTACTGATTGTACTTGTATGCTCACCCTACATATATAAAACTGCTTTCAGTTTTCCAGGAGGACTTCTGGGATCACGCATGACCTTACTAGCTCGGACCTTTGGAGCAGTTGTAGTTGTTGTTTTTCTTTTCCCTTTGGTACTTACCTTGTAGTAACCTTTAGCACATTGTGGCTTTTACTTTTGAAACATTCATATGGGAATGGTTTACTTTTGGCTTTACTTTTCTTTATACCTTGGTGTTGTTGGGTTTTCTTCTCCTTATCTCTCGATCCTATAAAATAAAAAGGGTAATACATTCCATTTGTGAGAAATTTCTATACCCTTTGTGCTAGTCGCCACTCCGGGACCTATTGAAGGCGGGTTTCGGGGGTCACTATCTCTCCTTCAACTTAAAGAAGGAAGGGCCTGGCAATCTGCTGACCCTTCCCTCCTTTTGGTGAAGGTGAGTCATGACATAGATCCCCTGGGAGAGCATTGTAGGTGATGAACTACCACCTAGATGGATCATTGATGAGGATAATATAATGTATATCCATGGACATGTAAGGGTTTATAAAGATTTTTTAGAGGAGCTGATGTGAGAGTACCAGGAATCTATATGGTTTATGCATCGCAGTTTTACCATGAAGTATAATTATTTACATCGCCAATAATGGTAGTCAATGATGAATAAAGAGATAGATGGGTTCATTACTTGGTTTTCCACCTATTAACAGGATGGGGAAAACAGCAGTGACCAACTGATATTTTACAACCATGACCTATTCGTAAGTGTAAATGTGATGATGTCACAATGGATTTTGTGATAGGACTTCCTAGATCACCTCGGGGATATTAATTCATATCGGTGGTCATAGATAGGTTGAAAAATCTCTCCATTTTTCATCATATTTGGGAGACTCTATCAATGGATGATCTTGGAAGGCTCTACAATCATGAGATCATAAGCCTCTATGGGGTTCAAAGATCTATCATATCTGACATAGATTCTCATTTCATGTCTTGGTTCTTGTGTGGGGTGTCACGAACCATCCAGAGTAACCAAGTTACCTGATAACTGAGTTGGCCTGACATATACGAAAGGGCGGTCCCAATCCCCATGGGAGGCAGACTAGCACCTTACATCATATAACAAGTAAGTGACAAAAACATTTCCACAAAAAATAGTGGTTGTAAAAGATATAAAACAATATGAATAAGAAAAGGATTCTACATTGGAAGTAATGTACTAGAATACAACAGGGCATAAAAATACAAAAGTACTACAACCGAAGTACTAAAACTAGAAAATAGGCCTAAGGTCCCTAAGGACACAACTCTCTAATTCCATATCTCAACATCTGGATCCACCTCTAAGACATCCATTCCCTTTTCTCGAACATGGAAGAAGAATTTCGGCAATCACCCTAAGGAAAAAGTTGGGTGTGGGCCTAAGCCCAGTAGGATACCACCAAATATTTCATAATATATTCAAAATATAGATCATCCAAATAAAATATTTCAATTTTAAAAATAAATATATTTGTAAATTAAAAACAATATTTTAACCAAACATGTTATAAATTTTCAAAATGATTAGAAAATACATTCAAAGAATAGGATTTACAATTCAATAGATGGAATATTTATAAAATAAATGTCATAAATAAAAAATTCACATAGATAAGTTCATGTAAATAGTTCAAATGAATGTAAGGATGTTTTACAACATTATCATAAATTTATATCTCAAATTGAAATAAAAAATAACGAAACATAGTTATCTTCCATGTAGGTATGATGTTATTAACCAGCTATTGGATTCCACACTCTCTTAATAATCACATAAAATTGACTATAGTTACGCCCCCTAAAACTAGCCAGAGTCAACTAATCACCATCCTATTAGGGATTTGACCCAACTCATATATGTTTTAAAACATTGTAAAAGAGTAGATTGTATCCAAATAACTCACAAACTATCTAAGTCCTCCATGTGATCTTACATGATTGAAAATTATTTTATAACTTCTTAAAATACAAAAAATCTCATTGCATAGTTTCAAATAATCCAATTTCTTTTCTTTTTAAACCAAAATGGGTTTGAATAAAAAACACATTCCCTTTCTTCAAGATAATACCACTAGTTTCTCTCAAATAATTTGAAATCAATTTTCATAAATTTTAAATTCATCCAAATCCAACTCCGTCTTTTTCACAATTCATTTCTAGAATTAAATTCAACCATTTAATTGAAAACATTTCTATCAAATACACAATTTAAATTGGCCAATTTCTATAAACACTACCAAATTCAATGGAATTGAGGGTTTTCAAAATTCTTGTTCCAAAACCATTTCAAATCTCGCAGTTCATTGTAATCGGGTTTTATTAATATTATTGAATGAAAATTTGAACCATTGATTTTAAATCAACTATTGAAATAAATCAAGCAATACAGCGATAATAAATTTATCTAATTAGGATAAAAACTAATTCCTCAAGGTTTTTGATGACAGTAGTAATGATAAAACATCCTATGTGGCTCAATACACCTCCTCACATCCTTATCAACGTAATAATTAACACATCAAAGATCAATGTTTATAAAGGGTTCCCAGAACCAAAAATAGTTATTATATTTCAAAAAGAAATAAAATTTCACATGTAATGATACATTCTCTCTCCAAGATAATTTTCAATTTATATTTTAAAAAATTGAATGGGTTTATTTGATATAAAAAAGATGATAATTTTATTTAAAAAATTCATTTGATAATCTGGTGGAATTATTATTGATAATTTTATGATATTATCCTTATAAAAATATGATAATTTTTCATTAATAAAAAACATAATTATCCCATGATAGTTTTGATAATCTATGTCACATGATAATTACCTTATAATTATCCATTAATAATTTGTATAATTATATTCTAATAATTATTTCTTTATAAATTATAATTTTTCAGTTATCTTATGGTAGTTGATTTTAATTATTATCCATTGATAAATTAGAATAATAATCTTTTAATAATTCTTAACAACTATCTCAAATAAATCATGTAATAATCTTTTGATTATTTGATAATCTTTTTACATGAAAATTCTCTTATAATTATCGATGAACAATTGTACAATTATTTTTAAATAATTGTTTTATGAATTTTCCCATCTATAATTATTTTATGTTAATTTTTCAAAAATTATCCATTAATAATTTAAAATTTATCCTTTGATATTTTATTTTCAAAGATCCTTTAAAAGGAGAAAATTTGAATCGATGAATACCTTGCCACCTTTGTAACAAAAAAAATATTATTTGGTTTCTCCTCGTCGAGAAAATTTAAATGTTACTGACGACAAATAATTCCAATAAATAACAAAAAAGTTACCGAATTTAAAATATTAGGATAAAAATAAAAAAAATTAAGTAAAATAAAAAAGTGGATGAAGAACAAAAAATGGGCTCTTTTACACTGAGTGAGGGTGGAATAAGGCCACTGATGGTTCCTGGAATCACAATAGAGGTTGTCGGATGCTCGATTAATCTGCTCTAAGAAGGTTTCTTGGTTTCTTGGATGCAATGAGATTGATCAAGAACCAAATATAAAAGGTTAGGGTGAATTAAAAATACCCAAATTGTGTATGGGTCTATAAATTAAGAACAACCAATTCAAGGCCATTTTTCACCAAAAAAATCAATACGGAGTTGTTAAATTCATTATAATAATGTGTTACAATAGAAACTGCTAAAAAAGTCAAGAAATGAAAGATTTTGAAAACACCCAAATTATTTAATGGACTTTTCAGGTTTGGGGAAGATGAAAAACATATTTCAATAATTATTTATTTTATTAAAATTAATTTTTTTAACATAAAAATTTTAAATAACACCAAATGGCCGTTGTGCATAAATGATATGCCTCTTCTAGGGTAAAACCCCCATTTCTGACCCAACAGTGGTCTCAAATTTCTCATATGATGAATCATTTGATAGATATTAATGATTTATAATTAAAAAATTGAAATAAATAATTAATTAAAATAAAAGGGTCATTTTTGCGAGCAAGGCGTCCAAACACCCGATGCATAAAAATGATATACCTCATCAAGGATAAACCCTTTATTACAGACCCATTGATGTTCTCTGATTTCCCATGAAATGCACCATTTGGGTGATATTTAGTTATTTTTAATAAAATATTATATTAAATTTTATTTAATAACATTATCTCATGATTGAGACGTCCAAATGGTTGATTCCATCAAATGTTATACCCCTCGTTGGGAAAATACCACGTTTCAAAGATAACGGTGGTCTCATAATTCTCATACAATTTATTGTTTTAGAGTTATTAAATTATATTCAATAAATTTCATGCCTTTAATATAATAAAATTAATATTTTTTATTCAATATTATCCATGTCTTTATGGGCCTCAGAATCTCACACTAACTCTATGTTGAACCCCAAAAATATTCAATTTAACATTCCAAGATGTCAACTAAAAGTTAATGGATTTAACACTTTTATCAAATTTCTTTGACGATAAATCAATTTTTTCATTCCCACGTAAGATATTAACAATTTAACATAATAGGTTTTAGGAATACCAAAAAAAGAGTAACTGGATGCTACAAACATCCCACCATTTGAACTTTCTTTCCCCAGGAATCCTATGAAGATGTCTCCATGTGAAAATGATGAGGCCACTTCTCTCTCTTCAGTGCCTCACTCTCACATATCTCATGAGAATCAGAACCATACTACCATAGCACACATACTAGAGGTATAATCTACCCATGAATTATAATGGTCTCAGAATCAAGAACCATGATTGGCCATTCAGTCACAAATAAATTAGGTTCCACTTCAAGATCATACCAAATCAAATCATGATATGGTTCAGATAGATATATACATAGCTACAATACGTGGAACACATTACGTATCAACGTTAGCTACTGTGGTGGTGTTAAGAGGCATGAAACATTCACCACCTCCTCAAGAACCTCAAAGGGACCAACAAAATAAGGATAAACCTACCCTAGTCTCCTAAGTCGTTGATGACCCAACCAAGGTGTAACCTTTAAGAACACCAATTCTCCAACTCCAAATTAGAAAGGCCTATAGTGACTATCAATATAAGATATATATTGTCTTTGTGCTGTTAAAATTCTCTAACGAATCAACAAAAATTTAGTAATCATCTCTTGGACCAAACTCTGTCCAACAAAGGAACATTTTGCGATATCTGACCAGAACAACAGATATTTACTAGGATGGACACACAAGTCCTAAAAAGGATATATTATGATTGTAGACTGTAATTTTTTTATAAGAAAACTCAACCATCACCAAATGATTTTCCAAATCCCCCAAAATTTTGTGAATACAAACGAAAAGAATATCCTCAAGAAGATCATCAAACTGGGACTTCATCTATATATATTCAGCTTATTCCATATGGTAAGAGGGAATTGAAACAAGTTGTGTATTGATCATCAATTTAATGGAAAACACATCCAATAATTCCAGAGTTAAACCAAAATTCATAAGAAAACACGACAGGAATCTTGATGAAAAATTTAAGTATATCAATACTTATTGAATATTTCTCTAGGTCAAAAGAAAACACTGATATCACTTTCCCCAAATCCAGATAAGATGTTTTGGATCTACTTGACCTAGGGTCCCATTCTACTTGAAATAAAAGAGACACACCACTAGGTGTGGTAAGGTAGATCATTTGAGAATAAAATTCAATCCAGGATTAATTAGAAATGATCCCATCCATCCAATAAATGACGTTAAGAGATTTAATGTTGAGTACCAAAAAGCTCCCTCAAAACTCAACTACTAAAAGGGATAAGACACAAATGAGACAATGAAGAGCCTTCTATTTCTTCGTATCAAGGGGTGTAGTAATAATCATTGCACAAGATAGTTTCTCCATATGAAGATAATGAATATTAATGATATAGGTCGAAATAAATTAATGCGACACACCATTATTAAATAGAACAGTCACTAATAATGATGTTATAAAATTGGAACCTCTCTTGGTCATTGGGTTGTATTAGTTTCCTCTAGAGACTCTTCCACTACGTGGATAAGCCTTACTCTGAATTCCTATATCTAGAACCATTTTTTACATGAAGCATTAGACTTCACTATATTCTTAGGAGAAGGTGATGGTTCTGTTCCACTATGTGGAGTGGAAAAGTTTTGTAAGAACTTCAGAAAGTGACATAAATGTCATTAAGAGATACAGTTCTTGGGTGCCTCAGTGTAAACTGTCTTGGAATGTCCCAGTTCTCCACATTCATAGAAATTAAAATAACATTATCCTGGTGTTGTTGGAGGTATGGAATAACCCATCCATCAAGAACTACCATGACTATCATCACTTTTCTATTTCCCCCTGAAGGAACTCATGCTACCACTGGGTGAAGAAGGAACTCCCATCAACCCTGACATCCTAACCCGGTCTATCTCAACAATTATCACCATATCCCACACATCTTCATAAGTTGGAATATTTAGAATGAAAACTTGATAAATAATATCTGATCGAAGCCATAAGTTGAACCATCGAGCCTTCATCCTCTCGTTAGACATAATCTTATGTGAAAATTACACCAACATGGCAATGTGAATTGAATACTCAGTCACAGTTCTTTCAGTTAGCTCATGCTTGAAAAACATCACAACATTGACCAATAGCATAGAATCTATATAGAACTGGTTAGTGAAAGGAACCTTAAAGTCCTTTCATTATATTACATTATGTTTCATCATTTTCACCATCGTGTCCCACCATCTACTATATAGTCCCTCGAGCATGAAGGTGAAACAATTCACATTGTTCTCATTTAGTGTCTTCATGAACACAAACAAATATTCTATCATATCCAACCATTCTTCAACATATTGAGGATTATTTGATCCTTTTAAAACTGGTGGTTTCTATGAAATGACCTCTTGATAATGATTTATAATAAATCCCCCTAAGGATCCATATCATGATCCTGAATGTGGAATGGTGGTGGTGCCATCCCAAAATCTTGGATAGTATGCATGATCACCTCAACTTGATTCAAATACACTATAGGATTAGCTAGCTGAGGATCAGTATAATACTATGTTTATATATGATTCAAACTACTTCATAGAAGCATGATGTTATAAAATGACATAAGTCAAAAGAAATAAAATAGATTAACACTTTAACTGAGTATCAAGAGAAAATTATTGTCAATAAAAGGAAAAATATATTTGGATTCCACTCTATCCAAATCAAAACGGGGAAAAGACAAGAACTAATCCATAATACATCTTTTCCTAACCAACCCTGGTGGGTTAAGGTTCATTGTAGTGAGATCTGTCTAGACACTTAATTACCACTACCTCCTAAGTCTCGATAAAATTTCACAAATGTATATTGGCTTAAAGAAAAAACAACTACCTCCCTCTGATACTACTTTATCATGAACCAAATTAGGTACCCATGTAACTCAATAACCAATCCAACACTGATATATCCCGAGGGGCATTTCTGATCCCCATGGGTTAGCTACTAGAACCTTAAATCTAACAACCTAAAATTGTGAATGAATTTTACACAAAACATAGAGGAAGTAAAAGAGATAAGAAGTTATGCATAACAAAAGAAATTTCCTTTGGGTGTAAACTATCAGAATACAAGAATGCATTAAAATCTTAATATAGTACAACCCACGCACTAAAATGATAAAATATACTTATGGGCCATAAGGAAACAACTCACCAATTCCAAATCTCCATAGCTGGATCCACCTCCATGATATCCTATCCCTTTGCTCGAACCTAAAAAAGAATGTCTATAAACACATGAATGAAAAACTAAGGTGTGAGGCTTATCTGAGTAGGATACCACAAAAGATTCTATAAGATATTCCAAATGTATATAATTCAAATAAAATCATTGAATTTTAAAAATAAATAGGTTTTTAAATTCAAAATCACATTTAAAGAAACATTATATACATTTTCAAAGTGATGAAAAAATAATTTTAAATAATTTTCTTTAATTTACAAGAGATGGAATATTTCTCAAACAAGAGATTAAATAAAATAGTTACATAAAGCAGTTTATATAAATCCTTTAAAGGCATGTAATTCAATTTTACAAAATTGAAAAAAAAATTATATCTCAGATGAAAAAAAACATGTGCGAAACATGGTCATTACCATATAGGTACAATTGTATTAACTAGCTATCAGATTCCCGCACTTTCCAAGTGATCACAATAAAATGTGAATACTCATGCCCCCTAAAACTGGCCAAAGGAAACTCATCACCCTCCCATTCGGGATATGACCCACCACATTTATCTTTTAGAATGTTTTAATAGCTTATAGTGTATCCAAATAACTCACCAACAACCTAAGTCTTGCATGTGCACTTACATGATGGAAAACTTATTTTAAAACTACTTAAAATAAAATAAATATCATTCTACTGTTTCAATAATTCCAATTTCATTCCCTTGGAAACAAAGATGTATTTTAATAAAAAAACATTCCCTTTCTATAATATAAAACCATTGGTTTTCTATGAAATCATTTTTTATCCATTTTCACAATTTTGAAATCCATAACAAAAATTTCGATTATTCCAAAATTCAATTTCACTAATAAATTCAATACTTTTTTGGAAAACATGTCTATAAAATCCAAAATTTAAATTTAATAATTTAAAATGACCAATTTCCATAAATACGTCCCAATTCAATTGAATTGGGGTCTTCCAAATTTATGTTCCCAAACTATTTCAAATATCCCAGTTCACTAGAATCATGTTTTATTAATTTAATTGAATGAAAATTTTTTCAATGGAATTTATTTAAAAAATTGAAATATATCATGAAATAAAATGATAATCAATTTGGCTAATCAGGACAGAACCACTTATCACAATGTCGTCAATGTCACCAATACTGATAAACCACCCTATTTTGTTTAATACACATCCTCTTGGCCTAATAATGGTAATAATTCACACATCAAACCTCAATGTTTATAATGGGTTACTAGAACCAAAAATAGTAATTTTATTTCAATATGAAATAAAATTTCACATGCGATGATACATTCTCTCTCCAGGGTAATTTTCAATTTATCTTTCAAAATATTACATGCGATAATATCCCAAAAAAATTCATAATTTTATTTAAAAAATTTATTTCATAATCTGGTTAAATTATCACAGATAATTCATTGATATTATCATTTGAAAATTAAAATATTTGTTTTGAAAAAAACACTTAATTATCCCATGATAATTTTGAAAATATATAACAAATGATAATTATCTTATAACAATGTTTATATAATTTTTATAATTATATTCTAATAATTATTCCTTCAAAAAGTATCATTTTGTAATTATATTATGATGGAGGGCATTCACAGTTATCCTTTGAAAATTTATTGTAAATATCTTTTAATAATTCTTAACAACTATCTCCGATAATTCACATACTAATATTTTGATAATTTGATAAAAAATTTCACATGACAATTATCATATAATTATCCTTTGACAATTATAAAATTATTTTCTAGTCATTTCATTTAAAAGTTATCCATTGATAATTATTTTATGATAATTCATTACAAATTATCCATTTATAATTTTAAATTTACCCTTTGAAAATTTATTTTCAAAGATCCATTAAAAAGTGTGAAATTAGATCTAGGAATACCTTAATGCCTTCAGAAAAAATATAATTTTGTTTCTTCTCATTGAGATGAATTCAGCGTTACTGACAATGTGTCATGATTATCATTATCGAAGAATTTATTGAATTTATAATTTTTGGAGAATAATAAAAAATTAAATAAAATTAAAAAAATTAAAAACATTGGAATAAGAACAAAAAATTGGCATTGTGGACCTGCTGAGGGAGGAATAAGACTATTGTTGGTTCCCAAAATTGCAATAGATGCTACCAGATACTCAATCGGTCGACTCCAAGAAGGTTTCTAGGATTCGTGGATGCAACGAAATCAATCAATAGCCAAACTGAAAAGGTTCAGCTCTATTAAAAATACCCAAAACATGTATGGGGCTGGGAATTAAGAACACCCCATTCAGTGCCATTTTTTTAACAAACAAATCAATGAAGAGTTGTTAAAATTGTCATATTAATGCCATGCAATAGAAACTGTTCAAAACAGTAAAGAAAAAATGATATTGAAAACACCCAAATGCTTTAATGGATGTTTCAAGTTTTCTGAAGATGAACAATGTATTTCATTAATTGTTTATTTATTAATATTGTTTATTTAACATAAAAAAATTAAATAACACCAAATGGTTGTTGCACATAGATGTTATGCCCCATCTAAGGTAACCCCCCCCCCCCATTCCGAACCAACAGTGGTCTTAGATTTCTCATACGACATACCGTTTGAGATTATAATGATTTATTAATTAAAAATAAAAATAATTAATTATTTGAAATAAAAAGTTTAATTTTTTGAGCGAGTCGTCCAAACACACAATGCATACAAATGTTATACCTTGTCTTGGGTAGACCCATCATTTCAATCCCATCAAGGGTCTCATATTCCCCTTTGGATGCACTTTTTGGGAAATATTTAAATATTAATACTAAATTAATATATTAAATACTATTTAATAACATTATCTCATGATCCAGAAAACCAAATGTCTAGTGCCATAGAATGTTATACCCCTATTATGGTAAACAGCGTGTTTTGAACATAATGGTGGTCTCATATTTCTCATATGATGTACGATTTTGGATTTATTAAATTATATTGAATAAATTGTGTGCAAATAAAATAATACAATTAATATTTTTTTCAGTCTTCATCGAGGCTTTACAAACCTCACTATCCCACACTAACTCAGTATCAACCCCCAAAAATATTCAATGGAATATTACAAGTTTCTAACTAATAGTTAAAGACTTCAACATATTTATCAAATTCCTTTGCTGATAAATAATTTTTTTCTTTAACACTTAATATATTAATAATTTAACACAATAGAGTTTACGAATACCGGAAAATAGTAACGGGGTGATAAATGGGGTTTTAGAGGGCACTAAGTTTATAGGTACTACTCCTTATAACCTATAAACCATAGAACAATGACCATGACAAGCATACAATACAGGTTTTGGAGGACATTCTCTGAGCTTGCAACATTGATTTTGACGTTTATTTTGAGAAACACTTTCATCTCCCCATGTTCTCTTATAATAATGGATTCAAAGTGACAATAAAATGGGTTCTTATGTGGCCCTATATGGTATGGCATGCCATTCACCCTTGAATTGGTTAATGCTTAGAGAGACACTACTAATATGACCTCATCTTGTTCAGAATACTTTATAGTATGTTGAAATTATTAGGAAGAAAATTCCTATAGCAATGTCAATAAAGAAATCATACTTCGATCATCAGCATCTACCACTTGATTTTGAGGTGGGGAGTTTGGTTTCATTATGATTTTCACTTATTCTAGAACATATATGGGTTTAAAAACAAAGGAATCTATCACCTCCTTAATACATGACCTTATATAATCTAGAGAGAGTCGTTCTACAAGCCTATTGGTTTCAGTTACCTCAAAGATACCACTCTATCCACTATGTCTTCTATGTATCTTAGTTTCACTAATATCATTCTAATATGTCGCATATTCTTCTAACTAATGAGGTTTAGTTGGAGGTAGATGCATCGTTTGAAAATTAACATATATGTATTTTTGATCATGGTACGAAGGTTCTCTAAGGATAGTACATTCTTCTGGTGAGGGTGCTATGGAAACACGACCATGTGAAAGAATATAATTGGGGGAAGGAGGCCAATATAGAAACCCAGTGTCTGGGAATATTCTCTGACGATGCTTTACAACACTTAGAAGGCAAATTTAGGGAAAAATTTCTTTAATGGGGGAAATATTATGTTACTAGATTTTATATGAGGTATGAGTCCTTTTTATTTTCAGTTTAATTCCATAGATTTATCCTAATTTTAGTGATTAGTGGGGTCAATAATGAATCTTGGGTTCTTCTGGATGGAACGAATCCAGGAGCCCGAGGTTTTGAAGGTGGTAGCTAGGATGCATGGTTTGTAGAAACTGTGTAGCCTACGTCTATTGATTGGATTTACTATGTAGGGTGAGCCATTCCACTATGAATAACCACAAAATTTGATAAATCCATGCAGTAGGGGTCACACGCCCATGCATGTGTTATAGGTTTTGTGCTAGAGTGAAAATTCTGGGTCAATATAGGTTTTT
This sequence comes from Viscum album, assembly GCA_963277665.1. Classification (NCBI taxonomy): domain Eukaryota; kingdom Viridiplantae; phylum Streptophyta; class Magnoliopsida; order Santalales; family Viscaceae; genus Viscum; species Viscum album. Next base: position 354,844,101 of record OY728164.1, on the reverse strand, counting down.
TCTAATCCTAGAACATCAACATGTGAGGGTGGATTGAGAAAGATAAGGATGCATGGTTGGCACTTAGATTCTCCAAACATGAGTCCAAACTATGTGAACCCGTATTATGAGGTGAGATATCCATTTATCCCTTAATTTTTTAAATGTTTAAACCTCCTCCTCATTTCTTGTTTTTATCCAATGGATATCTCTTTTTTTTATCGGGTTAACTCCTCAATCCTACAACCTATTATATGATCCAGATACTTACTCTCACGTTCTATTCTGGATCTTTTCATCTTATTGGAAATCCTTTAATGAGTTCTACAATCCACTTAATCCTTTTTCTATATTCCTTACTATAGACGATGCGATTTTGGTACAAGATCTTATTCCGTGTTTTTATGAAATTGATCGATTCTTATATTTTCTTTTTATCTATACTAATTCTGAGGCTATGATTTTTCTCATACCATACTAAGGTAGGCAGTCTTGTTCTTTTCCCACAAAATCAAGGTGTTTATATATATATATATATTTATATATATATATATTTCATTTGTCCAGACACTGAATATTACAAGCATCAATTAACTAAATGAATTAATTATTTAATAAAAATGGTTATGATTGACTTATATGATCTATGAGATCCTTTGATAGATTGTTAATGGTTTTGGACCTTGAATTCAATCCACACATTAGTTGTATCATTAAATGGTATTAGAAAGCCATGTTTGGACTTTGAAAATGATTAAATTTCATGGTGTGCCATTTTCCCCAATTAGGGGATGTAAAATGAATTTTAAAATTAAAAATTTAATGTAATAAATTTGAAAATGTAAGATTATGTCCTTAGCCTTTGGAAATTATTCTTTCTTACTTATTCTTGAATTAGATTTCATAATTGAAGTTGAAAATTACAATGATTGGGAGGATTCATATGATGATGTGGATGTTAATGCTATGATATTATTAAAATCACCTTCATAGGTGTGTGAATTTATTAGAAGTGTAATGGGAAATTAAATTAAAATGTGAGCTTATATGGTATAGTTAAACATCAGGCCATGAATATTTTCATTCTTTACATTCCAAGAGTTAGAGATGGATTCTAGTTTAGGATCTCTAGGGACAGACTCTTCTGGACTGAATAAATCAATCAGCATAATGAATGATTACATTTTTTCATGGGTAGTACATATGTTCTAATAAGAATTACATGGACTGGCTCATTTGGCTGCTAGCTCATATATGCTCAAGTGATACTAGGACTCTTTTATAGACTACTGAGGATGGACTCAGTGGGAAGACTGTTATTATTCCATGAGTGATAATTGAACTCCCTTTATGGGATTTCATGTCTCGACTCATAAAGAAGCTTCTAATGTACCTCATCAGCGATAGTTGGGATCCCTTTATGGACAAACAAGGATAAACTCAGTAGGTGGTGACTTTATACCACACCTAGAGTGATACCTGGATTCCTTTAAGGGATACCTAGGATGGAATTTTAAGGTATTTTTTTCACGTTAAACCTAGAGTGATACCTAGGATACAAATTATGAACACTAAGGATAGGCTTAGGTTACTTTCAAATTAAATAATGGAACAATTATTAAGATGTGTCTTCCAATCGAAAGCATAATCTTGGATTCATTCAAAGCCTGGATTTTTTAATGATGTACTTTTTATACAAATAATATTTAATATAATACATGGGGGATTCTTGGAATATGATCTGTGTCCTTATTCTTTATTATAAATTAAATCATTATTTATTCATAACTTAGAGATAGTCCGCCTTAGGCCGAAGTGGGTAGAAGAGGACGAGTGTTATATGAGGACCCAAACCTATGTGGGTTATTTATAAACCTTAACTTTTTAAATATTTTTTATATCATTAAAACTTTTTTATATATATTCATAGTCTTAATGGAAGTAGAAACCATTGGTGGAGGCCGATTGAGTTTATCTCACACCCTAATCTATATTCCTTTATGGTTCCCAGACAAAATTCTTGGATGAAGGTAAGGATAGGGGAAAGTACAGTATAATCAATTCTTGATTGATTATACCCTGAGATTGGGGATCAAAAAATCAATCTACGGCTCATGATACTATCTATATATATATTCTTTTTGGAATTTTTATGTTCTTTTGGTATATTTGTATGTATGATTACCTGATTCCATATCTTCCGTTGATTTTCTTTTTCTATATAATAACATGATCATCATTATTATAAAAAATTAATGAAAGTCATTACCCGGTTATTATGATGGATGTTTATTATTCCAATGCTTATTTTTTTCACATGCTTCTAATATTTATTTTTCAGACTATACCATTGTGTTATGATCTGATCACAAGGTTATAGTCTTCCCACTATTCCACCACAGATCCATGCAAATAGTTGATAGCCTCTATCATATTGGGAGATGCACTTGAGATCATTTGGCCAACTGGGTTCGGTTACTATTAAGTGAACTGGGTCCAACATATCACATTTTTTTATTCAAAATTTATTAAACCCATATGTGTTTATTTTACAATCTCACTATTATTCATATTGTTCCGGATTAAATTTAAATCGATGGAATTATATGATCTTTATTTCTTAAACCCAATATATTTTCTTCTCCTATGGTTATTTATACAGTTTTAATGTTTTATTCCAACATTTTCTATCTTTCGTACTTAAAAAGACAAAAATAATGTTTTATGAATATCCAACATTATTTATTTTCTTTTAATCAGAAATATTTCTCTTCCATATCAATATTTTTCTAATTGTTTTATGTATGTTTTTATATACTATTAAAATATTGGTAGAGGTATTGTAGTGTTGTATTTTAATTTCTATACAAGGATTTAAAATTTTTCTTTTCAAATCTTTTCAAATAATTCATTTTTACCATTTTAGAAGTGTGAAAGATGTTTTATTTTTAATTTATGCACTGTAAATACATGTTCCCATAACCATGACTGCTTTTTTTTATATTTATTCCTCTATATATTAATATATTTTTTCAAAGAAATTTTTTTCTCATTATTCTATTATTTTTAGTTTTTATATTAAAATATATTTTATTATTTTTAAAAGAATTAAATAAACATTAAAATTGATTTATAACATCATTTATGAAAATTTATATGGATTTTAAGAAAATAAATATTACAAGTTTAGATTTTATTTTCCACTCTATTTTCTAAAAGACTTAATTTTACATTAAATTATAATTTCTAATGAATTTATAGTATTCTATCATCCATTAATAATCTATAGATTATTCCTTATTTCATGATAATTAACACAATTTTTTAATGTTCTTTATTATTGTCATTTATTTATTGGATGATATCCCTTCATGTCCATATTTTATGTGTCATGGATATATTCAATATCATTTTTTCAAATTTTTTATTATCATTACAATATACAATTTCAATATATCGTGTTAGTTGAAGGATTCATGTTAATGAATTCATTTCATTACATGTGGAAATAATAATTTTATGAATTATTGATTTGTTATGGATATTTATTGATTTATAAGAATATGTATTATGTATAATAATATTGATTAAATATTTGAGGAATGCATTGTACATGTGAAATTGAAGGTGAGATTCGAATTATAGATAGCCACTCGATGTATCGATAGGTATCAAGATACAAACATAATAGTTATTTCCCAATGTATTTGACTCATACAATGATAATTTCTTGGGAAAAGGCCTTGAGAGTATGTAAGATGTCCTAGTATAAGGCCATTTTAGTATGTTTTATGATGTTTGGGCATGAGCACTTGATGGTAAGATCATGATTCCCAATATGATCCATTTCCTTCAATAATAATATTTTTGTTATTATTATCCATGTGATTATTATGTTGATATTTTCTATGGAAATATATATAGCTAAAGTTATTAATAAAATTGATCTTTTATTATCCACCATAGCATATTGATTGTGCCAAATTTAATCATTATCAATTATGCTATATTCTTCCCTTTCTGAGAATCTAATCTCTCATTTTTTTCCTTATGATATGATGAAGTAATCCTTGACCTGTTTTAAAGGATACATGAATGTTTTTCATCCTATGTTTTTTATCTTATAATATAGTATTGAATTGATGTATGCATCTAGTTCTAGAATACTACAAAACTAATCAATCCTAGGTGTTGATATACCTTTTAGTTTAGTACCAAAATAAAAATTAAACTGTAGATCTAGGTTACTGGAGTGAGGTTTTTTATAGATGGTATTATAACACGTTTAGTAGGACCCTTGGGAAATATATTTTAGAAGAACATAAAGAGAAAGAGAGTTAAGATAAAACCTTATAATTTTCAGTAAATTTTATGTATTTTTATGTATAACTCAATATTCATGATGATTATGATCTTATTATGTTTGTTACATTATTTATATATGACTCCTAGTAGAAGGAAGGGAAATCATACTAATGTCAATGGTCAATATAGAGATTTCTCTCTAGAAAAATTAAATAATAGTGGTGTTGTACATAACTAGATTATAACTATATTAGGTAATTCATCTCATTTTATGACCAATAATCATTCTCAAATAGAGTTTCCCATTTCTTCTTAATATTGTATCGTGATGTTGGACTACTTGGTGTGGTAGAATCCATTATTCATTAATGATACTACTAGTCCATTTATATCCTAGCAATGGATCATGTCCATTGAAAAAATATTCCTAGATTTAGAAAGTTATAAAAACGAAACAGTATTTTTAGAATTATATTATTTAAAAAAAGATAAAAATAAACGGTGGTCCTTGATTTAGAATAATAAGGAGTAAGATTAGATAAAATGTATGGAATTGATAAATATTAAGGTGATTTTATTAGAAATCAATTTCCTCTATAAGGAAAAGATAATGCGGAAATGAAATTTTTGTATTTTAAGTTTAACGAATAGGAATGTGTTTCTAATTATGAAGAAACATTTTCAATATTATCATGGAATACTTTAAATTGCTTACATAATCTAGAATGTATGATTGATCGTTTCATTGATAAGCTAAAGTAAAGCCTTATAAAGTCTTTAGTTTCATAAATAATATAATCATATGATGAAATGGTATTAGGTTACATTATGTTATAAAAATAAATCTATAGGTCTTATATTTTTAAAGGAAATCAAGATAATAATAAGATGAATGAGAAACACGAAAAAAAAGATACATATAAGAATAAGGGAAGAATGAAACTTCTAACAAGTGAAAATTGTGGAAATAAAAATCCCTAATTTTTTAATAATGATTTTTATGTATATAAATAAAGGACATATACCTCGTGAATGTAATGTTAATAAAAAATCGGTCAATATCTAGTGCTTTAATTGTAAGAATGTGGGGCACTATTTGAATCAATGGACCAAGCATCAAGGATTACTGTGATAACTTCATTGTTTTATTTATTGATTCTATATTGATATATTATAAAATATATGAAGTGTTTCAGAATCATTTTGGAATCATCCCTGGGACTCTCAAAGGAAACAATTTACGTGAAACATTTTATATGCCGGAATGTTAGACTTATAAGGTTTCTTTTCTTGTAAATATTCTATCAGATAAGAAAATATTTTTTGATGTTTCTATTAAATGGAAAACCCTAAAAACCTAATAAAACCTTTAGGAATAGTATATTATTTTCAGTATGTTTAATTAGAGAAATTTTTTGAGAAAATATAGTTATGATGTTTTCAAATTTGGTCTAGTATATCGAAACATGGGTATTATTATTTTAGGTTTTGGAGATTAAAATAATACTCCTTTATTTGATTATTTACTTTAATGAGTATTATTTTTATTTATACTATCCATTTTTTAGTAAATTGATAGTAAAAGTGGGAATCAAAGGTCCTAAAATGTTTCATAAAATGAAGAAAGATATAATTTAATGGATCTCATGATCCCTTAATTATTGATTTTAGTGATTTCAGTATGAATAATTCATCTTGTTAATTCAGAGTTCTGTTAATGAGATAAACCAAATATAAAAAACTAATCAAAACTAATTGATTGATGAAATACCGCTAATGGAATATAATGATATCAGATATTTATACCATCTTATAATTCTTTGAACTTATTGAATGAAAGATGAATATATAAATTTTTTTGTTTAAAATATTACATAACTATCAATGTATGACTTTGAAAACACATTCATAAGTGTAATTATTATAAATTAACTGATATTTTTTAAAAAATATTTATTTAAAAAATAATTAGTTCTCTCCTCTTAGCCTAGAAATTATAATTCATGATAAGATCTCTTATCATGTCATGAAATGATTAAAATGAATTAAAATTATGACGACACAATTTATGTAAGGATGTGAGAATGTAGAAACAAATTATTTTTTTTAAATTACAATTTATGATAACTTGATATATACATGACACTAATATTTAACAAATTGTGATATACTGTAAAAATATTGTTATTAAAATTTGACTGTTAAAACCTAGCTATTAGATTATCAGGTTTGAATAGGAGTAGCTATATCATGAAATTTATGTAGAAATGTTTTCATAATACATATATATTGATTAATTACTAAGAAATTAGTATTCAATTTTGAAGGATAAGAATTAAATAATACAAGGTTAAGAACATTTAATGATTAAAAGGCTTATTATTCTATAAAAGTGGGTTCCCATTATATTTTCTATATTTCATTTTGAATCTAAATTTATCTAGAGTAGAATATTATATTTAAAGAAAAATTATTTTTTATATATCCATAATAATGAATAATCCTTCACACAATGACTATCAATTTTTTAGATATAAAGATTAAATAATTTGATGGTAAAAATAGATATTTTATAAAAAATCTTTTTAAGTGAATAATGTTTTCTATCTTAATACCATTCGTTAATAACTATTTATTATTATTTATTAAAATTTATCAATAAAATATTAAATAAAATAAATTTAAAATCATATAATGTTTGTTATAGGGCAAAGAATGCGAATTAATTCATTTTATGATTCAAAGATACATTTTTTCTAAAAATTCTTTTTACAAATTTTGTGTAGAGATATTTGAATTATTTTACTAAAATTATTGAAATTTTATTTTATAAAATTCAAATAATTTTTTAAAATTATATCAAAATTATATTTTTGTAAAATTTTGTATATTATTCAATAATAGATGATTTTTGGGTGAATGGTGAAAAATACAATTTTTTTAAATATTATCACTATTATGCAATTATCAGGACCTAAAAATGGATATAAAGTATATGATGAAAATTTTATATCAAAAACATTTATTTTATAATAAATATAATTCATCTAAAATTTTAATGTTAAACATATTAATCTATATTGTCCATTTTGAAAATTGACATAATGTTTTTATTCAATTGAAAACTACATTTAGTCCTTTTCTTTTAATCAAGTATTCAAAATATTACTTTTAATGTTTTGGTATGGTTTTAAAGAAAAGTAATTATAATTTTATTTATCCTAATAAATTTAATTTAATTTGAATCAACACTATAATATATTTTTTCAAAAACCATTTTGTTTGTTTGAAAGGATTGTTTTTTCTAAAAAAAATCATCGCATTTTATGAACATATATTAAAATTATTTTTTGAGTATTATATTAATTGAATATCAGAAAATAGATTCAGTATTTTTTTATAATAATATTATATTTTTATAATTAGTATAACTTCAGTTTTTTTATTAATTAATAGTAACTCTGGTAGAAATTTATCACCACAGTTAAGGGTAAAATGGGTTAAAAGGGTCGCAATAAATGGATAAGGCTCCAAGATAACATAAATAATTAATCAAATCTCATTGGATTGATTTATTTATACCATATCCTTATTATAATATAAATTATAACAATTTGTATCCACTTTACTTGTGTAGTTCATATATTATATAATAATGTTTCAAGTATTTACACATTTTCCACTCTGTTCACTTGTAAAAGGGAACCTCCTCCCCTCACTTATCCACACTTCTTGAGACACTATCTCAGAAAATTCATACTAAAACATCTTAAAAAGATATATAGAAAAATACTTTAGGTTTCAGTATCTCAAAAATAAATATCCAGGAAGACTATAAGTGTAACCCAAATTAGGTTTCCCAAAGAATAAGTAATCGTCTAAATCAACTCCTTTCATTTTATTTTATATTATACATCATTATAAATATATTATAAACATAATAACTTAATGAAATAATTATTTTAAATATAAATAAATTTTATCATAATTATGGAAGTACCTTTTTCCACATTCTTTTTGTCCTATGGAAAATGAAAACTTCCCTTGTTTGTACGTTTGGACTTCTGCCTCCACGAAGTGATGTGTTTTATTTGTATCACTGCCAAAAATCGATGGTAATTAATATATAATTAATTAATATATATTATATTTATTAAAATATAATTATTCTATGAGGATAATATACTATCTACATCTGTACCCACCCATCCATTAGAAAATAATAACGTCGCTTGTGAATATGTGTAAACTACCACCTCTAGGGTGCAATGTGGTTTATTTTTCATTTATACCTTTTTGGATGGTCATAAGGATGGATTTAATGAATAAATAGTATAATTATAAAATATTTATGACTATGTAAATGTTATTTTTTATATATTTTATTTCCTTTTCATCCATTAGAAAATGAAAGCGTTGTTCATGCATATGTACAGACTAACATTTCCAAGAAATGATGTGCTTTATTTTTCATGAAAACCTTAAATGGATACTGATAAAATAATTTATAATGTATAAAAATTTCAATTATATCATTTATAACTCTTTAAATTTAATGGAAAAATTTCTTAACATCATTGAAAATGTTCAATATACCAAAATGGTTTTTGAAAAATTGACTGAACAACCTTAAGTGGCTATCATAAGAAAGAATTATACAATGAATGGATAAAAAATGATTATAAAAGAACCTTAAAATGAAATAAATATATAAATTTTTTTAAAAAACTATTTAATAATTTTAAATATATAATTTAGAAGGATATATTGCTTCTAATCAAACATATATCAAAGGTTAGTGTTTTTTGTCTAAATTCCACTATATTGAGACATATTTTATATTATGAACCTGATTTATTTTATATAGTTTATATAATACCATATGATATATTATATGATTAATTAATATTTATTTATGGTATTTAATTTTTTAATTAAACTTTTTAAATTTAATGGGTTTTGATTCAAGTGTTAATAAATATTTAAAGGTTAATTTTATAATCACACTCTAATTTAGATTATTCATGTTTACATTTAAATTGGTTTAATTATATGATATTTCTTTCATAAAACTAATTTAGTTTATTCTCCTATAGTAATTCCTATAATTTTCATGTTTTCTTAAAATTTATCCTCTCTTCGGTACTCAAAAAGTCTGAAATAAGTTTTTTTTAATATAAGATGATCTTATTTCTCTTATTTTGGTTGAAAATATTACACTTCCATATCTATATTCATAAATTTATTTTAAGGAAGTATTTAGATAATTTTAAATGATTGGTAAAGGTAATTTTGTACTATCTTTTTATTTTTTACAAAGTTTTAAAAGGAATATCATTAAAATTTTCTAAACAAGTCATCTATGACTTTTTATAGAAGTGTGAAGGGAATACTCTTTTTGACGTTTGTGAAATAAACAAATTTTCCACCTTAATGTTTGTTCTTCACTATTTATACAACTATAGAAGTTTCTATGGGTCTTAAAAGAAAATAATTTTTGATTATTCTATAAATTTTTATATTTTATATTAAAATAAAAATGCATTATTTCCTATAAATTTTGAAAATAATTTCAGAAATAATTGATAGAATTGTATTTATAAAAATTTATAGATATTTAAAGGAAGTTTCATTTAAATGTTTTTATTCCATTTTCTTATCTATTTTCTAAAAAGGATTTATTTTTCATTAAAAATTAATTTCTAATTAATATATATTATTTAATCATTCTTAATTGGTTTATGGATTATACATTATTTAGTGATAATTCACATTATTTTAATCATGTTCTCTATCACTCCCTATTAATCATTGGATAATATTTTTCCCATTAATGTCCATATTTTTAGTATCATGGGTATATTCAAATTCATTTCTAGTAATTTTATATTTTCTTAAACATATAACATTATATATATGATGTTATTTGAAGAATGGTTATTAAGAAAGTTATTTCATTTACTGGAGAAATATTTATTTTATATTTTCCGAATTAAATTTATATATTTATTGATTTATAATGAGTAATTATTCTATATTATATTTTTGGTTTAGTTTATGAGGAATTCATTGGATATATGTAAGTGATTGTTGGACCATAGTTGAAGAGATCCCGTCAATGCATCTATAGGTTTCATGAGAAAAATAGAATGGATATTGGTTGCTGTATGCGAACCCCTAAAATGAAAATGTATTGGTACAATGAAATGAAATCATGTAATATGTATTTTCATAAGGCCTTGATGATAAGGTTCATGATGCCGTTTCATGAGGCATTGATGGTAAGATCCTAATTTATTACATTATTCATTTACATTATTATGATTTTAGTTATTATTATCCATGTGATTATTACGTTCATGTTTTCCTTGGATATATTTTTATTCATGAGTTATTAATTAAATGTGATGTCTTTTATTATCGACATTATCAATGTAATATGGAATCCTTGTATGAATGTATTTTTTTAGATACTCCTAAACTAATTGATCCTTGGACATGTAGTCCCTTTTATCCTGTAACAATGAAATTAGTAAAAATTGGATCTGGGTAAATAGGGTTTGGGTTGATACAACCTAGGTATGATATGGATGAAATTTTCTTAGAATGTGGCATTCAATTTCCTTGAGGTGAAGAAAATTCCTTAATTTATTTCCATGACTTTGAAAATATATTAGAAACCAACTGAAATAAACATGGAATTTCTAATTTAGATACTTATCGACCTGAAGATGTTGGAAGAAAGGTTAGTGGATGATCATGTGAATGAATTCAATATAAACAACTATGAGTTGGATAATATTGGGGTGACATTCTATAGATGTGTTTAGGCTTTAAAATTTCTATCATATATTTTAGAATCATGAAATGCAATGGTTACTACTATGAGAAAAACATGTGGAAAGAATAACATAGTGTTAAAGGGGATATGATATTTAATTATTAATAAAGTGATATTTAAGAATGAATACATAGGTGTTATCTATACTTCTTCTCATATAGATGGTAGGAGTGTTCAACTCATAGATATTAGAAGAATCAAGGAGATGAACATAGAGAAAATATTCATGGGAAATAATTTGATCCTGCTAACTTCACATGTTGGAACTTCATAAATAAGATAAACTTGTTGAAATATTTATGGGAAATATGATATAAATACAAAAATAAAACTTTTATTTCAATCATAAACTTTGTAGATAAATGGTGGGAAAACACATTGATATTTTGTTTCATGATTTCAATAGATTCATGGATTCTTGATATCAAATATTCATTTCACTTAATGTAGTAGAGGGGGTGTAATGAGAATTACATATGTGAAAGCTTCACTAAGATTCACCTAGAACAATGGAAAGTTATCTATATTATTTGAAACAGTGATCTAAAAATTCAAACAATGAACATATACTCAAAAACGTGAAATCCGTTTGTCACATCCCAATTTTATGAATGAATTTGTATTTCCAATAGTTAGCTTGATGATGTGAGATTATATACTCTATTTATATATAGTGTTTGAAAGATCAAACATGGTACCATGGTGGGGTCTTGTGGTATTAATTATATAACTTTTTACATAATAAACAATTGAAATGGAAAAATTCATACTAGATAATTAAATTATACAATAAAATATTTATGGCTTGACCACATTGGGTATATTGTTAATAAAAGTTTACAAACCTCCGTTTTAAATGGATTTATTAATATTGATTATGTGGAGTATATAACATGTGAAATTTTAATATTTAGGATGCAATTAAAGGTTTCATTTTCATATTTTAACAAGTCATTGAAGAATCATAAGATCGATATTTTCATATGGATATATGAGGACCAACACTAGTTCAATATCATAGGGTCAAACCACAACATGTTACCTTAATCTTTGATTAGATATAGAATGTGTCAGTTTTTATCTCAAAACTAAGTCTAGGAAATTTGTAAAATTAATCATATTGAGATCCCTGGTAAAATATAAGACTAAAATGAAGCTAAAATGGATTCTTGATTGATAATAATGGTGAGTATGGAGGAAAAAGGTTCTACAAATTCTATTGGATGAATAAAAGTTGTATATAGTAGACCAGTCCTAGAATTCATGAGAAAAAAGGTTCAATAAAATAGATAAATCATACTTTTAATGATATATACATTATTAATTTTAGTTTCTAAATTATTTTTTGGTCTTAAGTAGTTAAATTTATGGCTTATCGTGTGAATTAGAGTCCTTTCGAACTTACGTGGAATCAAATTCTATAAAAAATCTAGATCATAATATCAATTTATTTGAATCACCAAAATGTTTTCATAGTAATTGTGTATGATAATATAGAATTATCTTAAAGGGATAGTTTTTAATCTATGTCCCAAACATTTTTGATTAGATTTAATGTAAAAATGTTTCATTGTGTCTCTAAGATAGTAATTAGTTAATGTTTATTATAGTTAAGAATTCCATTTTCAATGACAATATCCATTGGATAGATTTGAACTAGGATAAAGATTAAATTTGTGGAAAAGATCCAATACATAATGAGGTTGATTTTAATATACTTAAAACCATACAATTTTAGAGATGTATGAAAAAACCATCATAGAGTGGAAACCACAAGAAAAATCATGGTGTTCTAAATTAATGAAAACCTATAGCATCGCTGGCAACAAGTTTCAACCCCTAATTTGGAAAATAACCTAATCAAATTAAATAACAGATACTCATGTTTGATGATTCCATATATGCGAAAAAAATCATCCTCTATGTTCCCCTCTCACCACATATGAGAAATTTCCATACTATTACCTCTGAGAAAGATAGTGTAAGAGATGTGTCAAGGAATGATAGCATTACCTAACAGTGCATTACATAATATCATGGATTTTGTATCCGCCATTTGGATGCTTATGTGCCTTTGATTTCATAACTCAGGCCTCGTAACCATGGCTAAAGCCCCCACCTATAAAACATCTCCTCTCCCGAAAAAGGCAGTAAACACTACAACAACATAACCCCTTTGGTACCTTAAGACCATTCACCCACACATCTCCCCTTTATTAAGGACACATCTATGTTGACTTTGAGACCCAAGATTGTAGGATTCCATTGCACCCATTGGCCCTACACAGAAATCCCCAGCTGATTGTCGACTAAGGGATTTGGGAATAAAGAACTCATAGCTAGAGCTGAATGGAAATCAGGGCCCAACCAAAGTAGATCAAGAATAATATTCATTATTTTAAAATTAATATATACTTGATATCCTGAGCCATTTTTATGTCGTGCATCATTTTTTCCTGCCAGATGGTCCAACATCATGCAATTAGGATTACGGTTCTGGACTTCCTCTCAGCCCCATGAGAACCTACTCCCGAAACCACGGCCACAAGATGCTTTCATGTTCTCCTTCAGATGCATCCCATCCAAAGAAGGCCCCAAAAGTCTCCCATATCCATTTTTTCATTCACTTTTATAAAATAAATTCCCCACTATTCCTTGGTTCAGGGACCTAAAACACCAACACTCGAAAGCCATATGTACACCCATACACTTCAAATTCTCATCAGTAAGAATATCTTTGTTCCACACATGCCCCAATAGAAAATTATATTTGGAGGTTAACTCCTTAAACTAATAAGATACCCCCCCACTGATCTTCATTCGGAATGTCCCTCGTAATATGAGTAGACTATTTGATGGAAAAAATACTCGACATAGAACTAGGGAATATGAGTTTATCTCGAACATCACTAGTAATAATTTTATTAAAACTAGTACACTTATCCTCATCATGACTGCCCTGGATGAACTTGGGATGACCGCTGGCCTCACTGAAAGAATTTTCTGGGGTAGGGTAGCCCTCTAAATACAGCCTACCCGCCCCCAAATCCTAGAGCCAAAAATTTATGTTCCCTATACCATCTAACCACCAAGAGTGTTGTTGGAAAATTTCCATGTAAGGGTAAATCGAATTCCATATCTTGGATGGTCGTGATCTATAGTCACACATATTCTATCTATAAAGGCCCTTTATATTCCTTCCCAAAAGATAACAACCTTCCATATCCTTCCACATAATATTTTCATGAAACCCCCAAAAGGTTTAAAAAACACTCCTTAGGTTGATACCCCCTTCTAAGAGGTGTCTTGCAAGACATTTCCCTATTGCCCAATGATTTCTACCTTCCATCTGACCATCCCTTATAAAGGAGACCATAATCATATCCAGACTAAAAGTCCCACTCTAGGGAACCTATAGTGTGTATAGAATGTTCATGGTAATGGAAACCAGGACACTATTAACTAGAGTAATGCAGCCTCCAAAGGATAAAAATCTATTTTTCCATTTGAAAATGTTACCGGAGACCTTGTTAATGAGTTTACTAATATGGAGAACCCTGAGAGAGAAAGGACTAACCGGGGCCCCAAGGTACTCCTTGGTAAAAAATCATCTCTCCATACTCATGATATCCACCACATCCATCACCCTTCTTTCGGAGACATTCCTGGTTATGTAAAGGTTCTTTTCTCTTTATTAACCACATTCCCACTCCACATGCATTATTTCCCAATAATCCCATTCAACCCCTACACTGACTGAATACTAACATTAATAAAAACCATTATATCATCTACGAACATCATATTCAAGATCCCCCTTATTGAAGTCCTATTATGATACGGGAGAACCTTCCCCATGTTGAGACACTGGTTAAAAAATCTAAAATCATTTTGGGTGATAATGAGAAGAGTGGGGGACAACAGATCCCCTTGCTGAAGACAACGACAAGCTTGGAAAAAAACCAAATTGATTTCCCATATTCAAAGATGAAATCCATGCTGAGCTAAAGCAACAGAGAAGCATGGGAGTAGTCCATGATGAGAACATTATGAAGTCCAAGACTATGAGAACAAAAAACCCTTCCACTCTATCATAAGCATTTCTCATGTCTAACTTAACCATCAAATTTCCATCAAAATACCAATTATTAATTAATGTCACCATTTCTTGGGAAACACCATTAGCGTCCTGAATTGACCTCCCATTAATGAAACAATGTTGTTCCAAGGCCATCCAAGAATCCAGATGAAAAGCCAATATCTTGTTGAGAATGTGGTCCAGAGTCTTGTATGTGATGTTACACATACCAATAGGCTAGTTCTGATTAACGTACAGAGGATTACCCACCTTAGGAATAATAACCGTCTTTCCTGCACAAGAAATTCATGGAAGATCCCCACCCTGAAAGATGTCCTGAATTTCTCTAACAAGATCACATTTTTCACGTTACCATGACACCCAGTAAAAAGAACCTATGAATCCATCAGGCCCTGGAGCATTCTCCAAGTTTGAATACCGAATCGCCTCATGAATGTTTTCCTCCTCTAGAGTCCTTCTCAATACCTCATTAGTCTCCACAAAGACACATCTATGAATTCCCTCAAAAAGATCATAATTACCATACTAATACCCCATTTTATATTTTTTTTGGTTTCTTTCAGTAAATGTTTTATAGCCCCTTTATTCTAGGCACCTACCTCATCATGGTCACTGGAGTAGGATCCATCTTCTCTTAGAATATTATTCTGTTGAACCCGAAAAAATTCTCTAATTCAAGCATAAAAGTAACCAGAGTTTTGATCCCCCACATGAGCCATCTAATTCATTCTCCCTCTCTATCCAGCCTCTCCTATCTCAAAAGAGAATCATTAAGATAATTATTTTTAACTCTATGATCTTTGATCATAGACTCATCCCACACATGTTCTAGGTTCTCTTCAATGACTTCAAACTCTTTCCATATTTCAACTAAGTCCTTATCACGAGCAGGGGTATTCTTTATTCAGGACTGAAGAAAAATCATCATCCATCTCGGTTTATTGTGAAGAGTAATCCATAGATTCTCCCGGTGATGTAAACCACGCACTTCCCAAACTACATCAAGCAATCTTGGTTCCTCTAGCCACATTTTATAGAATAGAACATACTCCTCTCTTGAAAACCTTGTTACCAGAGAAATATGAATCGTAGAATGGTCATAAATACATCGAACCAAATGGGAAACTTTTGTGTGTGGGAACATAGTTATAGCTGCCTCGTTTATTAGGCAACAATCATGGAAATAGTTGGTTTGTCTCCCTCCCTGCTGATTATGAATCCATGTGAAAATACTACCCTCATAGACCACATCTAGTAGACTGTTCCTACCCATGAATGTAACAAATGCATGACTATCATTCATGGGGAAAACACCTATGCCATTCATCTATTCAGGACTTACGATAACGTTAAAATCTCCCTCTATAATCCTGGTGGCATCTTGAGGATTAAATCCTTCTAAATCACTCTGCAATGCCTCTCTGTCCTGGGCATTTCATTTGGCGTAAATGAAGGGAAATAAAAATTAATGATTCCCTACTATAATTTTAGTTGTCAAAGATTGATCTGACATACTCTAAAGATCAACGAACACATGATCCTTCCAAGATAGCCATATATGTGAGTTAAGAGGATCCCTGTGTGTAAATACATGAACCTTGAGGCTCTAAGAATTCTCATTCATCTTTCTGAAAGAATTTTTTCGCTCCCAAATAGCTACCATATAAACATGATTACTACTAAACTCATTGAGGATGATGTTGTACTTCTCCCTAGCACCAATACAATGGGAGTTTCATATTAAGACTTTAGAAATTGAGATGAGCTCATCTGGATTTGGCCCTAGACTCTAGGATCTTTGCATGAATAGGCAGGGTTGCACCTACATGCACACCATATTTTTCTTGAGATTGAGTTTGAAAACCTGCATGCACCTGTGGGGATATTGCCCCTAGAGAAACCACACTATTAAGACAGGACTAGAGAGAAGCTTCAATAGATTCAATTTTGTGCCCTTTCATCGAAATGGGATCCATCTTCAGAACCATAGGATTAGTGAGAATGCGGAGAATGAGGAAGAATATTTGGTGAAGATGGAGGGGAGTACACCATTGTAAGAGAAGACATGGCCCTAGGGAGATTCTACCTTGATATAGAGGGATTTAAGAATTCAAGAACCTACGGGCCTTACTCCACCATAATGACCTCTAAGATGAGAATGGAATCTGGAATACAATTATTCACAGACAGAGAACACCTCCCAGAAAAATATTTGAGAGTCACCCCCATGGAAGTAAGACTATCATCTTGAACCTGAACCCATGAAATCCCACCAGAGCCTCGATTGACTAGAACTAGATCATGA
Source organism: Viscum album (assembly GCA_963277665.1). NCBI lineage: Eukaryota > Viridiplantae > Streptophyta > Magnoliopsida > Santalales > Viscaceae > Viscum > Viscum album. Next base: position 354,826,572 of record OY728164.1, on the reverse strand, counting down.
GAGTAGGAAGCACCACTGGCATCAAAAAAACATTCTTGGAAGAGGATGCCTCTAAATTATGAACATAGGGGAGATAACCAATCTCTTTGCCATAGTCGTGCCCCACATAGCATAAAGGGAATAGAGAATGAGAATGCTGAGGAGAAGGCCTCGATGGATCCTTATGATTAGAATCCTTCCTTCGAGCTTTGAGGAAGACCTGTATAGAGTGACCAAAAATGTGGAAGAGATTGCATAAACTGGGAAAGGATGGGTAAATAATAATTTGATGATGATCCATCATCCCTTTGATCCTGATCACCAGATAGTCTTGAAGCGACAGATCAATATCCATCTCCATAAAAATCCTTGCAACTGAAGCTTCCACCAGATGATAAGACCGTTCATCAATGTACAAAAAAACACAATAGGGAATCCTCGATTGCCTTAAAGAAAGAAATGTTCATGAGGGGGAGGGGTAAACCGAGAAGCGAGATCTAGAATGTCACCTTGGAGTATTCTCGATAGAAATGAGCGTCCATCAACGATCTTGAAATGGAGAACCTTCATCGCCCCATGGAGCATGGGCTCATGCACTAAGCCTTCATGTTGTCTGCACTAGAATCTAGAACGATGCACAAAGCCTTCTGATCCAGAATAGAAATTGTCACCGGTAGATCCATGCCCAAGCGCCTGATGCAATTTTAGAAAAAAAATCAATGGGAGGTTTGTCGGAACCGAAACGCGCTACCAAATCCCAATGAAGATCCGAAGACAATACAATGAAGGACTCCGCTAAAATCTTGAGAATGGGGTATCCATCCTTCGAGAAGGAAACCAGTGGATTATTAAATGAAAACTCCTTGTTTAGTGAAACTCCAAGTTGAGGATGAAGAAAAGCCTCCTTGAAAGAGGGATAAGGGGGACGAGATGATCCATCGCTGATCATCAGATAACCACACGTAGAAGAGATAAAAATATCTAGGGGCACCGAAGCATTGGGTGAGATAAATTTTTAACCCATTTCTTCAGTTTATTTTAAAAGATGTTTGGTGGTTTTGAATTGTATAGGAAAAAGTAATGTTCTATAGGTATAACCAAGTTCTAGAATGGAAGATCCAGATCACGTTCTATAATTAGCAGGGTCTAATATATAAAAATGCTTAAGGACTATAGAAAAATGGGGTAGGGTTACAGATACCCAATGTTTGGAATATGATAAACTCATATTTTGGGGTGATATACCAATTTTAGGATACTAGTGCAAAGGTTTGAATTTAGAGTTCACTATCAGCTACTTATGAATATTGGAAAACATGGAAGCCAAGATGAGGAGATAAGTTTTAGTAATTCACTGTAGTGGGATTTATAAATAAAGGAAGAGTTATCTTCCTTTATTTTTTCCATACATGGTAGCAAAAATTATTGTTTCTAAAAAAGTGGAAACTATAGAACAAATGGGCTTATCATCTATATATGAAGAAAATATTATTACATGGTAAAATTCATGGCTACTTGTAAAGGGGTTTAAATAATAAATTTGGGTGAATTTTGGTGATATTTTATATACTTTTATAATGTACAAAATGATTTAGATAGTTATTTTATCTTTTCATATGTATGGTATATTTATATAATAATTGGATGTCTAGAATAAATTTTTTTGGAAATATTTGGAAGAATATATCTCCATCAAAAAACAAAAGGCTTTCTTCTGAATATAATGGAAGGTTGGGTGTATATGAACAAATAGAACTTGTATGGGTATAAGTAGGAACCAAGAATATGAAAATAAAATTGTTATTCCTTTGTTGAAAAAAATTTCATCAATTGGAGTACATATCATTTTTTCTATTGCAAGTTATATGATGATGGGTGTTTCATCACTTTAATTCTCTATGTTAATGACATGCACTTAGAAATTGCTATGATAAAATAAACTGAAGAGTTAAATGGATAGATATCACTAATGATGTTTATGTAGTTAAAAGATTCATTAAAAACGCATGGATGAAACATTGAGAGGATGTTAAGGAGAATATTTAGTATTTTGAAGGATTTATAGATCATGAAATTTCTTTATGAATGGATGATCCATTAAAAGGGTTTTTATATGATGAATTTGGAGGTGATACAGACTCAAAAAATATTAACAATTAATATGTGTTTAATTTATAAGCCACTACCATAGGATATATGTATTTAATACAACCATTTGTTGTATTTTTAATCATATAATTTTAGTATATTTTAGTAATGGAATATGGTAAGGATTTGGTGTAACTAAAGGGTATTTTTGAGGAAATCAAAAGATGTTATGAAATTTCCATGTTATTCTTTGAAAACCAAAGAGTGATTCAATTTTCCAAGAATCTAATGCTTCATTCATAGAAGAAACACATTTAGCTGAAGTACCAAATCATCCTAAATATTATTGAATATATAATGAAAATACAATAAAATGTGAGTGGGAGTCATTATATAGTGAACATGTTTACAAAATCCATAGATTGGGAAATTATAGAGTGGTGTTGTGCTTCAATGATTCTTAAACTAATTAGTGACCAGAAGATTACATACACAATAAAATAATATAATAGTTTAGATGAATAAGATATGTTTCAGAACATATTAACCTATGACATAAAGGTCATATTGGTGAAGCCGTGGAAAATTTCCTTAAAGTATATAATTTTTAGTCTTTTGAAAACTATTTTTCATTTTCATCCTTATGATTTATAAGATGAGTTTCTAGATTCATGGTTCAAAAATTAGATTGGCGTAGATTGGTACCAAAATCTAGAACTAATAGTATAAACATTTTATATAAGCATAGATTTGAGGGGGTGTGTTCTAAAGCCTTTAGTGATCATTGTATATGTTAGTTGAGTTAGTGACATTAAACGGGCTACTAACGGTGGTCATAATCAATAAAAGTTCATTAGAAAATATTTTATAGTTTTGGAACTAAAAAACCAATATGGGTTCATATAAAGTAGATAAATAAGTAAACTTCCATATAATAATGTTTCTATATTCTTTGGAGAACTGTTAATTCTATGTTTAGTTTCTCATAAGTAGTGCAGTTGTCGCAAGGTACTTGCAACTCAATATATTGATTATCTTCTTTAGTTCCCTATATTAAATTTGATTGTTTCCCATATAGTCTTGTTTTGAACCATGTAAATCCCTATGTTTTATATTGAGTGATACATATATTTTTTGGTTTTATTTTGGTTGTTTTCTATGTCTGTTCAACATCTTAGCATATTTGAAGACAATTCCTGACTACGGTACAAGGAATCGTAGTTTTAAATACACTAATTCATTATGTTTTCCATTACATACATTAAAACCCTATTTAGACCATTGTGGTTCTAGTCGTTTGACCTTATAGATCACGATTATAATGAAATAAAAGTAAACTCCCTTATATTATAGATTGGGAAAATGTTACCACGAATCTATTGGTGGTCCTTATACATTGAGTTTTTTAACATTTTTCAATGGAACCTAATACAAGGTACAATATGGAATGTCTGTGTTTGGTTTAGGATTGAGTGATCCATGGAGAAAAATTTTAAAACGCATGCTAGGTAATCTCTATATGGTATGGATACAACTTCTCAAGACATGAATCTCCTGATAATTTGGTAACTATATATTATGGTTGATTGATTTGATTAGGTGAGTTTTTAACACAGGGATCGATGATAAATAAATTTGTTTTTATAATATTTATGGATAGGTGTTTGGAAGGTTCTCCCAACCAACATATTGAATGATAAATTTAGGAATATACAGAACTCTCACTGAATGGTGAAAGGATATTAGTGTTAATAAAGGATCCTAAGGATCATTATTTCCCTTAAAGTGAGTATGGTAACATGAAGTTTTAATTTTCCTCTCAGTGGTGGTATGAAACAATGGGAATAAAGTCTCAAGATTTGTATTTTTTTTATTTTTAATGGAATCCTTGTTTTTTTTAGAAACATATTAATTATTAGACTTTATCTGACTATATTTAATCTATTAAACACTTTCACATGCATCGATTAAGATATTAATTCAAAAAAGTTAGACGGGTCATTGAGGGAATGATTATAAATATTAAAATATTTGATAGAAATATACATTAATTTAAAATAAAAACATAGTGATATTGACCATATTATGGTTTTTGATAGAGTAAACCACGTCGTAGTGAAAGTTAAAACATCATAGTTATATATATGGTGGTTCATAAATTTTATGATAATATATACCATATTTTATTTATTCCACTAAATTATATCATGGTTGGTTGTAAACATACTTTTATTAAATTTAAATAATATTACTTTAATAGTTATCATTAAAAATTTCATTATTGTTTTCGATTAATGATAGAAATTGTTTATAATATTGGTTTCATTATTTAAATAATTTAATAGTTGAAATGATGAAACATTTAATGTGTATAAAATGTTTGGATTTATAGATATTCTCAGGGAATATCCTTGAAGCCTATAAATTTAGGCCAAGACAAGACGATGGTGTGTAGCATTTATATAATAAGAACTCTTTCAAATTAAGAACTCAATCTATTTTTCTATAAAATGGTTTTGATAGACCATGGGGAAGAGAGTACATTCCATGAAATATATGATTCTTGAAACCCATAGATTACCCTCAGGGGAGGGATATCATTTTCTCTTAGGGATATCTGTCGAGGCCTTATATAAGAGATTGGATAAATCATATTGAAAAAAAGAGGTATGTTTTTAAATTTTTCTCAAACTTTTACTAATAGTTAGATATTATAAAAAAATTTATTTTTAGTTTATTTTTTCTACTTTTGTAAAATGGTTATCTCCACCAAAACCCAATAGTGGCATCAAATCATCTTCCATTATGTTTGGATTAATGTTTAGAATAGATTAAGAATTTTTTTTAAATGAGTTATTTTATAACCAAAACATGATTTATGAATAATGGCCATGGGTTATAATTGATTTAATAATCAGGATGTAATTATATGAAAAACTAGTGATGTTTTTTTAAAATTAAAAACTAGGTAGTTGTTTTTGAAAACGGACTATAGAAATTTTTTTCCAAAAACATCACATCATAAGATTATTAATATCACATCATGATTTTACAAAACTACTTTTTTTATTAGAGAATAAAATTTAAATAATGAAAACCATGATGTAGTTGAAAATATATAAATATGGTTTAAAAATAATGAATTTTTATGACTCTATCCAAAATGACCATTCTCTAGAAAACCATCATGGTTCTTTTGGAAATTTATATCACATATGATGAATCATAAATTATTTTATAGTAAAAAATGAAATAGTTTTTATAGTTTTATGAAGATGAATTATTTTTATTAAAATTTTAAAAAACCAATATCATCACCCATTAAAGCCCACTGTTAATCGTAAATGGGCTTTAAATTATACCAAAAATATTTTAGTTGATGTGATATAGGTTTAAAGTGTATTTACATGGTTTATTATTTTTTAAAGTGTTTATAAATTTCAAAATAAGTTAAAATGTACAATATTTTGTATTAATTTATTAAATTTCTATAAATAAAATTATAAAATGATCATATTAAGAGGACATATTTGGAAATTTATTAAAAAAAAATTCAAAATTGGGTTTTTTCTGGATTTAATCAAGTTTTAAATAAAATTAAATATTTGTGATATTTATATTATATTATGTTTTTACATAAAATACGAAATGTTAATATAGAATATAAAATGAATTATATTTAAATAAATATCATATATTTGAAATATTAAAGAGTTCAATATAAATAATATGTAAAATAATAATATAAAATTGTTTATATTAAAATAATTATGAATTGTTCATGTTTCTTTATTTATGAAATTTCCATAAATATTGTTTAATTAAAAAAATTTTATTTATTATTTATACACGAAATGTTTATTAATGTTTATATAATGAATTTTTTAAAATTTTTGGGGAGATATATGAATTTTATCCCTATCCCCAAATACCTCGGACTTATTATTGTTCTAAAACCCCCAGAAAACTTCAGTAACAGTCTACAAGGATTGAAAAAGTTTTCTTTTTCTCCCTATAGGAGGGCTCAAACCCCCCAACCATAATGTCAGAAAATGGAAAACAACCCTTATACATAAAATGAATTTTTATTTGTTATGTTTATTTTCTAATTTATTTAATTTTGGAATAGAAAATATATATATTGTGAATGAATATTTTTTAAAAAGGTTCTCAATAAATTCTTATACATGTTTTCCATGTTTATTAAGTGTTATATTCTACGTGTGACAGAAGATTTAATTATATTCATCCATAACTATGATTTGTTTATAGGTTATGAAATTGAAAATAGAGTTTGGTTATGATTTATACATATTAGCTATTATTTTTTCATTAGAATTGGGGTCTCTCTTAAATAATTTTCTATGGATAATGTTATTTTTTTAACTTCTCACATGATTGAGGGATTATGTAATGTCTATAAAGTGGGGGTTGACTTCCAATTACATTGTACTTTCTCTTTTAGGGATTTTATTTTTGTATGATTCAAAACCATTGCATTGAAATAATTTATTGTAACTTCCTCATGGGTTGTATATTGATATGGGAAGATAAAATTACAACAATTAAAGTGGTAAAACCACCAATTAGCTTATAACACAAATGAAAGGGAAACATAATACAAAGGTAGTGTTGCACACAAAGAGATAAACCAACCAAGAACTAAAAATTTTTAGTAAAGGAATTTGTAATAAATATTCATGTAAAAATGATATTTTATTATTTTTATAGTTAAAAATATTTAGAGACGCATATGAATGAATCATATATATTGTAATATAAAGTTTAATCCAAGATAAAATACTAGTATCCCAACCATATCCCTCCAAACATACCATAAAGAAATTAAAATTATATAAAGTTGAAAACCCATAACCACTACTTCAATATATCATATTTAAAAAATTTACATTAATAAATCATAAATATAACACCTCACACTCGTACCCATAATTACCCTAACGGTTTATATAAAGTATACACCCCCTTTAGTTTACATGGTAACAACAAAATTATACTCAACTACCAACTTGGATTACATGATTTATTAAAGTTAAGCATGGCCTGATTCACCCATACCTATATTATTAAATCTGACACCTAACAAGATGCTTGTTTAAAAATATTTCTCACCTAGCCCACCATTTGTATTCTTCTAGTAAAACACTCATGTCTTTCCCACATACAATATTTAGATGACCAAATATTGTCCACATAAGTTCACCCCCAATCAAAAAAGGTGTTTCATAAAATTGTTTTATCCCCCTAATAAAAAATGTTTTTTCTTAATAACCACTAATCATAAATATAATTTAACCAATGATTATAGTGGTGAATGTCATATGGAGAACTGAAGGAGTTGGGATAAATAATTTGGAAGGATCCTATATAAATGGTCAAATGCGTGGGGGCGGTCTATTGTGGGATGAGTTCGACTCTGTGTTGTTCGCCTTCAGCAGCTTCTATGGCCTAGGGAATTCGTTGGGTGTGGAATTAAAGGAAATCCAAATAGGTATCATGCATTGCAAAGACTTCAATTTGATATGTTCATAGGTGGATTCAGACTCTGAAATTGTGGTAAGAGCTATCAACAGATAGGTGGATCCTCCTTGGCATCTGATTTATTTAGTCTGTAGTTGCACCTTGGATCTCAGACATGTTTACTCGGTTCGCCATGTGAAAAGGGAGGCTAACTTTGCGGAAGATGCAGTTTCTCGGGTAGGTAGTCTGGAGGTCCCGTTAATTGTGTTTTCTAGTTTGGTAACATTGCCTCTGGAGTGTAATAATTTTGTGCGGGGGTGTTCTTGGGCTGCATCACTTTAGACCCCCATGACAACCTTTTAATTATGGACTGTTGCTCATTTCCATTTTAATAAAATAAAAAGGCAATTATCGATCTTAAAAAAAATATCATAAATGAACAACCAATTTGGAATAATGTTTAGATAATTATTTGTTCCCATAAAAAGATGAATAAAATTTATAGTCATGTATGTATAAGGATCTCAATTGGTTCCAAAAACACATGCCTCATATTTTTTAAAAAATGAAATTATATCTCTTTAAAAAGTGTCTTGGATGTTGATTTGGAAAATGATGAAAACCTATTAAATATTCATAAGGTATCTTTCCAAAATCTTCTCAATATAAAGGGTATCAAGATAAAACTTTTTTGTCCCCAAATATTGATAACCAATGACAAATATTTATCTCCTCCTCATTATTATATCCCATATATATCTCATTATAGTAGAATATAATTTCAAATTTCATTCCATTAAACTAAAAAGTATTGAGAAAATTAATGTAATCCAATAAATAATTTGGAAAATTTCAGTAAAATTTTATAATGATAATGAGATATTGTAAATGATGATATGAGGGATGAATTTTAAGGACATAAATTTTCCCATTATGAATTCAATACCTATTGAAATAATCAAGTTGAGGAGTCTTGAATTTTTTTTTTGATCTCCTATTCTATGTTCTTCTGAATAATCTGTTGATTCATATATTAATCGTATGTATTTCTAGTAATAATGATCAGACTATTTAATATTACCATATGTCTAGTATATACATTTCTAATGACAATATTTTCTAATTAGTTGGTTTATCAAGAAGAGATGAAGAAATCTCAACAATAATTTCCTCAAGGATCTAAATCATTGAGAGTTAATTTATATTTTTCACGCAATAATTTGGATTAGAATATTTTTTAGAGAAATATTCATTTTGAAATTAAAAACAAGAGAAAATTTAGATCTAAAGTTGTATCTGTCAAAATAATTACCTAATAAAAACACTAGGGATAATATTATCAGTCAACCAAACAATTAATTAACCATATAGATTATGATATTGAGAGTATTTTTTCTCTTGATGGTGAACTAGTTCAAGAGACCGCTATTGTATTAGGTGAGGATGAAATAATATAAGAGTAACATTTAATGATAAGTTTATGTTTACTATAAATCCATATGATTATCATTCTAACTTTTCTAAAATATTTTTTATATAAAACAAAAACCCTATCATTGAAAATGAATTAGAGGATTCTTTAGAAACACAGAGAATTAAATATCCAAGAAAATTTTTTGAATCCTCAACTTTACATTGGTAGTAGGAAGCTAATTCAATTTGAAATAATATGAGGCTTGAAATTTCATCTCAAATATACCTTTTTATATGTTTTTCCTATTACTGAAGAGTTTCACCAATTTTTTCAAGATGAGTCATTAAATTTATTTTCTGTAATTACTATTTGAAATTTTATTAAAATAAATTTTGATATCGGTTTCCACTATGAAGAGTATAAGATGGGATATAATTATGAAGAGGGTGAAAATATATATCATTAGTTATCCAGGTTTTTAAGTAGAATTTTATGTTTGGAAACGCTACAAACTGATAAGATTAAAAAAAATATACCTTTTAAATAATTAATGGGAATTCATCATTTTTAAAATAAAAAAATAGGTTATTTCCATAGGGGATGGAATTTAAATTGTTAACAGATATAAGGCATGGGTTTGGGGAACCAATCCTGATCCAAATATAGAACTGGATAGAAATTTTATTTAACCTTTTATGAAAACCAATATTGATCGAAACATTATTCTATTTTGGTTTTTCATTCAAGATGGATTAATTGGCACATATGGGATGAAAATGTGCACTTCCCACAACCTTATTCAACACATATAAGTAAATCTATCATTATATTCATTTATTAGTTCTGAAAAAATATCAATTAAAGTCGTCACAAAATTCATTATCTTAGTCCCTTTAGTTTTCTATTTAAATGGACCTACATTGATCAATGGTCAAATTATGGTTTTGATTAATTGTTTGTAACCTGTCACTTTTTAATAAATAAAAGAGTAAATATTTGGACAAAACCTTTTTTAATAGGGCAGGATATATATATATCATGTCATGTCATATAAATATTGTATATGTGAAATATATGTATGCTTTACTGGATGAACATATGTGATAGTCTTGACATGAAATATTTATGGTGGACCATCTTCTTAGGTGTCATCTTTGATAATAGTGTCAATGGTGAATCAAGATTTATTTATAATTGATAAATCTTGTGAACCAAAAAGGTGATGGAACATCATATTATTATTAACATATAGACCACATATGGGTTCTACTTTATGAAATGTTCCTTAGGTCGTTGTTGGGATATGTGTGAGGTGTATCTTGAAAGCATTATTAAATTAGCTTTTATAATGATTATTTATTAAATAAGTGGTAATGTATTTTTTACATTATGTGAAGTTAAAGTGATTGGGGTCTTTGTAAAAGTATACTGTTGGGACTCTTGGCACTAGGACACTAGTCTTATAGGATTACAACCTTATCACCACATCAGTTTTTTTAGCCCCGAATGGATATAAATATTATAGGTTATGCAGGTGAGAAATCATTATTTAGTTGTGGAAATTATTCTAACTGTTTTTTGTTAATAATATTTATTATTATTATTTCACTTCATTATGTTCATCACTCCCTTTATGTTACCCTAACCAATCATTTATTTAATATTCTTATTTTGGATGGTTTAAATTTTGGTATCAAATCCATGATTTTATCACAAAACTCTTGCATTATCTTATAAGGAAATACCATCCCAATACCCTATAATATCTTTAATCATGGTTATTTAATAGCATGATATGTATTTTTTTTCCTTATGAATATAATCCACACTAGAAATCATGAAACTAGAAGTCTCTCTGGTTTTAGTGATCATATGGTTTCTCTATGAGTGATTTCATCCATTTTAAAGGTAAGAAAATATCAAATAACAAACCAAACTAAAATATCATCTCAAGGTCATTAAAATAAAACACATAACTCTCATAAAAAGTATAGAACGTATGCACAAAGCCTATTATATCAGATATTATTCTTAGAAACTCCATTTGATTCACAACATCTGTTTCCATCTTTGAAATAATCAAATATGGATTTTATAGGAGGATCATGTTCATATAGACCGCATTAATGTTTATTATCATCATGTCATTGTTGAGGTAAATAAACACCATATTTATTTAATTAGTACTATCATATAAACTAAATGTAAGTAAAGGGAATGATAATGTATTTGTAAGTGTTTTTCTTCCTTCAATCCTAGGTTTGAAACATGGTTTTTTAGGGTTGAATTCAATACAATTTTGGGACATTTATTGAAGAATGTGGGAATTTACTCAAGCCAGTATATGGTATATTTTCATTTTTCACCTTCCCATAACAACATACATGACATAGGATTCACTAGAGACAACTTTAATTGGAAAAATAATAAAAGAGTATGTAGTAGGACATGGAGCAGGCTAGATAAATTTCAGAACAATCCCCATGCTACATCTAAATTCTCCCATTCCTCTATGAAGAACCTATAATTCTATCATTCCGAACACTCTCCATTTCACCTGAAAATATAGTGCATGGTAGAATATTATAAAGGATTCATTTACTCTAATATCTGGATGAATGATAATGTTTTCAAGGATATAGTTAATTCCTCTTAGTCAGCTCCTTTGTAGGGTCATTGTTGGGTGATTATATAGAATAAATATTGGATATTGAAAAGATACATCATTAAAGATAAAAATATTAAAAATATTCTAAAATAAATATTGGATTATTTAAATATGAAATTATTCATCTTTTGATCTATCAGCAGGACTGATGGGATGATGAAATTTTTACCCTTCTTGATTATAAGGGAAGTTATCTTGAATATATATTATTAGAAGAAGAACATGTGATCTAAGAAAAGTCTATGATTAGATTGATGAGGGAGGTTTATCGAAAATCATCTCACTTCAATATTTTTTTATGGGAGAAAAAAATTATTAAGAATCCTAATATGACTCTTGAATATAAAACTCATTCTCATGAAATTAATGTCACATTCCCTTTTATTTTTTTCTTTTTTTGTCATTTTCTTGGAAGACCATGTTGGGTGTTGAGAGAGGGTCATAATACCCTAGATAATGATGATATTTATTTTAGGAACATCGTAAGGTTTACAAATACCCAATATTGTGGTTTTATCGGTGATATCTTGAGTGAATATAAAATCAAGGATTCTATTAAATGGATTAATCTTGATAGTCTGCTAGGCCTATATGGGTTTTCCAAATGCATATTTTATAAAAATTGTTAGCTAGCTAAAAGTAATATAATCAATTTAATTCAATACTTATTTAATGGACGCCCTCTTCAATTATTTTCTTCACAATATATCCTTGTTATCATTCCAAAAGTATGTAATCCAAATGGTTTTAAAATGTATTTACCCATTAGTATCTATAAAATTTCATACAAAATCCTTGATTTCATACTTAACAAAATATTAACATGGCACTTGGGATTTCATATAGCCAATAAGAAATATAACTTTCTCAATGGTAGAAATATTTAAAGTATTGTTGGGTTTGCTCTAAAAATCTCTGATCTAGATATATGTGTTGTTGGTTCTAACATCATCATTAAAATTGGCATTGAAAAGGCCTATGTAAAATAGAGTGGAGATTTATTATTTAGATTTTTTCACTTTTCAATTATTTCTAATATTCAAAATGGGAAGAAGATTTTTATTTTTTATGTTTGTTAGGGGTATTTGGAAAGAAGATCCTATTCTCTAAGACTCTTCATTATTTCTAAAGATGTGATCAGTAGGAGTATTAATCATGGAATCTCTGGTGGTCTGATTATAACATATAGAGGATGGTGTGGTTTGAATGGAATATATCAATTATTATTTGACTATGAAATGAATTTTTTCAATTGAAGTACAAATTTTATTAAAAATTTCAAGGATATTATGATTTTTTTTATAAAATCATTGGAAAAGTAACGAATATTAATGAATGAAGAATATACATCTCCTAATATTGAACTTACAGGTGATCCAATATTATAGAGGAGAGACTTGGTATATCTAGAAGGTAATTCCCTATAGAATATTGGCGGGTTCTTATTTCCAATGGAAGGATTTTCATTCACTATTGTGAGGGTATTTCTAACAAAATTATAGTGAGAATAAGTCCTTTTAAGAGTATATTCCTTTCATTTAGAGGTTATATCACTCTCGTAAACAATGTTCATTCATCTATCTATATGCATTTTCTCAGGATTATCATGGATCTAAAGAATGTAGTATTGAATATTGAACAAATCCTCTATAGATTCATTTAGGATTCATATTAGGATGAGAGATGTCACTAGACCACCTTGTTTAGAGTGGATGGGCCTATTGATAAAGGGGACATAAATATTCGATATATCAATGAAACAATTACTTGTATACAAGACAAACATTCTTGGGAAGAAATATCTGGGTATTTCTTTTGGGTCATGTTTGTAATATAGAAGTATGAAAACTAAAATATTTACTTATTTTTAAACTCTATATAGGCTCGTCTATGGTGAGGTATTCTGAAATATATAACCTTTATTTGTGAGACTTCATATTGGGTGAACGGTAATGGTGAAATTTTTGTTTGGACTTATAATTGGGATGGATGTTATATTATTTTCCTAGGATTCCCTAATCCAGACCTAATATTTAGACATGATGTCAGTTATCCTACATTCTTTGACTTTTTCCTCAATTATAAACAAAATATAGTTATAAATATTTGATTGAATTATGTTCTTGATTATTGCATATTCTCTCCGTTTCATACAAGTTTCATCACCTTCTCTACCTTTAATAAACTCTTTCAGGACAATCTGAACTCTAATTCCAAGGGTAGTAAACCTTTGTGTGATTATCTTTATTTTATGATTAATTTCATGGTCTGAAAACGTTAGAATAAATCACATTTAGTGGATGCCGATGTTCAGAAAAATGAAATTATAATGGTCTATAAATTCCAATGTTGTGTTAATGGTAATTTAGAATCTCTTCTTCATCTCTTTTTTGATTACTAATATTTGAATAATATTTTGGGATTAATTAATGAATCAAATAAATAATATATATCTATTAACCACATACATTAATTTAGTTCCAATTTTCACAAAGGTGGTTATATGAAAGCATAAGGATAGTGTATCCTTATCACTATTTGATGCCTTGTACTATGGGACACCTGCAATGAAGTCAAACCACAAAAAAATTATTCCTAATAAGGTTTATTTAAATTCAAAAATCTTTTATATTATATCCCACCTAATTTCTTTATGCATGAACACTACTCTCTATCTCATCCTCATGTAAAAAAATTCTATATGCTCTAGATGAGACCCCAATTTATTCATAGAGTAGAGGTTCATGGGTGTACATGTGTCCTCAAAGATGCAGGCTTAAAATAAATTTTTATGGGTCATGTATTCATAGTATCATGCATGAAGGAAAAATTTTCCTATATTATATAGTCTCAGTCATCCATTTCTTCTTCGCCTTCCTTGGAAAGGGATCCCCCATCAATGATTATGTGTTGGTTTTGATTACCAGTATTAATATTTTCATACCCAACAACATCAAGGCATCCTAGGTTAAATAAAATTCATCTATATTTGTCAAATATTTAAAGGACCCTATATCCTTTAATGGGATTATTTTCAACATAGTTGGGCACTCTCAAATAATTCACCATACAGAATATGAAATTATACAAACTTGGCATTAGGATAATATAGAATATGACCTTCTTACTATCCATGGAAATTAATCCAAGCGTATTAATTCTTATTTTAGTTTAGGATTCAACCCTATGGAATATAAAAAAATTATCCATTGGGTTCCCTTGGTCTCCAATACTTCTAGTCTCCTTGATTTCTTATTGTTACATTATCCCCCCCCCCCTTCACTACATATTTATAAATTTTAATTGTTATCTAGTAATAGTTTAGTACTTTATTTACATATATGATGGTGAGAAGAGAATTTTAATAATATATAATTCCATATTTACCTTATATTGTTATATCCGCTCTCCATCCAAATAATCATATATAAATTACTCCTCAAGACAATTTTATCAACATATTTCTAATGAATACCAAGATCTCAATTATATTTATGTTTCATCTAACTTTGATATCATTGAAAAAAATATATGGATAAATAATGATGAGAGAGATATATAATCATTAATATCCTTATTATTGTCGTTAAAGTTATAGTTCCACTTGTTCAACTCATTTATATCCATATCCATCTAGTTGATAATATTATTTGTAATATCCTGGACTTGCTCACTCAACAAAAAAAGAAAAAATCTCAATGTTACTACAGTAATTCCTCAAAATATTCTAGAATATACTGAATATAACTGAGGGTATACGATGAAACCATTTTGAGACTATACCCTCTAGTAAAGATAGCCATAAAACATAATAGATGTTATTTGAAATTAGTAGGATAATATAAAAATGAACAAAATACACTCTCTGAATATGATATGACCAAAGGTAAATAATAAACCAAAGGAAATAAAATAGTAAGCTATCTGAATGTCACATGAGTTCTGAAAACACTAACAAGATCTCTCAAGGGTAGATCATATACAAATCATAACAAAATAAAAGAACCAAAAATTGCCACCACCAAGTCCTAACACTTGACCTCATCCCATCTCATAAGTCCATCCAACCTATCCAACTCAACCATATAGCATTGAATATATTCCCTAATTGTTCCAACAATCATTATATTTTCTTTGGTACCAATGTTTCAGGTTCTCCCATGTATGGTGTGAGAACATCTCAAATGGCAACCACCAATGTTGTACCTAACATATAGAGTATATGAAGTGCAAGAACAATGTGAAAAGATATATAAAATAAATCAAACTAAAAATTAACCTCCATCAATCCATGGGTACCTCGGTGATACCCAACAATGACAATACCTACATTATCCAATTCTAAAGTCAATTCTGATCATTTCATGTATCAATACCAAGTGTCAAAATAGTGACCACCCAAAATACCATATCAAAGTTTAGAATGGTGCCTTCCCATAATAATATGTCACGAGTTAAAATGGTCTATACCCCTTTGATATTATATCAAATCATCAATACTAAAGGTTTGAATGTGTATTTCCCATTATAATATCTCAAATCATCAATACTCAGGGGTCATAATGACACCTCACAATAACACCATCTAATATAATCAATAACTATGATTTCCAATGGATCCTACCCCTGAAACCAACTCATATAATTGATTCCTAGGGTTTTGAATGGAACCAGCCCATGCAAACATTCCATATCATTATTACCATGGGGTTAAAATAGTTCCCACCCATAATACCATCTCATGACATCAACACCTAAGGGATGAAATAATTGTTTCCCCCAGTACCATCTCATATTTTCAATACCTAGGGGTGGAAATTTAAAATTCCACTAATACAATTTCATAATATCAATTCCAAGGATTGAAATGGCGCCCACCTGTAATACCATCTACTTGTAATAGATGGAATGGTTCCTAACACATCCCACATCCACATCCATAGTTGATATGAATTCCCAACCATATTATCCATAACAACATAGAATTCCATGAATAATAATTCATATTATATATATAATTTCTTATCTAGACACATAATTAAAGAAACATGTCAATAGTCACGTGGGTTGGAAACCTTCCCAATACCATAATAAAATCTACATATTTTCTTTCTATCATGTACAAAACCTAATACTATATCGCATTTATCATTGGATACTTTCATGGTATACTTTTACAAATTTCCCTCTATAGAGGTAACACAAGAATAGAGTACCTACAGTAGTCCACTCTACCGCATCATATTACATAGACACATGGGAATTGCATCCCATTCCAAAACCCGAACCATTCAATGATATATGGAAACTCAAACATCATGGGATAAAAATCTCATTTAAGTATTGACATAACATAAAAAACACTCTTAGGTATACATTAGGCTAGTCCTCACACATGAAACCGATATATATAATCATATCCATGTTATAAAAAATGTTCCATGATCTAGTTGGATTACTAATAGGGGGAGGGGTGTATCAATGATCACTTTTTCTTTTTATGAGTTACTCCCTTTTAACCCAACTTATTTGACTAGTTAAAGTCTCAATATATGTTAAAATAATTATCTCACCCTTAATTTTATACAATCATATTAAATAATAGAAAATACACATGAGGATTTATAATGTTCAACCTTTAGTACCTACTTCTTTTTTTGATTGGTTAGACACACCCATTGTGGATTAACCACTATAGAAATAAGCAATTACACCACAGACAACTCCATTTTTATCAACATAGTGTCCCAATATGATAATTATTTATGTAACCATTTATACACACTAGTTATAGTTTACTCTTCATTTTATTGGATATAAATTCCAAGCATAACTTCTTATATTAAACTATGATCCAAATGTAGAATGATATCCTTCTATTCCTAGATTCTTTTTCACTACATGGTAATGATATTCCTCCATGAGCATATAGGATTGGGTTTTCCCATGTACACCATTAAGTTTGTACATATTGATCATCTTTAGAACATGAATGTGTGACTATATTATTTGTTTTAGATATTTACGAAATTTGGTTTCTTTTATGTACTCACTAATACATGGGTATAACAGGTGTTCTTTCTCTTTGATGTCTCTTGAATTCGATCCCTATATTCCACATTGAATACAGTGGTGTATCGGGTCTCTCAAAATTCTATCGTAATACTCAACATCCCTTTATTCCTCACATTGACATATTATATATCCACATCAAAATATTTTGAATATTTTTTCCAATATTTTATTTTGGGAAACTCTATAAATCACTGTCATTTACAAACCTGGGTCCATCCTGAACTGGTTACCCAAGCCGATTCATGTCATGGCCCAATAGCCATTATCTCTCCCCCAGGACTGGAATCTAGAGTCTGGCGTCAAAAGAGTACACAAAGAGAATGATTTCTCACAATAATAAATAAACAAACTGAATAATAGAAAGGTAAAAAAATTTCAAAATATATATAATAATATCCAATCTGAACATCTTGTATAGAATAACTACAATTACTATAACTGAACAACCAAAAAAACCCCACTAGATGATCATACATATCTATGTGACCCTAAGGGTCAATCTCTCATACCAAGGCCTACTATCACCCAGGATGATCAATAACAAGTTGATAACTACAACAAAATAAAAAAAAAGAGGAATGATAGGTGTGAGTATTAAAACCCATTAGACATGCCTGAACAAATCTAATCCTAATGAAATTCCTTTAAAATAAAAGAATCCAAATCCTAATGTTTGAGTTAAAATATATCTATATAATGTTTTCCACATTTCCAATTTTAAATAAATAATGGCCCATTTACCTGTTCCATTTCAAAACCTAATTCTATTCCCTCAAAGAAATGTTATCATTTTCAAGGTAAAAGTGATGATTTGATTTTTTAAATAGAAAAAAGGAGTATAAAACAATTTCTACATGAAAATATTTTTTAAAACCAATTTTGTAATCCAACCCATAACCTCCCAAAGAAATAAACCACACATGAAATAAACATAATAATATTAATATATGAGAAATAAAATAAGCACACAAGAGTAACCAAGTATCTCAGTCATCCGCTGCATGTACCTAGGTGCCAATATACAAGGATGAACCATTAATATGATGAATAATCTAGAACAAACTAATACATGAGACCCATACTTGGAAGCATGCCACACATGATGAAATAAAAAATTCCCAAAATAATCCAAGCCTCCCTAACTCAGGATAGACCAAGTGGAAATTCCCATAGTAATGAACATAATATATTTACCAACTGTGGACCACCATCTAGTTCACAGTCTAGCCAGCGCAGCAATCGTTCTCTTAAAATTATCTCACTATTCTAGGTTCTTGTATATCAAATATAAAGGGGTGATCCAACTCATGCCAACTGAGCATCCTATCACTTGCACATATAATAAAAATTCAACAACTGTCGTTACTCTATCATCGCAAGGATCAATCTCATGCCATGGAACAAATAGACTTAGAAGGAGTCCATACCCAGGATCTACCATTCTCATAATGGGTCAAAAGGATTCAATAATGAGGAAATCCCAACCATTAAACATAAAAAAGGTTGGAGAATCATCCAAAGGATTTTTTTTAAAATAAAAACTTTCACCACTTTCACAAAATATCCAAACGGGCCTCATAATCCTTTCACAAAAACATCCATTTTATAAGAATCAAATCCTATTTCCAAAAGGTGAAAACACCCCACATTCCATTTCACGACCATTTATAAAACAATTCCTTTAAATCACTATTTCCACATTTATAATAAAAATCCATTTTTATTAAAATCCCAAATGGGGCATAATCCATCGTTACATGTCATACCACTTTCAAAATCTAAATACACGCTTATTTTAAACATTAATCCCCTTCAAAATCATTCAATAAATCCCAAGTCATCGTTTCACATGAAAAATATTTATTAACAAGTCCAAACTATGCTTTACATAACAAAAATTAATTACAAAAGCCAATAGGGCGATTCATCAAACACTTGGTGTGCAATATTTAACAAAACAAGGCTTTAGTCATTAAAATAATAATGAAATAAACAATTTTTCACACCAAAAATCATTTAAAAGTTCGTAGATCATTATTAATAATGTAAGAAAGGTTTGAAATCACGAATCCAATTAATCGTAAATCATTAAGGCATGTGAAATGGTAAAATAACCTCAAATCCATGGCGTATCGATGATACAAACATCAAACCACTCTATTAAGGTTCTATGATAAAATATCTACCAATAGTAACCCTAATCAAGAAAAACCCCCCATCATAAATAAAGGGAAACATGAACCTTAGGTGCTCATGACCATGGGAGAAGAGGAAATCAAGAAGAATTGGAAGAAGAAGGAAGACAGAGATGAAGAGAGCATGTTACCATGAGGTATTTTACCCAAAACATGAAAATATCTGTAGATCCATACTGAGGGAATAGTAGATAAGCTTAAAGAAAAAAGGATATCCCCCCCCCCTAAAGCTTTTTTAACTATGTGGGATGTGAAATGGATGGATTTTGGGTTAAATTTCCATAAGTGAAAAGATTAATTTTGCACCTTTTAGGATGAGGGAAGCTCACACGGTTTGGCCACATGGATTAAAAAACTGTACGACAATTGTGAACCCATCAATAGAAACATATGGGCCCTTGTATGGTTTAGAAGCATGGTATAGAAAATGTTCACCAATCATGAGAAATGGTTTTTCTAAAACAATCATATTCTAGCATGGTTTCTAAACAGTCTGAAAAACTGTGTGCAAGTCATCTGCTATGCCACTGCCTCCAAAACCCAACTGCAAGGTCACATAGAGCATGTCAATGGTTTCCTCTAACCATGCACAAACTATATAAAACATACTGTTAAGCTCATGAAAACCTAGATTTTCTCCAAAAAACTCCAAAACAAATAAAGTAATAACCATGGGGTCAAAACTAAACAAATATACACCTCAAAACATAACCACTTTTAAACCAAAAACTCAAGAGAAAACATGATATTCCTAGATGAACAGGAATAGTTGAGGAAAAAATGGAAAACTGGGCGTGAAAATTCAATCCACCATTAACTCTTCATGCCCCTAGAAATCAACAACATATCTAGTTGATTGATCGAAGGATTAGAATTTCACTGCCACATGATTTAATCTCTTGGTCCATGAACACCTAAACCACTTCCAAACAAAACCATCACATCATTCATGAAGAATAACAAAAAATGAAGCTACTTCTTGAGAAACAATGAGAAATTCGGGCCAGAAATTTTATAACTATGTTTCAAACAGAACTTTTTGGAATAATAAAAAAAGGCCAATGTTTACCCAATACAAAATAACTTGTAATTTAGATATCCTCAAATGATACCAAATAGAACTACCAACTTTGGAGGCTCGAATAGACTCCCCACTATAAAAAACCAATTAACACCAATCAATTAAAAATTCAACACAATCCAACACAAGGCCTTTCCCACATAGTACAAATAAAAATATTCCACATCGTCCTACCCATCATGATTAAGAAGAACAGAGAAAGAAAATTTAGACTACCTACTTTAAAACATAGGGGACATGATTTGAGAAAAATATCCCCACAACTCTTGAAATTTCATGACTGAATAAAAAACATCACTCTGGGAACTACGGTTGGAGAAATAATTTTAAAGGATATTTTGTGATTTTGATAGGTACTAGTAACCTCTGAATTAGACTCATTCTAGGAACTTCAACTAGAACACAGATTAAAAATCTTCAAAAGAATTACCCATGTGGATAAAAATAAGAAACCATAATTTTTAAAAAGATCAAACATATTTCCATTGAAAATGGAAGTTCTCATAAGTCATACAACATTAACATTCATTTAAAACACTAATGAGAAAACCCCATTGGAAAAACCACAGAAAAAAACCATTTCAACTAGAAGTATACTTACAAAAAAGAAAACATTAAATGAGTCCCCAAACAACACATCACTTTCAGGAATTGGATCAATGAAGCTTTCTAACAACACCTTGAAAAAACCACTTCAAGTGACCTAAGCATCGAAAAGCATAGAAGATCCATTGAAAAACTACAAATGATGGATTCTTATAACCTTTTATTCAACACTAATAACATGCCATGATCTCATTCCTTGATGAGGTTGATCAAAGATCCTATGGAATTTTGATCCCATGATATGCACCAATAGCTTCAGCTCGCTTCTCCACTTTTTTACCGGAACATCCATCACAAATCACAGGGAATAGAGGAAGGTAAACTACATCAATAACTCTTGATAGCATAGCTTCATGCTAGATATCATGCTTCACCACATTGGAAAAATTATTTCTATTAAACTCTAACACCATCAACTACAGATTAGGAAGAATCCCACACTCAAAATCTTGAGCCTTCGAGGAAAAACTCACATCATACCTCAACTCATTTGGTAATAGATAACCAATGTGGTTATAGAACTCCAATATTATTCTATTTCCTTATTGTATACTACACTTCTCTCTTCCCTTTCTAAACTACATCACCTTAGAAAAATACTATCGGATGAAAAAATCCTTGAAGAACACCCAAGTAATATCTTCACAGGTCTTGATCCAATATACTGAATTCCAACACTTATAATGATAATATTCAAGAATAAAGGTAAAAATATTGACCATTAATGAATTAGGCTACTCAAGGGAATCCAATATCCCTTCCATTTTCTACATCCACTCTTCCACTTGAAGAGGATCAGCTTGACCCTAAAAGAGAGGTGGAATCGTCTTCTGAAACTGAAGAATAAAATCATTAGGATTATCAACTTGAAACCCTGCTAATGGGGAACCACCCATAAATTAATTGTGAATATCCATTGAATCTCTCTGGGGGAAGAAGCTAGGATACATGAAAACAACAAGCTCAATCAATATAATACCTTCAACAAGTGTTCTCAATGTCATAATATTTCTTGATCAAGACTCCCCAAATCACAGGAAAATAAACCGCCCAACATTGGTTTTCAAAACATTAAATTTTTCCTTCTTGAAAACCCTAATAAAAAAATAGACTTGGTGGAACTCCCACTCATCAATAGTATTCATTAGAATCTTACTCACATTTATGTCTCTTTACCACCCCATGCACTCATCTACTCATTAAAGTATAATAACTCATCAAAATTTCCACACCTAACCATACATGTGGGCACTCATGAGAATAACAAGGAAAAAACAAAGTATTCCATTTCAAATTTCAAAAAACCTTTCAAATTCAACCAGCCACAAAGTCTAAAACCATTTTCAATTTCAAAATTTCACTCCATTTTTTATTGATCAAATATTAAACCCAATGTATTTCCATCCAACAAAAATTCATCAAATTGAAAACATTTTTTTAATAGATCAATAATATCCATTCCATAATAAAATATTTTACAAAAAACAACATTCCATGATTTAATAAAAATAAATATAAAGACTAGTTTTACATTTTCTAAAAATCATACAATTTCCATATCAAAATTCAGTTTTTACGATTCCAAAACAATTTTATAATCATAAGGAGCTCGAAGAAACTCACAAAGGGAAATAGTGTTATTGGGTGACTTGGATGCATGGTTGGAGGCCACATTCCAATCACACCACCACCATGGAGAGTATTCAATGACCTTGTACATAGATCTATATGAATTTCCATTTCTTTCGAGCTCATGGAGACCATATTCCAAATTCCCGTTTTATATCCCAATCACAAAACAATTCACAAGAACCAATTGAATCTACCAAAACTGGACTTCCCATGGAAACCTAGGGATTTGAATGAGCACAGGTTCATGAAGTCCTCCCCATTCCTTCCTATTGAGTCTTCAAAATCCTACTCCTTCTACCTTGACACCCCCTTGTAATTAAAGGGATCTCTAACAATAAAGTTATACTAAAGAGACAACCTCCTCAGATACCATTTTTTCATGAACCAACCCGAGTCGACCCCAATCTATTGACCTGATCCATTCCATGTCAGGGCCTAAAGGTATTTCCTAACATCCACAGGCTTGAAATTAGTGTCAAGCATCAAACAAGTTCACAAAAGGAATGATTTCTTCCAATAATAAATAAATTAAGTAAATAGAGTAATGGTAAAAAAATTAACCCAATATATATAACAGTTTCCAAACTGGACATTATTTACACAAAAAATTGAAAAAACAATAATTCAACAACTAAACCAAAATACACCCAATGACCCCACATATCCATGTCACCTTGAGGGTCATGCTTTGATACTAATAACAACAATCACCCGCAGAGATAAAGACCAATCTGGGACCTATACCACAAGCTAAAAACAAAGAGGAACTATAGGCGTGAGTTTTAAAAATCAGTAGGTGTGATCGAAAAAATATATCTTTAATGCCCTTCCATTAATAAAAAAAGAAATTTCAAATTCAAGTTCTAGATAAAATATATCAAGATAAAATTTTCAATACTTCTTCATTAAAAAAATCACAACCCATTTCCCTTTTTCATTTCAAATCCGGATTCCAATCCATCAAAAAACATTAACAATTACAAGGGAAACATGATGATTTTATTTTTAAAATAGGTACAAGAGGGTAAAAAACATTTTATACATTCAAATATTTTTCACCAAATGTTTAATAATCTAACCCATCACATCCCAAAGAAATAGACCACACGTGGGAACACCACAATAATCATAATATCAGGGAAAAGGAAATAAGCACACAAGAGTAACCATGTATCTCAATCATATATCGCAAGGAACTAAGTGCCAATATACATGAGTGAACCTAAAATATCACGATTAATACAAAGAAAAAATAATACATGAGACTCATCCCTAGAAGCATTCCTCCCATGATGAATTAAAAAATCCCTAAATACTCCCAGCCACCCCAACTCAGGACAGACTAAGGGAAAAATCCCAAAGCATTAAATCCAATATATCCACCTACTATTGAACACCTGCTATTGCATCATCTATATAGTGATGAAATTAATCTCATAAAATTATCTCTCTATTCTGGGTTCCCATGTCTCACTTATAAAGGGGTGGTCCAACCAATTCCAACTAAGTATCCTTTCACATGCATGTATATTAACTATTAAACAATAGCCATCACTTGAGTCACCTCAAGGATTGATCTCATGGAATGGAACAAAAAGATCTCAAATGAGTCCATACCGAAGATCTCATAATCTTATAATGGATCACAATGATTCCACAATGAGGTTATCTCATCCATTAAAAATAAAGGAAATAGAATCTTCTCATATAGTTTTTCATAATAAATACTTTCACTAATTTCATTGTAGTGCCAAATAGGCCTCAATCTCCTTTCAATAAACCATCACTCTTAGAAGAAACAAACCATATTTCCAGAAGGATCCAACACACCTCTTTACATTTCAAAACCATTATTAAAACAATTCATTTAAATAACACATTGAAAATATAAAGACCAAATCCATTTTTCATAAAATAAAAAACGGGCCACAATCCCCCATCACATGTCAAAACAATTTCAAAAGACAAATATATACTTCCTATAAACAAAAAACCCCTTGAAACTCATTCCAGAAACCTAAAGTCATCATTTCACATGCTAATTGTTTATTAAAAAATCCAAACCATGCTTTAAATAACTTAAATTACTTAGAAAACACATCCATACATTTCATCAAACATTTGGTGTACAATATTTACCAAAACAAGGCTATAAAATTTAAAACAGTAATAAAATAATCACGCCGAACACCAAAAAATCAATAAAAAGATCATATATAATTCTTTAAAATGTAAGGAAGGTGATAAATTATGAAACCAGTGAATATTAAATCATAAAGAAAAATGAAAAGGTACACCTACGTTGAATCTAGGGCACATCGAAAACACACACAAAACCCACTCTACAATGGTTATAAGATCCAAGATCTACCAAGAAGAACCCTAATAAAGATAAATCCCTAACATAAATGTAGGGAAACATGAACTATAGGTACTCATGGACATGGGAGAAGAAGAAATCGAGAATAAATGGAATAAAAAAGAAGAGGGAGATGAAGGTAATAGGTTTCCTTGAGATATTTCCTCAAAACTAGAATAAATCCTTAGATCCACACCTATGGAGGATGAGTGAAGGTTGGAGAACCAAGGAGATTCCCCTCTAAAGATGTTAACACTTGATGAGAGGTGAAATGGGTATTTTTTGGGTTAAAATTAAATATTTTAAAAAGATTAATTTACAGTTATTAATATTTTGTCATCTCTGATGGTTTAGATGCAGGATTTACTAAACTATGTTCCAACCGTGCGCCCCTCACCAGACACACTTGGGCACCTACATGGATTATCCGAATGGTTTACAAAACAAATTCCAACTATGAAAAATGATTCTACCAAAAACTAGCAGCTTCTTGTGACTTTTCCACACGGTTTAAAAAACCATGCGCTATGCCAATACCTCTAAAACTCAATTGTACGATTTTCTAGAGCATGCCACACAATGTCCTATAACCATGCACAAACCATGTGTAGGATATTGTCAAGCTCAAAAAAACAAAAAATTTCTCCAAGAACAACTATATGCATAGAATAATTACCATGGGGTTGAAACTAAACAAAGATGCACCTCAGAATGTAAACATGTTCATACCTAGAACTCAAGATAAAAATTGAGATTCCCAAACAAACCATAATAGATGATGAAAAAATGAAAAACTAGGTGAGAAAATCATAACAGCAGGTGGTCTTTATTTTTAAAAGATGGAAGATATTTACATCTTGAATCCTCCTCACAATCTCAAGATAACATATTCCTAAAATTTATCTACTATATGGGGAAAAAATTCTCAAAAAAATCTCCCATAATCTTTCTATTTATATTATATTCAACTCCTTAATCTTCGCATTGCTTTATAATAGGCACCAAAACATGTCCCATCTCCTTACCTCAAATAAAGGATCATGTATCCTTTATATCTTCATGATTTTATCAATTTAAAACTCCGTTATAATCCTCATTTAAATCTCCCAAAAAAAAATTTATTTCCTTTATTTATGTTTCTAAGTAATCCACTCTTTTCCCTTAAAACTAGAATTTTGAACATTCCAAGAATATCCTATGAATTTAAAGCCTTATGACCATTCAAAGTCATATGGGGTCCATTTCCAATGAATTTCACAAATCCAAAAAATTTGAAATTCTCATCCATATGTAGTTTAATTTACCACTCATTTCATAATACTTGAATTAATATAAACTCAATGTCTGACACTCAAACCATATGGTGACTCAAAGTCATATGATATTCCCTCAATGTATTTGGATCTGCGAAAGATTCAGAAATGTAAAGTCAAATTAATTTTTTAAATTTAGATGATTCAATGTCGTATTCTCGGGACTTTCTCTCAAAGTCATACATGAATGTTTTGAGTTCATTATGATAGTATTATGATCTCTAGAAATGTTACAATCTGAAGCATTATTGTTCAACAAATTCTAATGTGAATGTATTACAGTATGATATAATGAATTATAAAATAACCCAATTAACAAGCTGATGTATTATGATGAATTATTACATCTAGGAAGAGTCATGTTATTATAGTCAATTCATATGACTCCCTTGAATTCATAGGATTCACTAGTACTCTAAATATCTAAAATTCTATCAAAATACTTGAGGACTTATTCAAAATAATTTCACGCCTTCGTAGGATTCTAAAAACTACATACAATGTAATTTATCACCAATTTTAATATCCTTAGAGATCAAGTCACCATGGATGTATTATTCATTGATTCATATATCATATCATCCATTTGTACAACATTAAACATAAAAAATGATAACATATGAAATCTCTCTAGGGTTTTTTCCCTACGCTGCCTCCCCCTCCCTCACCCCCCTCACGGTGAAGGTACATCTTTGTTTCTCTTCATCGCCTCTATTTAATGTTCCCCTGCTCTATTATTGGCCTCATTTTCTCTCTCTCGGCGACCAGCGTTCCTTTTCCCATAGCCTTCGGCTTCACCTTGTATCTTCCTCTTTTTTCATGTTTTTCTCTTTCTCTCCGGTGAAGGTGCATCAGTCATCCTCAAATCGATGACATATTCTTCATTATTCCTCGAATCGACAGTATCTTCTTCAGTCTCCCTCCAATTTATGACAATTTATTCAGTCTTCTTCGTATTGACGACATCTTCTTCTTGGGTTGCCTCGCTTCTCATTTGATGGTCCCCGGTTTTTCTTCCTTGTTGATGATGCCTTTGTTCAGAGCCCTTGGTCACTTGAACCATTGCTCTGACTCTATGTTCTATTGCTCCCATCTTGTTCAGATCTAGAGTGGGGGTTACAATGAGGTTTTGGGTGTGTGGTTCGACGATCGTCAATGTTACAGGTGTGAGCTCCTCGACGTTGGATTTGGTTTTTCAGTTTTCTTCTTCATGCTATCAGTGAAAGTGTTTTCCCATTTTGTTGTTTAGGTTTGGTTTCGATGTCGACGATAGTTTTCTTCTCAGCGGCGACATGGATGACTACTTCTTGGTGATGATGGTCGCAGATGGTTTCCTTCAAAGAAGATTATGGTGGTGCTCTACGGTGACGATGTCTATGTTCTCGGCGATGACGGGGGTCTGTGTTGGTAAAACGATCAGATGGCTTCAGTGTCAGTGAGTGTGTCTTGAGGCATTACTGCTTCAGCGTGATGGTGGTTTACTGCTTCGGTGTGAGGATGGTTAATAGATTTTTTTTTCAAATTTTGATATGGTTGTTTTTGTGACGGTATTTTTGAGTCTATGTGGGTTTTTTTGGTTGTTGGAATGTTTTGAATTTTGAAACAGGTTGCAACATACGGTAAGGCATGATGCATGGTTGGGTTTTTATTTTGAAATTTGAATTTGTAATGGGTGTTATGTGGTTGTTTCTATAGAGGAATGGTTCTGTTGGTTCCCACTTACCCTTAAAAGTGGATTTTCAAAAAAAAATGGATTGTGGATTCATGAAGATTAGAACACACAATCATCATATATTAAGGCTACTATATTAAACCAATCCATCCATGTTCTCTAAGTTAGTAACACACCTTACCTTATTTCTTCCATGTATAATGATATAATATCCATCAAATTCCTCCAAAAAAAGGACTTAACAAATACAAAATTATATTGAAAACAAATATATTCTCAAAAAAAGTGGGTAAAACAGTCTCCCCTGTTGAACTTGTTATCAATACACCATCCAAATTTTTCAATAAAATGTATTTTTCTATACCTTTTCATTCTTCCATTAACTGATGATTAATATAAAGGGAATGTATGGGTCTCTTCATCATTTATTCTCAATATTTAAACTACTTCATTTACATCTTTAAATATTAATAACAATGTTTATGAACTTTTTGAGAGAAGGATGATACTATACCCTGGATTAGAAAATAGAATTATGTTGATCTACTATAAGTTTATATTGTAAAATATGATTTAGAAAACAATATATGTTTCACTAGGATATCAGGGTTTTCCATAAAATGATTATAATGTGATATCTGATTGGATATGTTAAAAGATATATTCTTTAGGGATGTACAAATACTTTAATCAAAAAAATTATGTAACATGAACAAATAGAAATAATAAATCAATATAGTTCATGTTCACATTAGAAAACTCCCCCTTTTCTCATCACTTCATCAACCAACACTCCCCCTTTAAAAACAAATTTTATATAATAAGAAATATGTTCTTTATATGTGATTTAATACCTTATTCTCTAGTTTTTTTGTAGGAATTTCTAGAAATTATAGATTCACATAGATTGTTTATTTTCTATAAAACCTCGTCATTTTTCTCCCCCTAAATGGATACACTCATTTCCTTTACCCCAAAGTAGTTGTGACACACAATAAATACCATATTCTATTCTATCTAGTATGAACAAAACATAATTGTCTCATATAATTCCTTGAATATTTGTACAAATAAAAAAGATTAATAATGATTAAGGGAGAGATCTTTTCACTTCATAAGTAACATTGAGGCTGAGAGTTTTCTCTCCACTTTCGATTATCTTCTCATCTGAACATTGAATTGGAATATTTATTTAGATTCGTATTTAGGTTTGGTTTTTAAATAGCTTACTTGTCTTGTTTTATAAAAATTAACTTTATCTTTTGGTGGAGTATTTTTATCCACCTCTGTTTTCAAGGACACTTCATTTCCTTTTTATTAGATCATCATTTACATGCTATCTTCATGGGATAGTAGTAATTTCATAAAATATTATGTTCCATTCCCACAATGACCAAAAATTAATAAAATTTTTATTAAATATTAATATCTTCATTTTCGGATTACTTCTCATGATCTTGTATCTCACCTTGTAAAATAAATTTATTTACCTTCTCAGTTTCAATTGTCTCATCTTTTATATTTTTTGGGTAATTCCAATTAACTAGGAAACATAGTTATAAATTGATTCTTAGCATTCTAAACCTATTTGAGTTTCTCAAAAAATAATTCTAGACTTAGAATAATTTCAATTTCAATTTTTTACCCTTTTAACTACTTTTCCTTTATTATCATAGAGAACTCCTCCTGGAAGCATAGTAATGCATATCTCAACCTCATAACCCTCTTCTGTAAACTTACCTAAAACTTATCTTAAAAATAAGAATTTAATTTTGGAGGAAATATTTGTTGCATTCCAGAAACCATATTGTTTTTTATGAGAATCTATCCTCAACTACTCACTATAGATACCCCTTAGTTCATGCCTCTTATATAGAAAATACAGAATATTATAGTATGATCTGGATTTGTTTGTTTACCTCACACAACCCTAGTAATATCCTCATAACTATGATCTCCCACCTTATAGGGAATCTATCCATAATTTTTATGTGTATTTTTTCCTTTAGTTTTAAACTTATTTTACCTAGTTACCAATGGTCTCATTAGCATGTTTTCACCTACCTTTAATGTGGAATAATTCCTATCTATTTTCTTAGAATATACCACCTTATATTTTCTTTTATAACATAAACTATTAGATAAAAAATATCAATATTGAAACTAATCAGGTGGATATTTACCTTGATCCCTTTAATCATTATTCCCACTAGCTTTAGAAGATTCACCTTTAACCTCAAATGAACTATTATAGTAATTTCTAACCTTATTTAACAAAATTTGAACTAAAATCCACAAGGAATGTATATTAAAAAAATTTGTTACTTAAAATCTAATTTTTATTCAAGATCAACCACTATATTTTATTATTTTCACATCATCATTTTTTTTCTTAATACTATAAATTTATGTCACTTATTTCTTGAAATATTTATCCTTCTCAACAACTAACTTCTTATTCTCTTTATCAATATTTATCTTAACTTTTTTGACCTATATATTTTTTCTAAGAGTTTATTGCAAATTATATTTCATTATCCATTATAGTTTTTTCTTCCCTTATTTATGATCAATTCTTGAGGATTCAAAATTTCTCACAATATTGGCCAAAAAGATGAATTCATCCCCATATTGGATATTAGATGATGATGAGTCTGTCATCTCCCTTTTTCTCATTAAATTACTCTTCTTACTAGTTCCATATTTTTTTATCACCCCATCTCTATTTATATATATTATTGTATTCCTCTTCTAACTTCTAATTAATTATCCCATTATTTAGAAATTTATAGGGCAACTGTCCAATGTCGTTACAATCCCTACACTGGTAATTTTTTTGCC
The DNA here is from genome assembly GCA_963277665.1 of Viscum album. Taxonomy (NCBI): domain Eukaryota; kingdom Viridiplantae; phylum Streptophyta; class Magnoliopsida; order Santalales; family Viscaceae; genus Viscum; species Viscum album. The sequence goes on along the minus strand of OY728164.1, from coordinate 354,795,168 downwards.
TTTTCCATTCCAGCAAAATATTTTGAATCTATTTAAAATAATAAATTATATTTTATTAAAGTCCCCATGATCAAATTTATTATTAGATTACTTATATTTTGAGACTTACTCCTTTATGACGTTACCTTTTCTCATGGATTTAAAATATATCTCATATTTTACCTTCTTCTTTAAATATGATTCCTTAGTAATTTAATATTCTATGAATATATTATAAATTAAATTTTTGGATCTATATTTCATATCCTACAAATCAAAAACCATGGGTTCAAATATATCTTGGATATTTTTAATGAGTTTCATTATAATGGTAGAATCACCCATCTTCATCCATAATCCTTGGATATTGTTCAAAATTTCCTTGAATATTGTAAAATAGTATTCAATATTATTATGATCCCCCATATTAATATCATCAAATATAATCATATGACTTTAAAAATATATTCCATGAATTTAATATTGCCTTTATAATTGTTTCTCAACATTTCAAAAAATTCCTGGGTAGTTTGAGGTCCCATGGATTTTGTATAGATATTTTCTAAAAAAGGAATCCAATATTATTTTTGAGATTTACCTTGATTTTTCATATTTATCTTGTTAAAAAGTGTAAAAGTAACTTCAGTAGTGATTGTTGTAAATACCACTATAACATTATCTAAAAATTCATGGACATGTAATAAGAGGTAGAATAACATCAACTTCTTTTATTTCTGATAGTTAGTTCCATAAAAAGTAAGGGCACCCCTAATGTTAACTAAATTTATATTCTATATCCTAAAAAATAAATTTATCATTCGAAAGGGAACATTACTCTAATACAAATTTAATATCCCAAGCTTTTTTGGATCACTAAAAGGGGTGTGGGGTGAATCAATGATCATTTTTTTTGTGTTACTCCACTTTAACCTATATATTATAACTAGTTATGTTCTTGATCCTTCTTAAATAATTTTCTCACCCTTACTCACAGATATGCAGATGGAAGCATAGAAAATGTACATATGGATTTTCATTGTTTATACATAAAAAATTATTTTCCGTGATTGTTTGTAAACCGTAATAATGGACTAAACACTATATTCATAATAAATTACACCACATATAACTCCAGTATGTTAAAAATTTATTCCAATTATGTTTATTCTTCACATAACTGGTTACATTCCCCAATAATTTTTTCTCCTCTATGTGATTGGTTATACACCCCAACCATAACATCTTTTCTACATTGATGACCCAAATGTATAAAGATCTCCTTATAATCCTAGATTATTTTATACCACAAGGTAAGGATCATCCTACATGAGTGTAAAATATTTGGTTCAATCATATACACCTTCAATTCTCTATATAATGATCATCTTTTGAATATGAATTCTTAAATTGATCAGCATTATTATATCATCATATGATATTGTTTCTCTTTTGTCTTTGTGAATACATGGATACAATAAGACTTATTCTTCTTGGATATTTCCCTACATTGATATACTTTTTCCTCCTTTCATAAAATAGTGTAGCAAGTCTCTCATAATTTTCTCAAAACATTAAAAATCCATTTCCTCCTCAAACCAAAATTTTATATATTCACATAATAGTATTGATAATATATTTATCAATATTTTATTTATGGAAACTTCAAAATTCATAGTAGTAGGAGATATTCTTTATCAAAAGTTGGAAGATTTTTTCATCATGAACCCTACTCCCATTGTCAATCTAACAAACTCCTTAAAAATGTATCTATATTTTGGGGATTAAATTACTCAAATAAATATCTACTAATATTTCCATTTTATTGAATTTAACTCTGTGATCTTCTCACTACGTTAACATTGGCACCAAAATGTGTGCCACATTCTTACATTGAATCATAGGTCAAGTATCCGTTAAATATCCATGATTTTTTTAATTTTAAACTAAGTCAATTTTTTTTAAATTACCCTAAGATTAATGTGTTTTATTTATTTATGTTTCCATTAAATCATATATTTTCCATTAAAACTAGAATTCTATAAATAGTTATAGTATCTAATGGATTTAAATTCTTACAATCCATTAAATACATTTAGAATATAGTTCTTTTAAACATCTAAAATTAATTTGATAATAAAGGTTCATGTGTGTCTAATATCATTCAACGCTCATTTAACAAGACATAATGACATACATACTAAATGAATGATGCTCTAGTTATACAACAACTCCATTATATATGAGGTTCTCTCAAAGTACGATGCTTTGCTTGAGAGTTTGTTTCCAAGAATAGAGTTCATAGGATCTTGTTATAAAATTCAATTTCATATGCTCATGAATTAATCTCAAAGTCATATATGAAACTATCATACAACTTCCCAATATATTGGGATCACTATAAAATTAATTATCTAAAGTCCCATTTTCAAACAAAGTATTATTTTAAAGTATTACAGTCTAAAAACAACTAATGAAATAGAAAAGGTCTTATGATGATGTCTTATATCCATGAAGAGTCATAAAATTAGACTCGAATTCATATAATTCCATTGATGTTATATTTTCTAATAGAATTAAAAAAATATTGAAATCTTCCCAATGACTTTATAACTTTTTCAAACAAAATCCAAACCTTTTCAAGCTTCTAACATTTTCATCCAAAGTATTTGTTCACAATATTCAGTATCCATGAAGCTCAAATAACCATGGATATATTATCCATTAGGTCTTATCTTTTATCTTCCATTATTTCATTACTGAAAATCTACAATAACAACTTATGGAATCTATTCTGTTTTCATAGCTCTACCAACACTTTTCATATCTCCATGAATATCAAAATACACAATCATCACATATCAATAATATTACATTGAATACTTCCAATTGTATTCTCTAAATAAAACATCTCTCCTTCACTTTACGATGTAAAATTTAAATATATCACTCAAACTCATCCAATAACTATGAATTTACAACTGTACTATATTATTGATAAAAAAATATAAGATAAATCCTTTTTGAAAAAAAAATATTCCCTTGGATACACATATTCCATTGGGGGAGGAGTTGAGATTCCTATAATAGATATTTCACTAGATGTTAAGTCACTAAATTATCAAAATGGTGCGAAAGGATCCCTAGAAGTAGATCCTTACAGTGTCAAAGAACCAGAACAAGGAAGAGTATCCTCTCACCCTAATGACTACTTTGAGATGCACTTACTCATGTTTTTTAACACTAACTCACTAAAAATACACATGAGAAATTAAAACATGTAAAATGACACAACAAATGTTTTTTATATGGTTTGTGATTTCATTATACATCCATGGGTAGAAGCATCATAATTCTTGTTATTATTGGATGTAAAAAATTTAAAATCTATTGGGACTAGGTAATCATATAGATCACTAATTCATATGAAATATTGACACCTAAGAAAACTTTCCCACCCCCATAATATAGAGGGTATAAACTAGTCATATGGTCACACTGACATCTTACATTTGCATGATTCTATATGTTTCACTGTGCAACCACTGATCCCCCATCGCTTTAATTTTTTTTATTTCTATATAATGGTAGTTGAATAGTTATTTCAATGTCATAATTATATATGAATAATTTATTCTAATTGTTATTAAATAATTGAAATTTTATTTTATCATAGAATTTAACATATGAAAATATTATGGTGGTTTTTTACCATAATGCTAAGAAACCGCGATATGTTCATGAACATCCTACGGTATTTCCACGATCATTTGAAACCTACTACTGGTTATATATTTAGGACAAAGAGTCCTTCATATTTCCCTTTTCCAATGAACTAACTCGATAAATTGAAATTTTATTCATAATCCTAAAAATATTCCATATTAATACCACTTAATGTTTCCACATCATCCACCAACACCTCAAAAACAACACCCTCTATACTTCTTATGTGTGAAATTACCCTCCTCCATTCTCTTCCATTCACATAAGTCCAACCATGTTATATTATTTCCTCAGGATCTCATAAACTATAGTCATAGAGAATAAACCTATGGTGTTATGTCATCGAGATATCTTAGAAAACATTAGTACTCTATCTTCCAGAATCTCCCATATGTAATGGTTTTTCAAGTCAATGTACTCTTCCCATGCATGGAAAACCAATGTTTTAGCCAAATTTATTACACTCTAACAATTAAAATAGAGCAATGAATTACCCAAGATACTTATAAGATTCTAAATCATATTTTTCTAAAAACATAATTTCTTTAATTTCATCTCTTACTGTAAAATATTTAGCATTATATGTGGAGAGTTCAATCATCGGTTGTTTCCTAGATATCTAGCTGATTGATGGTACACTAATGGTAAAGTAATAAATAGTTGTTCTTTTCTGTGGATCTAAGTCTCCCTCAAATTACATATCAATATACCCAACCTATGGGTCATGATTTCATAGGATAAGGGTTTTAACATCACTACCATAGAGATAGATCAAGATCCACTTCCCGAGGTCCCAATGTTATTTTCTTAGATTTGATAAGAACCAACTCATAACTCCTATAGTATGAGAAAGATCTACTTGAGAACACAGCATGACCTAAATCATACATCCAATCACTGATGAATATGAAATTCTCACAAGGTAACATTCGTTTTCTTTATATCATGGATATTTTTTCCATTGAGTGTATTATTTATCGGATTAGAGGAGTAAAATTATCTATTTATATGGTCTTAAAAAACATTCAATGATCATAAAAACATATTATTTCTATGATAAAAAATCACGATCTTATTATCTAACTTAATCAACATACCCAATGTTTTTATTGATTTACTAATATATTTTGTTTAAAACATCTCTGAAAAGTCAATTACTCTCTTGTATCTATTGGATTAATTATCCCACCAAAATAATTTTATCCATATAAAAGGGTAGAATAATTAAATTTACATCAGTATAATCTTTCTAGTGGGAAAATGATATTATTTTATTAATATGAAACGATTCTCGTATATTGTAAAATCGAAATTTTGGTTCCACTGCTTTCAAACTACTTTCAATCCTTATATAATTTTCTTGAGTTTACACACCATGTTTTGATTACATTTATCCAAGAAACCAGTAGGTTGATTCATTTATATTTCCTTTTATAAATAACTATAATGAAATTTTATCTTCACACACATTTACTCCAAATAAAATCCTCTAGAACCAACCAAGTTTATAATTGTTTGAATGATAGTATGTTTAAGTACTAGAGAGATGATTTTAGAGAAGCCATTCAATCATTATACTGAAATCCATAGACCAATAAAATTTCATTATACTTTTACTTATATTATCTTTAAAATGTAACTAGAAAACCCACTTATTATAATGTTAGCTATTTATAGTGTATAAATCCATTAGCTCCCAAGTGCTACTCTTACAAAGAAAATTCAACTCTACCTATATAGAAAACTATTATTCACCCGAATCACATAGGGTTACAAATTATTTCAAGAATTATAGTTTTCATCGATCCATTAAGAGTATGAAATTAAAAATAGAACTATGCCTTTTTATTGATAATATAATACCTATAGACATTAACAATTATTCCTATGTTTCAAGTCATTTAGAAACTGAAACCTCTATAATTTTATCCTCCAGAACACTAGACCAAACCTCAACCACTCTTGAAATTTCTGGAATATCCCCTGCTAGTCCTACCCTTGTACCTTATTTTATACCCTCTAATATTTCTTATAAAATGTGAGATTTCCTATTAGAATCAAAGTCATTATAACTTCCAGTAATTATTTAATTAATGGAGGCATTATTAAAATCAATTTGAGATAATGTTGATTTAATGACTTTAACATCCTTCACAGTTAAATTCTGACCCTCCCATAAAAAACCACTCATTAAAGAGAACCCTTATAATTTCAATTAATTATCTTTTCTCATAACCCCAAATTCAAAATCTAATTTCTTCATCATTATACCATATGAAGACACACGCATGATATTTCACTTATAACTTATCTCTATATTTTAAATACACATTAACATTGGCTAATATTATAAATAACTTGTGCTGAGATAAGTATGGTTATTTTTCTATATACAACCTTTATAGTATATTGTATTCCCTTGGTGCAAATTGGATTTGGTTGATCAACTATGAAATGGTAGCAACTACTTTATCCCAAAATGTCTTAAGAACCTATGAATGTATCTTCATGATCTGTGCTCTTTACATCAATGTTCGATTCATCTATTCATCTATTACCTTTTTCTCATGAATTATAGGTACATTATTATCTTTCATAATTCCTCTGTTTCTATAAAAGTTCTAAAAATTTCTTCGGATGTACATACCTCAGATGAATGATCTTCAAAATTTCAACTTGTATCATGTTTCCAATTACATCATATATTTCCATTACATAGACACTCCAAACAATATATATTTATATTTAATTAATTATATCGATAACACTCTCTTGTATTCATCAAAGAATGTTCAAAAATATTCTGAACCACTAAGAGAATTTGTTGGGGAAGGTCCATATACATATGTATATACAAGCTCTAACTTATTTTTCTTCAGTCATCATCTAATAAAATTAAAACTCGCCTTACACTAATTACAAACTTTAAAACTCTATAAATATTTAAATTTGAAATTTTCATTATTCAAAATACATTTTTCCACTGGATTCTTCATACATTTCTCACTAAGGTGCCCAATATTTTTATATCACAACTTTTTTCTTTCAAAAGTAAAAGTTGTAGAAGGTGTATCTCTAACCGCCCATACAACTAGATAAAATGTTCTATAATTTACACCTATAACTATAAAAAGACACCCTATGTGATTTTACACACTCCATTAGTAATGTTTTTTCATATACAACATTATAAAACTGTCCAACTATGGTCGAGTTATTCCAATGTCCTAGAGTATGGATAACATCCTTTAGTATATGAAAACTTCTATTCATTAAATGAAAATAGGTATAAACCATCCTCATGATATCATGATATTCATCATCCACTAGATTTTATCTTCTAATGTTTTTATATATATAATTTTTCATGCATCTCTTTTCACCAATGGATTAATAAGATTATCCAGCATTAAAAATCCATGAATCTGTTGGATTATTGATACTCATAAATAGATTTTAAAAAATTTATTTAGTTGATAGAACATAAGTTACTTATTTATAATCTGGACTTCTGTAATTTACATTAATCTCACCAAAATCCTTCTTTATATGAACCCATACTTCTATTGTTCAAGTACACAAGTCTAGGTCTACTAGATTTTCCTCTACTTATCTCTCTTGATTTAACTTTTGATCATCATCGAATTCTTCGATAAGGTGGGATCTTTAATCTATATAACCTAAGTACATTTTAATATGGTTATTGAATCTCCCTACTATAAATGTTATTATTCAAAATTATGTTTTGGAAATATCCAAATATCAAGTCAACTTTTTCGATAGATTTACTTACAATTGTTACCATTGATTCTCATGATTCTGGTAATGATGGCCACCATAGTATCAACAAAACATCATTTATGAAAGTTACCTTCATCGACCTAAGATATCTCCATATCAAGCTAAAAACATTCACATGATCCCATAATGATATCTATTTCGATAACCTCATACTGAATAACCATCACATTAAACACACATTTTTTAGTGTTGTGGTCTTATCATATATATCTTACAGGGATAAAATTAATAGTTTTTTAATATTTTTTCTATTCGATGTAAATATATTAGTTTTAGGCTAAGGTCATCCTCATAAAACCTAACACTTTATGATCATGATTTCCCCATTCATGTTTCCCTATTTTCTCTAGATTCTAACCTTTCAATTACATTTATAGATCTCTCTAGATGATAGAGTCATCAATATGCATCCTAAAATAACTAAAATATTTTATCTCTAACTTTTTAATCCATACCTTAATTTCTCTAAATATAATATACTTTTTAAATAATATTTCCTATTAATTTTCATGAACATTTGAGTAGGATGATAATCCTTCATGAGTTATTTTTTAGAAAAACACTAATCCTGTGAGAAAACCCTCTTACCACATTGATACCAATTGTTATGAATCTCACACTAACTTCCCTCCTTGGACTTTAAGACCCCAATAAATAATAATGGTAGAAACATATATCTATAAGTGCATCATCATGTAAGAAACCATGTCTTCATTTCAGGTATAGATCTTGATTTTGGGTTGTTTTTTAGGAAAAAGAATAAATGGGGTTTATCTATGTACACCCAATGTACTTCAGATTACAATCCATCTACCTGGTGGATGCGTACAGTCATGTACAAGCCATGTAATGATAGAGTACATGGTTGTGTAGTGACATGATAGGACACATAAGGTTAGGTTCGAATAAGGCTACTACACATTGTGTATATTTAGTTAACACAGCATGTAGTTTTCCTTTTAATTGTTATATTAGGGAGAGGTCATGTCCCGTGTCTGAAACTATCTTTTTCTCCCTGTGGTTCTAACAAGGGAGTGATGAAATGGCCAAAAAACTTCGAACCCCTCCCGTTTCTCTGTCTGTGCTCTGATTGAGACATTATTAGGTCCGTTGGAATCCTACCAGTGAGTTTTCAATACCCACAGAGCCCTTATTCCTGATTATTTATCTATCATGAGTTATTCAAGGTTGGTAATTTTTATCCTTTTTATATATCTACGTAGATCTAGGTTGATTCAAGGGCCGATGTTCAAGGATATCATTCATGAGACATCAAGGTAGGTGTTTTGTTCCTTTTGTTCTTTTTCTTTTCATTATATATGATAAAAGTGTCACATATCCATGTTTGGAGAATTACATGGTTTGGAATTTACCATTGGTTCTTTCCTTAAATGGTTTGACTAATATTTAAGGGGTTGTTGCATAGGAATAAGGTTAGATACCTTGTTTACGATACACCTCATGAGTTTATTTTCCCTCGTTTGATTGTCTATCGATGTTTGGTCTAGAATTATTATTAGGTATACCTTGTTTTCCATTACTTGGTTGATTAGGATGGAGTTTATTTATTATATGAAATGAATGTGGTATGCATGGTGGATATTTATCCTTGTAGTAGTTATAGATTATATGTGCTACTTTGATTTCAAATTAGCCATATTTTTTCCATGGAACGTGAGATCCTTAGACCATGAAAACTGTGGGGTTTCCATATTTATTTACATAGGACCGTGAGATACATGGGGTAGATATTGACCCAGGGGTATTGACTGTGGGAGCTTCACAGGTGGTCGTTTATGATTTTTTTATGCTATGTAGATGCAGGGGTATTGATCATGAGAGCATCCCAAGAGGTTGTTTATACGTTATTAATTCCATCTTGACCTAGGGGTATTGACCATGAGATACGCACAGGTGGTCATTTGTAAATGATTAGTGCTGTGTTAGATCATAGGGGATAAACCGTGAAAGCTACCCAGAGGGTCGTTATTAAATGAATTTTTGTTATGTTAGTCGAGGGGGATTAGACTGTGAAAGCTTTTCCAAATAGTATTTGTTGAATAATATAATAATAAATGAAAATGAATGTAATTGAAAACTATAGGATTGTTTAATTTTTTTAACTTCCTATTTTATTGCTTCATTATTGCATATTCCCATATATATATATATTCACTGATAGTTAAAAATAGATATTTTGGTGGTTTCCTACTATGATTCATCTCTCACCCTGTTTAGATCTTACTTTTTTACCCAAACATATTATATGGTTGAAGGTATTGATTAGGGTAAGTGCCCTTCCTCATCAGATACATGATTAATGTAGGAGCAGGAGATCATGGAGCCAAATTGGGGCTTTTGATGTTATTGGTGTTTACCATCTTTTATGAACATTGGTTGCAGTATTGTATTTCCAGTATTGTGACTTGTTTGGATGCATTCCCAGATAAATTTGACATTCTTCATTTACATATGATCTAGTTGTTTTATTACTATCAGTCTTCCATTGTTTACTTCAGTGGTATTAGTGATTAGGATTTTGTCTACTATTTGTTATTCTTTTGTGTATACTCTTCCAATGAGGGAATAGTTTCCCCAATTTCGGACATTATCCCTCACTGCTAGTCGGCAGCCTCAGGTGTTTAGGGAAATGTGCATGATGCTATGTGGTCAACTGGGTTTAGGGCACTTTTGGGTGGCACCCAGATCCAGAACGTATCAGAGTGCTATTAGATGAGTTTCTTTTCTGCTTTGCCGTACCATTTGGAGCATATTGATTAGGATATGACATAATAGGTAGTTAGTAATAAGCTGTTCTCTAGAGTATCTAGCCATTGTACAGGGAAACGCCATGTTACCTTGAATATAGAAATTTTTCTAGTTTTGTAATCGTTATAGTTGATTAGATTTCACATTTGGGTGATTAACTAGTTTTTTTATTATGGTTGATATCATTATGGTTCCATTTATATTTCCACCACATGATATGAGGGTATTTCATCTCATGAATCATATAGGCACTTACTAGAGATCACATGTCATGCATTCTTGTCATGCCATTTTGGGTGCATTACTGATTGCATTCTATTGTGATAGATGATGTGCTAGATATGCATACTGATGTGATAGATGTTGTTATAAAATAACTACTATTTTTATAGGGTATTGGTATATGTATAATTTAATTTAAATGGACACCATGACTAGGTCCCTGAGGTTTTATGGGCCCTCTTGGATCAGAATTTGGTGGATAATGATTGAACATTAATTGAATTCTGTTATGATATGACATGAATAAGGATGCAAAACATTGATTCAAGGGGAGTATGGGATCTTATGGATTAGAAAATGGTATTATTTTGTCAAAGTTGTTATCATTATTGGGGTTTTGGGGATGTTTTATAGGCTTACTCTCTAGAAACCCAGAAAACATGGTGTTTGATATTATGAACACACACCATGGGATCTTCTATTCTGGAAAAAATGACTTTTGTTAAGTAAACACCATTAATTATATGTACACGCCATATAGTATTTGACCATGTGACTGACTGTGTGAGTAGAGACATGGGATTGATACACTTTTGGTAGAACACACTATGTAATGGGAGTACACACCGTGTTTTAAAAGACCATGTATCCTGCCGTGTGACTAATGACACAGTTGGATGAAACGTCGGTTGTAAACCCCCTTTCTAGGCTTAACAAGTCAGGTTGTGTTACACTAATAGAATATTGTAGTTCTATTTGTGTACAAGTACATAGGTAGAGGGGATATTCAAGTACACGTCGTGTCTCATGATAAACACTCATTGTGTAGTGGTATTTAATGACCAAGTAGGCATAGGTAGACGCCCATGTGAAAAATATAATGGAATGCACCATGTAGTTTTTCTACATGTCGTGTAACCATATTTTTTAAAAAATGAATGTTTTCATTAACAAGTCCCATACATTCACTTCTAAGTTGTAGTCATTCATAATTTTTAATTGAGGTGTGTGCCTGAGGTTGCAGATTCATGGCACCCAGATGTCCTCCAGTTGTATGTCAGGTATAGGGAGATCATCAGACCCCAAAAATGGTAGATCATGGACTACCATAAGATCCTCCCACCATGCCAGATTTGTCACTAGCTATTATACCGGAAACTGGTGTAAATGTATAGTTCCATGAAGGCTTAATGAGGATGATGAATTCTTTTAAGGGAGCACCATATCTTTCCTTGGCTATGGAAGAGTTTATGTGGGTGTTCTAGAAGTAAGATCCTCCTACTTTTTATGTGGATAGATTACCACAATCTATAGAGTAATGGTTGGAGGATATTTTTTCTATCTTTGAGAATCTAGATATGCTTACTTAGTGGAGGCTGAATCTCATGATATACATGGTTTTTGATTCCGCTATGAGATGGTGGGATGTTATCTCACATGCAGGACATCATCAAGAGATGGATTGAGAAGAGTTTCATATGACCTTCTATGATTATTTATACACCAAGATATTGAGGGTTGACTGAGCTCCGGAGTTCATGAATTCGGAGTGGGGCTCTATTTCAGTGAAGGATTATTCTTCTCATTTTATAATGCTTTAGCGCTTCACACCAGTTTGGGGAGGGGACGAGTTATATTTTTATAGGTGATTTGAGGATGGTCTCGTGTATGATATCCGATCATAGGTGAATTTTTTCAGGATAACTTTGGTGACTTCTATATTAAATCATACAATGATTTCTGAGCACAATTTGTGGGAGTTGGGTTCTACGAGCTAGGTCGGTTCAACATCCAGGGATGTTACTCCATTGTTTGATAGTCAGAAGTGTCATAGAGAGCCTTCGTCTGGTGATTCTAGTAGTTGGGATGTATCTTCAGGTAGCCATGTGAGGTGACACTAGTGCTGGAATAGTTGGTACATAAGACCTTAGTGCTCAATTGACCCAGTTAAGTGCCAATATTGTGGCACTATGGTCTATCTTTAGCATTTTTTCTAGATTTTGTCACAAGAAGATGATGAGAGGGGACCATTTATGACTCCACATTTAGGAGTAGGACAACCAGTTTCTCAAAATTCAGGGAACTAGAGTTTTCCAGGTCGTCCAGGCAGAGAAGGTGGTCATGGCCATGGTATCCAGAGAGTTGTTACTCAGTGATAGTATGGTGGAATAATTCAGGGTATCCAGGAAGTGTTGCAGGGAAGCGGTATAGGTCAGACTATTGGGATGGAAATGAACTAGTAGGAGTAGGATCCTAGACGCTCTGTAGTTAGAGGTACAATTATAGTTTCCTATTTTTTAACTTCTTCCCTTTTTGTTACAAGGTCCTCTTGTAGTTTTATATTTCTTGTCGTTGTGGAGAGCCTTGGGATTTGCTTCATTATTTCTGATGGTGTTATGATGCTAGACACTCTATTGGGGGTTCATATGGATACTGTGAGTTAGTGCAAGGAGTTCCCACTTGAGGATGGTGGGTGTCGCTTTTTTCGGACCGCCATGTCTTAGAGATTATAGGCTTCGATTTCATTCAAAGAATAGACTGGTTCACCTCATTTCCAACTTTTGTTGACTTCTATCACCATAGGGTGGGTTTCACGTCAACATAGGGAGATTCTTTTCTACACATAAGAGAATGGGATGTCCAGGAGAGTAGGGATGGACGTGAGCATCATTGTTTTTTGAGAAATTATAGCCCAGATTAATAATTCATATAGTGATGACCAGGGGACTACACAGTTTGACTTTTCCTCCAGTGGTGGATCATTTTAGGGATGTCCTTCCAGCTGACTTTTCATGTTTACCTCCCAAGAAAGAGGTATATTTCCCTACAATTATTTTTTTAGAGTGGCATTGGTGACCATTCCTCTGTATAGGATGGCTACATCAGAGTTACAGGATCTCATGAATCAGTTGGAGGAGTTGTTGGAAAAGGGTATCATCTAATCTAGTACTTCTCCTTGGGGTTCTCCTATCCTTTTTGCAATGAATGTGGATGGTACCCTCAGAAACTATGTGTATTATCAGAAGTAGAAGTAGTTGGGATTCCCCAACTGATATCCCTTTCCTAGGATTGATTATCTCTTTGATCATCTTTGAGGATCCCAGGTGTCCTCAAAGATCAACATGATATTCAGTAATCATTAGTTGCACGTTAAACCATCAGATATACTCTCACTTCCTGTCGAAGCAGGTGTTGTCTATATGAGTACATGGTTATGTAGTTTTTTCTCACGAATGCATAGGAAGGTTTTTATGGCACTAATGATACTAGTGTTACCTCATTACATGGATTTTTTGTGGTAGTCTTAGTAGATGATATCTTGGGGTACTCTCATACTCCACATGACCATGCCAACCATATTTATATTGTATTGAGTACAATAATAAAGCATTGATAATATTTTAGGATCTCAAAATTCCAATTTTGGATGGATCAAATTCACTTCTTGGGTCATGTCATCTTAAAGACATAAGTATCAGTACACATAGAGATGGTGAGGGTAGTAGTTTCTTATAAGAAATTAAAAAGAATCTTGGAGGTACATAGTTGTTTGGGGTTGATGGTAACTATAGATGATTTATTCTAGACATTTCATGCTTAGAAGTGCCCCTGAAAAGCATAAATAAAAAGGGTGTGAAGTAATTGTGGAAAGATTATTTTGATTCATCCTTTTTTAGGCTAAATGGTAGATTTACTTCAGCACAAATAATGATTTTTTCCGAGCCGGGAAAGAATTACAACGTTTACTATGATGCATCAGGTATCAGGCTGGGATTAGTTCTTATGTATGTGTAAAGTGTCATTGCATATGGGTATTGACAGTTGAGGCCACATGAGTGGAATTACTCAACGCACGATCTTGAGTTAGCTACAGTTGTGCATGCTTCGCATTGTTGGAGACATTATCTTTTGGGAGAGATTCATGTGGTATACAATGTCCCTAAATCCCCTTGTATATCATTACTCATCATGACCTAAACTTGCGATAGTGTATATGCGTTTAGTATCTTCATTCATTTGACTTTGATCTTGTATACACCCTTGCGAAAGGCAACACAGTGGCTGAGGCATTGAGTAGGAGAACTCACATACAGGCAGTTTAGAAGGCCATCCATGTGAGGAAGCTGATGGCTCTATTCTCAGAGATTCATTTTTAGGTATAAGATATATAGGGGAAGAAAATTATTTCTTAAATTATAGTTACCTATACTCTTCTATATAGAGGGTGAATGAGTTAGTTTTTAAATTTTGACGACATATTCCTACATAAGAGTGTGTCAGGCAAGGACCCTACTCCTGGGTGGACCATATATGAGGATGAGGTTTTGAATTTTCATGGGCACTTATGGGTGTCAAAATGATTACATGAGGAGCTATTGTGAGATTATCATGCCTCGATATGGGTAGTTAATCCATGTTCCACTAAGATATATCATGATTTACATCGTCAGTATTGGTTTCTAGGAATGAAGAAGGATGTGGCTTGTTTTTTATGATATGTTCCACTTGTAAGTAGGTGAAGGTAGATAATTAGTGACCAGTAGGGTTATTATAGTATTTCCCATTCTCTAGTGGAAGTGGAATGATGTCGTAATGTATTTCATGATATTTTTACCAAGATATCTATGATGAAATGATATGGTTGGGTTGATATAGAAAGGCGCACGAAGGTTTCACATTTCCTGTCGATCAAGGAAACCTTCAGTTTTGATGATCTTGGAAAGTTGTACATCCCAAAGACTAAATTTTCATGGGGTTCCACACTATATCATTTCATATAGGGACAAATGGTTTACTTCTCATGTCTAGAATTGACTACATAGTTCTTTAGGTACACAGGTACTTCTGAGTTCACCTTACCATCCCCAGATAGATCGCTAGTCCGAGCACACAATTCTGGTTTTAAAGGACATGCTTTAAACATGAATATTAGATTTTAGGGGATATTTGGAGAGAAACATACCTCATTTTTAGTTTTTCAATAATTATACTACTTTATAGGTGACTATTCAGATGGAACCTTATGACGCTTTGTACGGTTGGACATGTCGTTCACCCCTATGTTGGATGGAGGTAGGAGAGGCAGCTAAACTGGGACCTCATCTAGTCCATGATACCAAAGTGTAAGTGGAGTTGATTTGGAAGAGGATAGATACTGCACAATCGAGGAAAAAATCTTATGCTGGTCGACAGAGATGACCTCTAGAGTTTGAAGTTGAAGATTAAGATTTCTTACGTGTCACACCGAGGTTGGGACATAAGAGAATTAAGAGACAGGGGAAGCATTCACCGAGATATGTCATGTCATTTGATATTTTGTACAATGTCAGACCAGTTGCCTATCAGTTGTAGTTACCTCCAAGTTATCAGGCTATTCATGACATCTTTCATGTTTTTTAGCTACGGAGTTACTTTTCAGACTTGTATCATAATTTTAAACCTGAGGAGGTTGAGTTAGAGGTGGATGCATTCTTTGAGGAACACGCTATTCAGATTGTGGATCACAGCATGAAGGTTCTCTATATCCAATCTGTTCCACTAGTATGCGTGCTATGGTTGCACAAGCGAGTACAGAACGAGACTTGGGAGAGGGAGGTTGATGTACGATCATGGTGGCCAGAGTTTTTCACTGTTTCTTCTTCACCACCCTTGGAAGGGAAATTTTGAGACAAATTTATTTAAGGGGGATGTTTTAGAAACCTAAGTATTCATTTCAGGTATGGATCTTTATTTCGTGGTTTTTTTAGGAAAAGGAAGAAATTTGGGTTTTCTATCTACGCGTCATGTACTTCTGAGTACACACCGTGTACCTGGTTGCTTTGTATAGCCGTGTCCTGGCCGTGTAGTGACCTAGAAGACCACTTAATATGGGGGACAAATAAGTCTACTACATTGAATTTACATTTAATTAATATTCTTTATAGTTTCCTTTTTAATTGATATATTGGAGAAGGGTGGTGTCTCATGTCTGGAACTATCTTCTTCTTCCTGTGATTTGTTCTGGAGAGCAACGAAATGTATGAAAAACATTGAACCCCTCGCATTACTCCTTTAGATCTCCGATTGAGATGTTTTCAGGTGTATTGGAATCCCACCGGTTAGTTATCTAAACCCCTAGAGCCCTTATTCTTGTTTCTTTATCTCTGATGAGTTATTCAGGTTGTGTGTTTTTCACCTTTTTGTATATCTATGCCAATCTAGTCCGATTCAAGGGCCGATGTTTAAAAATATTGATTGTGAGACATCGAGGTAGGGGATTTTTGTATTTTTTCATCTTGGGATTATATACTCTAAAATTTATTCATATCCATGTTTGGGGTATTTCATGATTTTGAATTTATCCCTTATTCTTGCCTAAAATGTTTTGACGGATTGTTAAGGGGTTGTTTCTTAGGTGTTTGGTTTGATACCATGTTTACAGGACACCCCATGGGTATGTTTTCCTGTGTTGGACAATTTATGGTCGTTTGGTATATAATTCCTGCTATGTTTACCTTGTTTTCCATTTCTTGGTTTATTAGGATGGAGTTGGTTGATTATATGAAATTCATGTGGTATTCTTGGTGGATATTTTGCCATGTAGTAGTTATAGATTATATGTGTTGTTTTTATTTGAAATGTGATCTTTTTTTCTAATAGACTATTAGATCCTTGGATGAGGAAAACTATGGGGGTTTCCATTTTTATTTACACATGACCTTGAGATCCTTGGGGTAGATATTAACCTAGTGGTATTGACCATGAAAACTACCTAGGTGGTTGTTTATGATTTTTTTTATTCTATGTAGACCCAAGGGTATTGACTGTGAGAGCTACCCAAGCATTTGTTTATATGTTATTTATTCCATGTTGACCTAGTGGTACTGACTATTTGAGTTTCCTAGGAGATAGTTTGTAAATTCTTTGTGCTATGTTAGACTAAAGGGGATAGACTGTGAGAGCTACACATAAGTTAATTATTAAATGAGTTTTTGTTTTGTTAGACTATGGGGATTAGACAGTGGGATCTTTTCGAAAATTTTGTTTTTGAATAATTGAATAATAAATAAAAATGAACTCCAATATGAAACTATAATATTGTTATATTTTGAGTACTTCCTAGTTTATTACTTCATTCTAGAATATTTCCTCCTATATATATATATATATTCATAGACAGTTAGGCATATATCTTTTGGTGGTTGCCTACTCGGATTCGTCTCATACCCTATTTGGGTCATGCTTTTGGACTCCAACAGATTATTGGTTTTATGTATTGATAATGGAAAGTGCCCTTCCTCAATAAGTACTTGATTGTTGTTAGAGCTGGAGAGCATGAGACCAAGATGAGGCATGATATGTTGTTGGAGTTTACTTTCTTTTCTATACAGTGGTTTCAGTATTGTATTTCTTAAATTGTGACTTGTTTGGCCACATTCTTAGATACATGTGACATGCATCATTTATATATGCTCTAGTTGTTTTATTACTATCAATATTCCACTAATTTCTTTTGTGGTATTACTACTTTTTCCTTTTTCTACCATTTTTTATTCCACTACATATACTCTACTAATGAGGACATATTTTTCCCAATGTCATACATTATCCCTCCATACTAGTAAGAAGCCTATGGCGTTTGGGGAAATGTGCTTGAGGTTATGTGTCCAACTGGGTTCAGGGAAGGTTTTGTTGGCACCTGAATCCAGAACGTTACACATCACAACATCATAATAAAAAAATCAGGAATATAATCCTATCACCCTAATAACTACTTTGAGTATCACTTAATCCAGTATTTTCACTATAACGCGCAAATAATTCACATGAGAAATGAAATCATTCAAAAAATACACAAAAAGGTTTTTTTATTTGGTCCATACATTCTTTATACATCAAGTGGGTGATGTATCAAAATTATTCATACTATAAAAATTAAAAAGTTAAAATAACTTATTTCTAAAAAACCATGTTGATTACTAAGTATTATAAATGATAAATACCATAAAAAAGTACTCCAAACCAATTAATATAAAGGGTCCACTCTATTCATTTAGTCGCACGAACTTCCTACATTTATGGGAGTCTGTGGATCGCACCCTAAAACAACTAATTCCCTATAGCTTTCTTTGGCCTGACATCTAAACTGTGGTAGTTGAATAATGTTTTCAGTTCCTCACTTCTTTTTGCACCATTCATGTTAATAGTGATTCAGAAATTGAAACTTCCCCCACTAGTTAACACAACATATGATGATATTACTATGGTTCTAACCATCATGTCGAGAAACCATTGAACGTTAATGAGATTTCAACAACCATACTTCCATCAGCCTAAACCTACAGCTGATTATTTGTCATTAAAAAAGAGTCTTCTAGAGTTCATATTTCTTATGAAATTAATCCAACTCATAAAAGATTATTCACTATACAAAAGGAGTTACACATTCCTCAAACAATAATCCACTATCCAATAGGTTCTATAGTAACTCAAATATCTGTATTTCCTACACATAAGATAACTATTCCCAATAAATTACATCACCTATTCAAAGGAGACTAAGGAATTATATAACACTGTGAATTATGTTTTTGTTTATAAGGGAAACCCCATCAGGTTCTAGTTATCATGTTTCAAATTATGTAATATAACCCTCCTTAGGTATGAAATCAAGTCTCATTGAATACATCAATAGTCCTAATAAAGCCTACCCACTCCCAATAGTTATGGATTTCCCATTCAAATAAATTAATATTATGTAATCTTCATTTGAAAGACCATATATCACATGAATCGTACTATAATTTATAAACCATTAGAAAATATATATGGACCACCTACCTTAATCATTGTATTTATCCTCTCATGAAATATCAACCCATACTCGATCGATCAATCACTAAACACTATCATAATCTATGAGCCCCTATGTCATCCAAGAGGTGATATAATAATTTTTAAACAATTTACATTCAAAAAAAATTAAAATACTGAGTAAAAATTTCCATTAACTCATTTGGAAATTCTATATCACCTAATCCACAACCAAATACTTGTATATGGTCAATGGTGAACCCTCAACTACTCTATGAACAAAATCCCCTCCAATTGGAACCATGAAAAATCACTAAAATAATTCATATAAATTAAATTAATAAAATATATTCATCAAAAAATATTCCCTAAACAAGGTTTTGAAAATAAAAAATAAATCATTATCTACGGACATCCTTTATCAATTAAAATCAAAATCCCCAGGGTTTTAGACAATTCCTTTATTCTGTAGTGGAATAATCACTCAAATAGATAACAAAAACTAATGTAAATTTGAAACAATCCAAGAGAAATAAGAGAAATGGAGTATAGTGGAGTATATAATACTAACCACCGTGAAAATTACATCAAAATATTGCCATCATCAAGGGTGATCAGTGTAGGAAGGATGGGAGGAACTGCCTAGATATACCTCTCTCAAGCCCTAATTTATCTTAATATCATGAAAGTGGCCAACTCGTAAGATATGGTTTTCTGCTATTTTAAAACCGGTGTGGAGAATCATGATGACATGGGTCAAGGGGGTCATGACACAATTTTCCCCATATAGGGATTCAATATTTAAAGACCCACTGAGTTATAGCATAATTTCTATCCCTCAACCATCCACTGTGGTGTATCCCCAGGCTCCATGATGCGACCAACCACTTAGATCATCCTAAAACCTCTACCTCGAAAGCAAACCCTATGGTGTAGTGATTTATTATATGGTGTGACATACCCTGACCTCAACATTTTAGTCTTACATAATTATCCCCGAATTACATTCTTACACAATAACCTTCATGATGCAACCATTTATTTGTGCCACAATTTCTCACATGCAAGTACACCTCACATCACAATTCCTAGACTACAATATGATACATATCGGACTCTAATTTTTTAATCATACACAAAGGTACTATGGTGTGATCCACATATTAAACAACACTATCATATTCTATCCATTGTAAAATTAATCTCACATGATAAATGTCATGTCGCAACACCCCTATTTTTGGCGTAATCTTTCACGGGTATTATATTTTTATAGAAGGGACTCCTTGAAACTAAATCAATTCTCAGACGATCATTTGAGAAACCTAATGATCCTCAAAACACAAAAAAACATTATATAGATCTTCCAACTCATAAAACTTTAATATGAAACCCAATTCTCAAAATTTCCTCAAATTATAATAAAATTTTCATTTTCCATAGAATTCATGAACCTGTAAGGACGTGGGTTGTTGAAAACATCCCACCATAATTATTACCATCCCCATTAAGTCTCCTCATGTATCTTTTTTAGACTATCCATGATATATTTCATTGATGCATGGTCCAATTTGTTTCAGCCACTAGTTATAGTTATTTCAATACTTCATCGAAACCAGCACTACTAGTCAAAACCTTTGGAGCCTCTCACCATAAACCCTCATAAGGTCAGTAATTCATGGAATGTAACATTTTGACCTTTATATAAAATTTTGTTCTCAATCACACGTGAAATTTCTTAGAAGGTACCCAACTATAATTTCCATTCTTAAATACCGTTAGTCCTACACGTCATATTGTCGATTCATTCCAACAACTCCAGGTCTATGGACTGATACCTACAAAATTCAAGAATTCTAAACCCATAGACATCATACATTATCATTTGACATCATTGGTTTTCACTATTTCATTATTTCCGTGAAATCATAGCTATGTGTAACTCAAATATTCTCATCAAACCCAAAAATCTCACTCTTAAGACTATATCTCGAATACAAGGCCCCACCCCATTGCACATGTCAGCATACTATCTAAGGGTATAAGCCTTTCATGAACCTAGTCACTCTACAAGTCCATTTCCCAAAACAAAAACAAAAAAAAATTATGAGAATTAATTTAGAAACTTCTGATAGTCAGTTACTAAACATACTATTTCTACCCAATCCTCATTGATCAATACCCATATCTGGGTATTTTCAATTTATATTACATAATTTGTCTACTTTCATTCAATAACTGATATGAAACCATAACCACTTCAATGTTGGTTCCGATAACACTTCACCCTAATATAAATCACTAAAATACTATCTCTATATGGGTCATACTCACAAACACACAACATTGATGTCCCCACTATAAATATTCTCTTATCACTGATTAATGAGCACGATCCTGCCTAATACCCACCAGCAATTGAACACTGACAAACATGCGACTCACTCATATTCATCAAATAGGCCTAAATCCAAATCCCCACTCTAGTTTCCAATGATACAATGATGACCTAAAAATATATTTTTAACTCTACCGATGATACACTTCTATACACCTAGTATTAGGAAATCTAACTCTAGGTCCACGATCATTCTCCTTACCTCATGAATCTCACATTTCATCCCACCACGATCCCCACCTAGTCCTTCTAGAAACTATAAATCACGTCAATTCCCAACTCACTATAGTTAAGGCAGACTTAGTATTCCTTAAACATCACAATGATTCACTCGTCCCCTTATTGTTACAAAAGACCTAATGAACATATAATTGTATTCTATATTTTTCACAAAGGTCACAACTCATCTTCTATATAATATGAACATTCTAACTTAACCACAAATAACCCCGGGTCATTTCACCATTTCTTCATAGAGATGTTATCTCATGTGCTAGTAATTTGTTGATTCATTGGTTCTCATTGGTCATATATGTAACACCACAAACATCCACTGTATGCTTCTCTTTGAATAAAACATCAGCATGTGTTTTACACAAAATCGAGTTCTAACACACCACAACCAATCAAACTAGACGTTATGAATATTAATACCCAATTTTTGAAATTTTATCAATTTTATCTTTCAAAATAGACAACATTTTTTGATTCGGAATATTGAAATTATCTTAGGGTAAATTTTTGATATTTTTCTTAAAACTTTCAATTTATTATGAATAGTGAAAAACCTTGAGTAATAGTTTAAAACAGAATTTTAATTTAGATAATTATTTATTTTATTTAAATATATAACAGGTTAGAATAGATACATAATACCAATATAAGTTCAATGTAATTCATTAGAGTAAGTTAGTAATAATTTTTGATATATAAAAATTTTATTGAATTTTTTACCGTTTTTACCCACCTCATAGGAGCATTTGAAAATTTACATGAAACATAATTTTACCGCATCTGTGAGATTAATTTCAAAAATCCGAGTGACATGGTTGATATCAGTAAGTAAAATTTGGTTCAATAAGTTGAAAATAATTTTTGGTGAATAGTAAATGTTTACTTTTATTTACCACGGTTAATAGTTAATAAAGTAATAAAGGGTAAAAATGATATTATTATTACCCTAACACATATACTAATTCTATTTTATAAGTATAATTCGACCAAAAAACCCATAGGAATAATATATTACCCATTAGGTCCACTTTGATTAGATTAAGACATTTATTATTATTTAATTCAAAGAAGTGTTAAAAGTGTTAAATTCAAAGTTTAATAACTAAACCATTTTTAATATAGGGTTAAACATAAGATAAATTATAATATAAATACTAATTAGAAAAAAAAAATTCTACATTATGTTATTTTATTTATAATTTTTAGACATTAAATAATTAAATTTATTTATGACACAATGATGATGCTGTAATTTTCAAATTAATGAAATATTAAAATAATTGATATTATAAATATCCAGATAAATGTAATTTGAGACTTTTTAGGAATTACACTAATTTTTTAGGTTAATAGTACATATTAGGGTTGTTTAGATGAATTTTTTTCGATGTAATAATGTTGTTATGAATTTATCAAAAACAAAATACCAAATAATGTCAAATTTGACAAAAAAAAATGTTGTTAAAACAAATATTATATTATAAATTGATATTTTATTCCTAAAGATCTATGTTTCGTCCTAAAGACTTATATAATGATATGTGTATCATTAATTAATCACTTGGGGTTCTTTTGGAAGTTAATAGTAAGTTTATAAATCGTATAATATAAAAATACAACGTGACATGGTAAATATCAAACTATTTAACTAAGAGTTAAATCTAGAAGATAAAATTAATATAGTGACCCAACCTATCTAAAACCTATTTTTTGAGAGGTTTTAGACCCATTCTCAACTTATCATTTAAATAATTCATTTTGGATTCATTAGAAACCTAAAATGATTTTATTATAAAATAATATTTCTAGCTTTTCCTAAGGTTCTCCTCACCCCTCTTATAAAAATGGCACTCCTCCTTCTCTCTAATTCACACCATCAAAGCCATTTGGATCGTCCAAACCCTTCCCAAATACCCTATCAACTATCCTCACTTCATCCTAGAGGTCTTACGTTATTCAGAAATCCATCCTAAAGAGCCCTTTTGATCAAATCAAAAGGAAGAACCCGAAGAAGAGTTAAATATTTCGTCACCTCTTTCAAGTTCTTTTATTCTTACACCTCCTATTTATTTGTTGTTTCCATTATAAAATAATAATTAAAGTATACTATATATACTATGTTGTTATTATAAATATGTAACAACCATATTATTTATTGTATCCATCCTTTGAATGACAAGTCATCATAGGTGCGTACGAATGGCTTATCATCTCCACATCATGGTGTAACTGTTATTCAATACATTATTATTTGGATGCATATAATAATTATGTGTAATTGATTTAAATAATAAATATTAAATGAAAATTATTCTTTATATATGATAAAACATCCAATTATATATTATTTTAATATCGAAAGAATGATATTGTCGCACGTGCGTACGTATGGATTACCGTATCCACGAATGTGATGAGATTCATTCCTCATTATATCCAATCAAATAATGACTAATGAATTAATATCATTTTAAATATGAATAATATACATCCTATCCATAGAAACATTATATATGTAACAAATCATATAAAGGAAAATGAATCAGTTAACACCTGAAATTATGATAATACTACGATATTATTAAACAAAGAAATGTTAAAATATCATATATGATATAATATTAATGTATATGATTATTGTATAATTTAATAACAATTATTTCCCCATTATACAGAAGTTTGACCTACCCTTTAACAAGGAAAAGTACAAGTTAAGGGTTAATTTCACAATGTCTTCATTATCTGAGGTTGTTTATTTGTAATTATCTACTGGGACCACATTATCATCCACATCCATGTTTCTTAAAAATGTATTTCAGAACATTCGTAATATTTTATAGACTATGGGTTAAATTCATTTATACCCTTATCTTACCTTTATAAGATGTTTATAAAGGAATCCTTCCGTTGTTTTCCAAACAAGGTACTTTATGACCTTTTCGACAAAATTAAGGTAAGAATGTTTTTTAACTTATACAACTGGTGTGGCTATTTTACATCGTTATAACATCATCTAATAATCCCTTACAAGATTATAAGAATATTTTCAAATATAAATGTATTCTTTTATAATTATGTTTATTTTAAATTATTTCAAAATTGAAAGATATATTTCTATAAAAATGGGTTTTGATTTCATCTATGTCAACATCCTTTGATGGATTTTACTTTTTTTGAAGTTGATTTATTTTGATACAAAATTTTCATATAGTATTGAAGGTTTTTTAATATGTTTGACTGTGGATGTGTTATTTTATACCATTCATGGTTTATGTATAACATATGACTTTTCGTATGCTAGTTGTAATACGAATGTTTATGTTATATTTAAGTTTTTATATATGTGGAATTCATTTGACTTAGTATGTGACGGGTGGAGCCCGTTATAGCTCCTCGATGCATCATTAGGTCTCATGAGACAAACTAGTGTCTTGGAACAAGTCCTTGACAAAATATTATTTGTAGTCTTCGCATAAGGCCTTGAATATGTGGTTAGGAAAGTCTAGCATTATGCATTACATCATTATGAAAGTGGCTATTGATATTACATGTTATTATTCAACTAGTAAAATATCCTTGTGAGTATGTAAATGGAATTATTTTGATTTATTTTTTCTATATTATGATGAAGTTTTTGTTGAAAATTATTTTTGTTAGTTTTATACATTGCATTAAATGTTTATGCTTATTCATGAAAGTTTTTGCTATATTCTTATCCTTACTCAGCATCTGAGTTCACCACTTTCTATGATTTATTTTTCCCAGGATGCGAAGAAGTATTTTATGACTGACCTGCAGGGATAGTCTATGGGATCTCAGTGTTGTCTATGGAAATAATGTTGTTGTAGTTTTCCATTTTATGATGTAATGTAAACCTTATAAATGTAACTAGTACTTCAAAAGCTACTAAACTAATCGGTCTTTTGAGACCAGATCTTCTATGATCATGCCAATGTTATGTAATAATGTACCGACTCTGGGTAACGAGGGTCAAGGCATTACAATCTACATTTGACCTCCCCACAAAGTAGCCCCTTAAATGACCAACGCATAATTATAGAATTAATGGATAACAACCATACCCATTACTAAACCAAAAAAAATTCTCACACTTTTATTCCATCACATAATAAATGTTTACTAACTAAGTGTAACATCTCAACCCAAACCACTGGGTTCGAGCTGAATGTTATATGACCTCATGTGTGCCTCCCCTTATTCAAGAGGTTGTCGAATAGCAGTGAGGGTCTCAAGTGGAACCATGGCGAGCATATACCCTCTTTATCGTTTCATGGGACCAATAAATACTAACATAATTATTTAAATAAAATAATTAACCAGATTAATAAATGTAAAAACTAGAATATAGAATACATGATACAATAACCGAAACAAAATAATGACCTCAAGTACAAGTAAATATAATAAGTAAAGGTAGTTTAAAATTCCTTGTTTGAACTCATTCTATAAATTAATACATCTTCCAACTACACCTGCTCAATCGTCCCCCATAGGGACATTTCCCTTCACTAGATCCCTAGGCATGCTATCTACAAGCGCACTGAAATTCCTAAGTAGGGTGTGAGTACAAGAATCAATAGGAAACCACCAGCAGACCTTAACATCAATGCATAAAATATATAAGTTTATTCTAGTATTATAAACAAGTTACATATGTCAATATTACATTACACAGGTATCAAAAAATGACGGTTCCTCATGGACTGACTCTACGTGGTTTCCTATTGATTCTTGTACTCACACCCTACTTAGGAATTTCAGTGCGCTTGTAGATAGCATGCCTAGGGATCTAGTGAAGGGAAATGTCCCTATGGGGGACGATTGAGCAGGTGTAGTTGGAATATGTATTAATTTATAGAATGAGTTCAAACAAGGAATTTTAAACTACCTTTACTTATTATATTTACTTGTACTTGAGGTCATTATTTTGTTTCGGTTATTGTATCATGTATTCTATATTCTACGTGCTTCGACACCATGCTGGAAGAAATATACCTGGTTCGTCATATTGTTGGATGGAACATTGGTAACTATCCTAGCACATATCCTCCTTGAGTGGATATCCTCAATCATGTGACACAAATTTTCAGTACAGATAGTGGAGGTACAAGTTGACCCATCTCTCGAACATCCCTCTCAACTAGATTTCCTAAACATGTGTCAAATCTCACATGTCGACCCAAGTCTAGAACATCCCTCCAATATAGATATCCCCAAGCACTAGAAACATCATGCCGACTGGAATTGTCAATGTACATGATGAACCAGGTATGGAACATCCATATCATAGGATAGTCTCATGCATGTGTCACATCTCACAAGTCTTCCTGATAAGCCAAACCTACACACTCAACTGCAGAAGATAGAATAACAGCTTATACGATAAAATACACTTGACAGAACGATATCATGTCAATGCCTGAAATGAAAAAAATCATCACAATAAATATGCAAGTAACACAAGAACATGTCATGGGCTACACACACACACCGCTTGTGATCAAATATCAAATATTGGTTTCATTGGATACACACACATGCCAAAAATCATGAAAATAGCCTATATATGACATGTGATAATCTCAAGTGATTATAAGGATAAACATGCATACCAAAAATCATTTGAATAATCCATATAAAACATGCAGTGATGTTAATGACTTCTTAAAGGTACACATGAAAACAAAAAAAATGTCCACAATCCATTTAAGACATGGAAAAAAGTTAAGGACTTCCTATACATAGGTATCACACCAGGAAACACATGCACACAAAAAATAATGTCAATAAACTATATCAATAATTTTCTAATGTCATGGAATTCGTAACTTCGGCGAAATGAAGACTGAAGATGTGGGTTGACATTTTTGTTTAACTGCACCACTAAAACAATGTTTTGGAAATAAAAAAATTATGTTTAAAATTAATTTCATTGATATGAACACAACGACATCGATAATGCACCAATCTGATAAATATTGAATGAGATGTTAATTATTGCATTTTGGGGAAAAATAAAAATAAAATAATAAGAATCATATGAGAGAGGGGTCTGGGAGAGATAAGGATGTGTAAGAGATTATCCAAATTCCACCTCCACGAATCATTTGGGAGCCCCCACTCATTTCTACATATTTATATATTTTCCTCCATCTCATTTTATTTATTCTTCCCTTAATTAATCATTTATTAAATTTTATATCTATTTTATTACCCAATTTAATTCCCCTTTTTAATACAATGTGTTACATTATTCTCATTTAATCACATTTAATCACCTATTAAAAAATCCACAATTAAATATATATATATATATATATTGAAAAATAATCATTATATATACAGTCATATACTCTCATGTAAATATATATATAACCTGAATATATTTAAACACACACACACACACATATATATATATGTATAACACACATATTTGTCCAATATATATTCACACACATTCAATGTACATACATACATACATATTTATCACATATATTATTTTTTTCAAATTAACAACAAAAATAACACTATTTTATTAGTTTTATTTTTATTTTTTATCTCATATTGATTTCACCGTTAACATTTAAAAAAACAACCATTAAATACGTATTAAGGTTAATAAAATAATATTATCCATATATTTTTCATTTAATTAGCATAATTAATAATATCATGTTAATTAATCAGGCCTTGAATTATTTCCACTATAACACCATTATTAATCATGAAAGTGTATTTTAATTTTTATCCTTGACTCAAATAATGATAAGAATAATTAAATTACTTTTATTATTTCTAGTGGTCAAATAAAATATTCATAAACCAAAAACCTATCATCGTGTGTGATCTGAACAAAGGTCTGATGCTCGCAAATATTATACCATGCCTAGGGTAAACCCCAAGTCTTAGTCCTAGTAGTGGTCTCAAATTTCTAATGTGATGCACTGTTTGAGAGATATTAATTATTTATTATTTAAATATAAGAATAATAAATTAATTAAACATAAAAATGGTATTATCACGTGAGATGTTTCCAAACACCCAATGCACATAAAATTCAAACCCCACCTTGGATAAACCCCATGTTTCAGCCATAACGGTTGTCTCAGATTTCTTATAAGATGCATTGTTTGTTAGTTAATTCTTTTTTTCGAAAAATCTTGCACACATATGAATAAAATATATTTAATATTTTTATTCTATGAATGTTGAGGGTGTATGGGCCATCGAATCCCATGTTAACTAAATTATTAACTCCAACAATATTCCATAGAATATATCAAGGTATAAAACAAGGCATTTACCCTTTTATAAATCTATAATAAACACAAGTATTGAAAAATTAAAATTTCACACCAAAATACATAACATTTATAAACAAAAGCATTGTTTTATTATCAGTTAAAAAATTAGGATATTGGAATTCTCCCCATCATAATTCTTATCATCCTTGAGAAGCGCTTCAGATCAGGGAACCACTACTCTCCACCAAAGGAGATTCAATATTATAATTAAAACATTTTTTTAAATTGAATTTTATTATTTAAAACATTTTGAATTAAATTTGAGCTCCTTGAAGGGAACACATAAAACACTAACTACATATTTAAGGATTTGGTTCATATTTCCAACATATATATCTTTTTCACAACCACATATATACATTCAATCGTAGAATACAACCAGATCAAATAAAATAATACTACAAATAATGCACCAAGGAAATATCTTAATTTAAATAGGAATTTAATTATTGGGGCTCCATTAAATGAAAGAGAGAAGTATATATTAAATTTGAACCTACGTGCCTATCAGGATGAATGAAATCACACCAAAATCCATAAATCATATATCAACATCATGTGCATCACCCGAGGTGAATTTAGTCGATGGTAATTGAAAAACAAAATGACCACATATTAAGGTAACTATAAGGTCCACTATTTAGTGCTAATTAGATATGAATATAGTTAACCTGCTCAAGTCACAACCATCCTACATCAGGTCAATCTTATCCCAAATCTAGGTAAAGAAAGAAAACTAGCTAGTAAATATCGATCCTATGATACCATTTTGTAACATCTCGACCCCAAACCATTGGGTATGAGCTGAATGCTACAAAACCTAAAAAACACCTCCCCATATGATAATGGATTCAAACTAGAAGCGAGGGTATCAAGTGGAACCAGGGGAAGAATATACCCTTCATATAATGTCACAAGACAAATAAAAACTAACATCATTATTTAATAAAAAATTATTCAGAGTAATGCATGTGGAAACTGAAAGATGGAATACATGATATAATAACTGAAAAAACAGGGATCTTTGATAAAAGTTTAGCTTATAAGTAAATGTATTAGTAGAAATATCATATGAACTCCATCTAATAATGAACACATCCTCCTGCTTCATGTACTCAACAGTTCACCCAAGGGATATTTCCCTTTGACAGATCCCTATGCATGCTATCTACATGTGAATAGAAATGCTTGAGTAGGGTGTGAGTACAAGAATTAGTAAGACACCACCAATGGCCCATAATATCAGTTCATTAAATATAAAAGTGTATGCATTGAATATAAATAGGGTACATATATCAATAAAATATCACACTAGTACCAAGCACATACAAGTTTCTTGTGGACTGACTATACCTGATTTGACACCATACAGGGAGAAACATTCCATCTTTGGAATGATGTCAGATGAAATATTGATAACTAGACATATACATATCCTCCTGCAGTGGATATCCCCAAGCATGTGACACATTCTTCTGAAAGGGGCAGTATATGTACATGCCCCCCCCCCCAAGTCTGGCACATCTGTCTTTAGTGGATAGACTAATCATGCATGAAATCTCACACACCCACCAAAATCTCACACATCCCAACTGTATGTATATCCCCAAGAATGTGACACATCAGACCAACTGAAATTTTCCATGTACATTCTTTCCCAAGTCTGTAGCATACATCTCATAAGATAGTCTCTTGCATGTGTCTGATCTCAAATTCCACCCTAAAAAGAAAAACATGCACGCTCAACTGTAGAAGATAAAATAATAGCTTACATGATACAATTCACTTGGAAGAACAATTTCTTTTCAATTCATGAAATGAACCAAATAATCATAATCCATATGCAAGCAACAAAGGCATAGGTCGGGAGCTACAAACACACACACCACATGGGATCAAGCATCGAATATCAGTTTCACAAGTTATGCACTCACACTAGCTATCATTCCAATAACCTATATATAACAACAGATAAGGTTAGGAGCTTCTTACACATAAACATTCATTCCAATAATCATATAAATAACTTTTATAAAACATGAGCTAATGTTAAATACATCTTACAACAACACATACATACCAAAAATCATGTTAATAACCCTTATAATACATATGAAAAAGGCAAGGAATTACTAAAACTAGGTCTTACATTAGGATACACATGCAGACCAACAATCATGTCAAGAAACTATATACCTTATGTGAAATGACGACTGATGACATGGGATGACTTCTGAGATTAACAGTACTACTAAAACCTCATTCTTTTCATAAACTAAAATATGTTTAAATTTATTTTTATCGAGATGAACCCAAAGACACCAAAAAAAACGTCAATCCTATCTATATTTTAGGACATATCAATGATTGAAATTTGGGAAAAAATCAAAAAAAGAATAATAGGAGAGACAGAAAGTGGGGATATTTATAGGCATAAGATATTCTCTATATTCCTCCTCCAAGCATCATTTGGGAACCCCCTCTCATTTCCACCTTTATATATATGTTTCTCCATATCATTTCATTTATTTATCCCTTAATTAATCTTTTATTAAATCATATCTCTCTTTTCTTACACAATCTAATTACCCTTTTTTAAAACAATGTGTTACATTCTTCTCATTTAATCATATTTAATCATCTATTTACAAAAATCTACTATTAAATATATATATATATATATTGAAAAATAAAATATATATACATATACATGTATATTCACTCATTTATATATATATATACATATATATATATAACTATAATATGTTTATAGATATTATATATATATATAACAAACATATATGTCCTATATATATATACACACGCATTCACATGTACATACCTACATATATATTTTACAAAAATATTATTATTTCCAAATTAATAATAATAACAACAAAAATATTATTATTACTATTATTATTTACCTCATTTTAATTTCCTCATAAAAATTTAAAAACAACCATTAAATACAAACAATGGTCATTAATTAATCATAAATGTAAAATTTTCCTTGAAATGACCCAATTAATAATACAATATTAATTACTTTGTCCACTAATTATGTCCACCATAACACTTTTATTAATCATTAGATTATATTTTCTTTTTTATCCCTAACAAAAATCATAATGATAATAATTAAATTATTATTATTTTTCTAGCACTCAAATAAACTATTTATATGAAAAAAACTTATCCTCTCATGTGATCTGACCAAACATCCAATGCTCACAAAATTCATACCCTACATAGGGTAAATCCCACATGATGGTCCAAAAAGTGGTATCATGTTACTCATTCGACACACCTTTGAGAGACATTAATTATTTATTATTTAAAAATCATAATTATAATTAAATTAAATTAAAAAGGATATTATCGTGTACGATGATGTCAAACACCTAAAGAACATAAAATTTATACCCCACCTAGGGTAAAGCCCACATTTGAGACCAAACTGTGGTCTGATATTTCTCATATGGCATTCCCTATAGTAGTTTTTTTTAAATCATGCACACGTATGAATAAATTATCATTAATATTATCATTCTATCAATTTTTGAGGGTTTAAGGGCCCTAAAATCTGGTGATAACATAGCCTTTATTTCTAAAAACATTAAATATAGTAATTTAAGGTATAAAAACAAGTCTTTTAACATTTTTTAAATCTACAATAAACACATATATTGAAAAAAATAAATGTTCACACCAAAATAACTATAATTTATTACAAAAAGATATGTTTTATTATTATTTAAAAAATGAGGATGTTAAAATTCTCCCCACCATAATTCTTATCATCATCAAGAAGCATTTCAGATCATATAACCAAAACACCCCGCCATAAGAGTTTTCCTATTAAAATTAAAACATGTTTTTAATTAAAACATTTTTAATTCCATTCAAGTTCATTGAATGGAAAACAGAGAAATATTTCCACCTATTCAAGCATTACGTTTATATTAAAATCATCTGTATGTTATCCAAAACAACATATATACACTCCATTGTAGAATACAACCTACTCAAATGAAATAATTCTATAAATAAGCTACCACTGGAATATCTTAGATTCTATAGGCATTTAATTTTTTGGGCTCTATTTGATGAAATGAATAGGTATATATGACATTTGAACCTATGTGACTAACATGATGCCTGAAAGAACACCAGAATCCCAAAATCACATATCAACATTATCTAAATCACCCAATGTGAATCAAATCAATAGTAACAAAAAAAACATAGTTTCTCTAGTTTATGTTAACATAGAATTATACTGTTCATTTATAATCAGACACTAACATAGTTCCCCTGACCGAGTCAAAATCATCTTAAACAATACCTTTCCTATCTCAAATCAATATAAATAAAAAAAGAAAGTCAGTAAATCGTGATCCTTTGATTCAATTTTTTAACATCTTGACTGAATCCACTGAGTCCGAGCCTGATATTACATGACCTCATATGAGCCGCCCCGTATACAAAAGTATGTCGACTAGTATAGAGGGTCTCGAGTGGATCCATGGGGAGACTATACCCCCCATATCATTTTGTGGGAAAAATAATTAGTAACATCATTATTTAAATAAAATTATTAATCAGATTAATATATACAGAAACTAAACGATAAAATACATGACATGAAAACTAAAACATGGAAATTATCTCAAGTACATGTAAATATAAAAAGTAATAGAAGTATAAGGAAAATCATTTCAGGTCTATACAGTGATGAACATATCCTCTGACTTCACCTGCTCAACCATCCACCATAGGACCCTTACCCTTCATTAGATCCCCAAGTATGGTATATACAAGAACACTTAAATTATCGAGTAGGGTGTGATTGCATGACTCAATAGGACTACATCAATGACCCATAATATCAATGTATAAAATATACAGTTGTATGCATTGAATATAAATATGGTACATATATCAATAATATATCACACTAGAACCAAACAAATTCTATTTTTTCATGGACCGACTCTACCTGCTTCAGCACCATGTCAGGAGAAACAAACGTGCTTCAGCAGAATTCTTGATAGAACATCGGTAACTGTCCTAACACATATCCTCCTCGAGTGGATAACCCCAAGAATGTGACACATTCCACTAGTAGGGTTAGTCCAATTATATGCTGACCAGTTTCTAGCTCATATGTCTCAACTAGATATCCCAAACGTGTGCCAAATATCACATGCCGACCTGAGTCTAAAATATCCCTCCTGTGTGGATATCCAAAAGAATGTGACACATCATGTCGATTGGAATTGTCCAAGTAAATGATGACCCCTGTCTAGTACATCCACCATAGAGGATGGTATCAAGCATGTGGTACGTCTCACATTGTAGCCTAATTAACCAAACATGCATGCTCAACTACAGAAGATAGAATAATAACTTAGATGATACAATATAGTTAATACAATAATATTACAAAAATAAAAGCAATTAAAATAATCATCAAATTCCATATGCAAGAAAAAAAAAAGCACAGGTCAAGAGATACACACACACACACACCAGATGTGATCAAACATCAAATATCAGTTGCATGGGTTGCACATGCAGGCTAATTATCATGCAATAATCTATATATAACATGATCTAAAGTCAATAGCTTTCTATAGTTAAACAGGCATACAAATTATCAAGTCAATAACCAATATAAAACATGTTATAATGTTAAAGGCATCATACATCAACACATTCATATAAAAATCATGACAATAACACATAAAAGACACTCACAAAAGTTAAGGGCTACCTAAAAATAGGTCTTACACTAGGATACACATACATGCCAAAAATCATGTCAATAACCTATATAAAGCATGCACTAAAGTCAATTAATTAATTCTTTATGTAAAACGATGACTGACGACATTGGTCAACATTCAATATTATCTTCACAACATATACCATGATTTTTTCATTAAAAAATATTTTAAAAATTGTATTCGTCGAGGAAAACCCAATTGCACTGACAATGCATCAATATGATCAATATTTTAGGAGATATTGATGATTTATGTTTTAGAATAAATTGAAATAAAATAATACTAATAATATGAGAGAGGGAGTGTGGGAGAGATGATGACGCGCAAGATTTTCTCTAAATTGCTCCATCATGCATCATTTGGGAACCCCCTCTCATTTAAAAATTTTCCGTGTTTTTCTCCATCTCAATTCATTTATTCTTCCCTTAATTCATCATTTATAAAATCTTATCTCTCTTTTATAACTCAATTTAATTACCCTTCTTAAAACAATTTGTTACACTCTTCTCATTTAATCACAATTAATTGCGCATTAAAAAAACTACCGTTATATAAATATATTGAAAAATAATCCATATATATAAACATGGATATACACTCATGTATATATATTTATATATATTTACATAACCCAAATATATTTACACATATTATATATATATATATAACATACATATATGTCCTATATATAGATACACACACACACATTCCTAAGTACATACATACATACATATTTGACACATATATTATTTTTTCCAAAATATTAATAATAACAACAACAAAAATATTTCATTATTTTTTTCATTATTATTTATCTCACTTTGATTTCTCCATTAAAATTTAAAAAAAAAACTATTAAATACTGATAAAGGATGATAAATTAATATTAACCATAATTTTTTCATTTAATTGGAAAAAATAATAATATCATATTAATTGCTTTGGAAAATAATTATTTCCACTATTATACCATTAATAATCAAGAAAGTTTATTTCAATTTTTATCCTTGGCACAAATAATAATATTAGTAATAATAATAATAAAAAAATTATTTTTAATTTTATTTATAGTTGTAAAATAAAATGTTCAGAAACCAAAAACTCATCTTCATGTCTGATCTGACCAAACATCTGATGCTCAAAAATGTTATACCCTTCCTAGGGTAAACCCTACGTCCTGAACCTAACATTTGTCTCATATTTCTAATATGACACACGATTTTGGAGATAGTAATTATTTATTATTTAAAAATCTGAATAATAAATTAATTAAATGTAAAAATGGTATTATCTCATGTGATGTAAACAAACACCTAATGCACATAAAAGTCATACCCTGCCTAGGGCAAATTATTTGTTCCAGACATAACAGTGGCATCATATTTCTCATATGATGTATCATTTGGTAGATGTTTCAATTTTTTGGAAAAACCACACATGTGTATAAAAAAATATATTTAATATTATTATTCTATCAACATCGATGGTTTATGGGCCTCAGAATCTCACGCTGAATAAGCTCATAACTCCAAAAAAATTATATAGAATATTTCAAGGTATAAAACAAGAATTTTACCCTTTTGTAAAGACATATTAAATAATGTTATTGAAATTTTAAATTTTCACACCAAAATACTTATAATTTGTTAACTAAATTGGAGTTTCATTAGGAATTAAAAATTTAGGATGTTACACTAAGTGTGATTATTCACTAAATTCCATTGACACTGCATGACCTAGATACATATAGTTAATCCAACTACAGAGTCCTAGACCTTAAAATAGTACATAAGCACCTATCATGGTCCCCCCATGAGTCTTAAGGGACCAAATTTGTACAACGTGAAATTGCCTAACCCATACACTAGTAATACATCACATTCAACCATAACCAATATCATGAACTCACACTATTATTAAGATAACATCCAAACCCCAATCTCCATATATATGTGATTTCCTAAAATCCAATCATCAACATTACCCACATGTCATCCAAGGATAATCATGCATATTAAAAACCCAAAATAACATATCTTAGGATATTAAAATTTCATACATGTCTTCATACCATGTAGGTCAACAAAAACCCACCCTCAAAATGGTTCATAATAGCCCCCATTGATGATCACATCTTGTAATAGAGCATGTATACACTCTTATGCTACACTACTACATGAAATGGATTAGACCACAATTATTCATATATCATAAATTTTAGTCCCATGCCAATAATAAATCATTTTTAGATGCCTCTCATTAATGTCAAAATTATCACAAAAATTAACATTTTCCATGATTCCACGTTTGAAATTACCTAAGGCATATCCATGTATAACTTGATAAACAACCAAACCTCACTAATGTATCATTTCTATAACATGAGGAATCTAAACTCTATTCATGTCTCTAATGTAACTCATAAACCTTGTATAACTCCTCTATTGGGTTACCCTTGTCCATCAAAAATCATCTCATATTATAATAGGAAAACACCATGTTACCCAATAATTTAACTCAACTCACAAATATCCTGACCCATGTATCAACAAACCTATAAATTATCAATTATGATATAATAAATACCCAAATAGGTAATTAATAATATAGCAATACCCATAATCTATCTAAGATATCAATTGGAAACTCAAATTTTATAACAACTACTCTGGGGTAGTAATCCTCTCAAGGAATCTACATACATTACTACCCCTCATGGATCGAGGTCACATCCAAATGATTATAAATGAAATATCCTTATGATGATATATATAAAAAAAATCATATCCCTATTGTTTGATTATTTGAAACTCCACTAATATATTATTTTTGAAAATTCCAAATAATTCATTATCGGTACTTTAAAAAAGTGAAACTTATTTTCTTTTCCAGAACCAATATCATAATCGTAGAAAAGCATAAAAAATCATGTAAACCATTATTCCTAATAAGATGCATGAGAACCTACATTTACACCCTATACTAATAATAAAAACTATAAATCACAAATCCATATAAACAACATATTCAATTATGATTGACCTGGGTGTAACATAAAAAATTAGGAACCTAAATCCTGACTCCCTGGTAACATAGGATTTGGATCATGTAAGTGTTTTCTAGAAACAAGACATAACATCCATAACATTTCCTAACCAATATCATCTCCTACCTACCATATTCAAAATAGAAAGTCATGAAAAAAAAAATATTATACAAATTTATAATGTACTGACATGGATAATTCAATAGTGAATATATCCTAGCACCACATACCATAAGGAGAAAATCCCCATACAACTGATGATTCTAACTAGCAGTGAGTGTCTATAATAAAACTATCTGGAGACTCTACCCATATTTAAAATCATTCATAATACAAATAATATGTAATATGAAATCATTCATCAAAATATAAAGAGTATAAAAGTCTCTATTTGACCAATATATGACCGAAAGAAAATAATAAATCATATGTTTTCAAAGAATGAGTAATCTAAATGTCACATGAGTTTGGAAGACACTAATATGATCTCTTATGGGAAGATCATATTAAAGGTAGAATAAAATAAACACAATTTAAACTAACCACTAAATTTTCTCAATACCAAATCCATTCCCATATCCTAACGTCCTCAAAGCAATTTAACTCATTCATCCAATACTAGGCATTTTTGTGTGATTTTGAGATATTAAGAAGTACCAAAGTACCAAAGATTAATATAAAGGGTGTGAGTATAACTAATTCAGCCCCCAATAAGGGTGTCCTTAATATATCCAATATATAGAACTCATAAAACATATGATATTATATATGAAATAAATAATAATAAAACTAAACCACCATCAATCCTTATGTTCTTAGGTGGGACCCAAGAACAACTGTACCAACACTAACCAGTGCCGATGTCATTTCTAAATATGTCACATATCAAAACTATGTGTCAAAATAGATCCCACCCAAAAAAAATAACATACCAATGGAATGAATTGTACCCGTATATAATATCATCCCAGGGGTTAAAATGACACCCACATTGGATACCATCTCAAATCAACAATACTCAAGGGTCAGAATGGAACTTGTTTGTGGAACAATCTCATATAATCAATACCTGGGGGTTATAATGGATCCTTACCCTAGTACCCTATCATATCATTAATATATAGGGGTATAAATATCACCATACCCTAGAACTATCTCATATCATCAATACGTAAGGGTTGGAATGGTTCATATCATTTTTACCATATTATACCATTGATACCTAGAGGTTAGAATGGAACCTTCCCATGGTATCATCTCATATAATCAATACCTAAGGGTTAGAATAACACCAACCAATGGTAACATATAATATAATCAATACAAATGATTAGAATGGTTCTCACCCTTGATAACATCTACCAATGATCGTTAGCATGATTCATTATTTTTCTACCATCCATATCCATGGATGAAATAAAATCCAAACCCAATTATCTATTACATATATCAAAACAAGAATAAACATTCAAATAAGATATATATGATTTTTTTTCTAAAAACATAAGAAAAAACAAGTCAATAGTCACATAGGTTGGAAACACACCATAAACTGGAAGAAAATCCACCTAATGATGAACTATTAAGAACATAATCAAATACAATATCCCATTAATTCAAGATTATCTCTATATTAGCCTTATATTATTTCCCCTTCAAAAGACAACATGATACTTGGGAACCTGTCATAGACTTCTAGGCCATACTAAATAATATATAAACGGAATTATTCCATATTAGACCAAAACCCCAACCATTTAGTGGTATAATGGCATCCCAAAAAAAAACACAATAAATATATTGATTAATCATTAGTATAACATACAAAACAACCTTAATTCTAAGCTCTGAGGGTCCTAAGCTACCAAAAAAACATAAAAAATAATAACTATGGTATATCCACCAAGATACACACATACCCATTGGGGTAGAAGACTCACCCCACACACTAATATACTAGACTATCGGTTATAGGGGAACTCAAATATCCATATGGCCTACCCATAATATAACTATTCCTAATCAATCACATTCCCTACTCAAAGAAGACAATGAAATATTATACAAAGGTTCACTATGTTTTGGTTTATAGGTGAAACCCACTAGATTATAATTATCACATTCCAAATTAATTAAGTTTAACATCTTGACCTTCATTGGCCATTGCATTGAGTCACGTCACATGGAAATCCATCCATGGTGCTAGGAAAACATACCCATACCAAATGGTGAAGGAAACCATAGTAAAATAAAATAAAATAAATAAATTTTTAGAGAGATATTATATAATTTTAAATATAAAAACAACAATAAAACTTATATAAATTTTATTGAACATCAACATTAACCAATGATATTATCCCCTTAATCAATCTCATTATATCCTGGATCAACCAATCACCAAACACCACCACCATCCGCTACCCCTAACTCCTAAAAGATGCTACAAAATCATCTATTATCCAATATAAAATTAATCCTATTATTCTTAATACCTATTAACTCTTATAGAAATTCCACATCTTTGGAACCAAAACCAACTAAAATTAAAAGGACTATGTCACACCACTGACTCCTCTATGAACAAAATAACAATAAATTAGAATCTAAAAAATCACCAATATAATCTATTTAAATGGAATTTTTATAACAAATTCACTATAAAAAATAACTCAGATAAAAAAATAATATCTCATTAAATTTAACATCCTAGGAATATTTTTATCAACTAAATGAAAAATCATCACTTTTTGGGATGATTCCACCATGATCATGTGGAATCATCACTCAAATCCCTAACTGAAACTATACAAAATCAGGGAAAATACAAGTGTAATAATAAAATGGTAAGAATTTATAGTTCATAACTCAAACCATCATCAGAAATGACTCAAAATATACCCCATTAAAGGGATATCAATAAGTGAAGAAGAGGATAATGAATCGATCAAATGACCCTCTATTGTGCTTTTATTTTCCTTCAAAATCATTATAGGATTTGGCATATTAATGATGAGTTTGACCCTATTTTAAAACTATCATGGAGTCCCATTTTATCATAAACTAAAGGGGTCACAATAAGAATCCCTTAATATAGAGTTTTAATGACACATAACCCATTGGGTCATGACACATTACCTACCCCACAACCATCCATAATGGCGCATGCCTATACTCTACAACATGAACAAAAACCCAAAAAAGTGATAAAAATATTTTTATTTATTATTTTTTTTAAAATAATGGATATTATTTTCCCATGTTGATATTTATTTTAATATTTTATTGAATGTTAAATTTAAAAATGAATTTATTTTATTCCATGAAAATTTATTTTTTTACTCTTTTAAGTCCAATGAAGTGTTTTTGTAATACCATTTTCTATATGTTTAATTTGAACATGATGTTTTATTGAATATTTATAAAATAATTGAGATATAGTTTTCATTTAGACCATGCTATTTGGATATCATGTTTAATGGGTGTCAATTAGACATAAAGTTATATTAATGGACTCGATTGAATGGACATTACCTCATGATTTGGGATATAAAATTTTTATCCATGATTTTTATTGAGATGAAATTTAAAGAAAAAATCATATTATTTCATTTAAAAAAGTAAAATTATTTCACATGGCAAATGTGTACAAAAGTCTTCTCAATTTGGAGTGTCTTTTGTAGGTAGAATTCAGCATATACCCATATTTACATTTCAATCCCTCTCCCAAATTCACTCTATTTATTTGAGCTTTTATCACTAGGGGAGGGGTTAAAATTTCTTTAGGAAGGTTGTTATGAAGAGAGTGGTTTCATTCTACATATCTAACTATTTTTCCAGAAGGAGGGGGATAAAAATGTTCTCTTCCAATAAAGATCTCCACCACTTCTTCAACTATTGATTACTTTTATTTTGGGATTGAAACCCAACTTACACTTATATAAAACTACATTTATATTATATTTAAATATTTTTTATTTTTTCTTATTTGGGATAGAATTTAAGAGTGGATATGATATTGGGTTTTACCTTTTCAAACCATTTTATATGAAAATCATCTCCATGCCATCAACTCCACCCATGAAAGAGTAGTTTCCATTCATACCCAATATAATTAATAATCCCTCAACATATTTTTTTGAATATATAAAAATATAATTCATAAATTATTATCAATTTTTTTTTTAATTTTTAACAAATTTTATTAATAAGAATTTATTCCACAATTCCATTATTGTTGTAATCAAAAGAGAGAAAATTTAATCACCAAATATAATAGTCCAGGGATATAATTTTACGGTTAAAATAGAATTTAAAAACTCAAATAATTTTCATTAATAGAGTGGATATTTTTCTATTATTTTCCAAAAACCATATTTTGGCTTTGGGACCAGAATAGAAATAATGTTTCGTGATTGGATGTCCCGAATTAAATAAGGGTTTTGTTTTTTCCAATCAAGATAGTCATGTTAATTTCTGTATTTTTTAGGGTTAAAAATATTATAAGATCATAATTAATTGTATTTAAATATAAGGGATAATGAAAAATTAATAATTAATGGTTAGATTATATTGATTACATATTATCATATTGGTTTTTCTAAAGAAATTTTTTTCTTGTTTGCTTACTTTTTTTCAGAAATAAATCCACAAAAACCCTCATATATTTTCCATTTTTTATATATATTTTATTTGTTTTTTTTAAAATATTTGTGAATTTTTTAAATTCACTCCCCCTAAAGATAATAAACTAGGTCAATTTCTAGGCCAAACTTAGAAAAAAAACATAAATTTTTATAGTTTTCAAAAAAACAGTCATCATATTAGTGTTGTTTCCAAGGACGAAATAATTTTATTTTACCCACTCTTAGGATTTTTTTTTAAATTCTTCTTTTTCATATTTTCTTATTTTTAAAATTATTCACCATTATTTATTCATGAGTTTGGTACTATCAATTGAATACTTATTTGAATATATTATATTCCACTTTTTTTTCATTTTTTGTATAATTGATTATATGATCCAACCCTAATGCTCATTTTGAACTAGAACCTGAGGATTTCTCAATCTATATGGATAAAATTAGACAAACACAAATTTTATGAAGTTTCAAAATTCAGTCATTTAATTATTTATATTATTAAAATAGTAGTGATTCTTATAATTCAAGCCAAACAAAATATCATTGTCATAAAATGGATAAAAACAATAATGAAATTCATAGGACCATAATATAGTTAACTTCACCTTATATTAATTATAAACAAATATTAATTGCATATCCAACTCCTTAATTATTAATTGAGATGAAATATGGAGTAATTCACTTTCGCCATAAATTTAATGGCCTCGTTGGCGAGGATCTAAAAATATATATCAAATAATTCAATGTGGTTTTCCTAGCCATGAAACTAAGGAATGTTTATGAAGACCATATAAATTTAAGAGAATTCACATTCTCACATTATCGAATCGGAAAATATTGGATGTATTACTTAGAAATTTAATATATTACATTTTGGAATGGTTTGAAATGTCTTTTATTATATATATTCCTTCTAGAGTTAGGGATCATGAAAATTGGAAAGGGGATCCAGGAATCAAGAATCCATAAAGAGAGTTAGTGTATGAGTACTGACAGAAGTTCTAAAAGTTATATGTGAGCTTCCCATATAACCAAATCATTGAGAAACCTCTCATACTATACTTCTATGAATGTATCAATCCCATATATAGTATCTTGATTGATGTTGTTGTAAGAGTATCATTGGTTAACAAAACCCCAATGGCTACTCGACTATTGATTGGAAATGTGACACAAAGATCCCAAATATTGGTAAATCGAGGTACATTAGATTTATGGGGAGTACATCAGGTAAGTACTTATATTGAAAATAATTTAATTATTACTAATTTTGATGAATTTACAATTTTATTGAAATAAATATCCTTTGTTTAAAAATAATCACCACCCACTCCAATGAAGATTTGTGGAATTTAGAACACACCATACCATTTAAAATATTGTTTAACACAATTATAATAGATAGAGGAATGTTCACACATATTCCTCGAGAGACGAATAATAAAAAATAATGACCAATACATCAGAATATGTATTATACCTTCACGAAAATTTACAAACCAGGATAAGAGATCACCCATACTTGATGTATGGCTCTCGAAAATAATAAATTCTCCCTTTTCAACAAAACATCTAGTAGAATCCACCTTACCGATAGGGTTTTCAATATCCCCAAAAGTGATTCTAATCAAAGTCAT
Source organism: Viscum album (assembly GCA_963277665.1). Lineage (NCBI taxonomy): Eukaryota > Viridiplantae > Streptophyta > Magnoliopsida > Santalales > Viscaceae > Viscum > Viscum album. Next base: position 354,750,803 of record OY728164.1, on the reverse strand, counting down.
CAACAATTCAAATAAATAGGAGAATATATAAATAAAATGTATATTTTAGAACATATATTTTTAAGAAAATCATTTCTATATAAAATCATATAATGGAGGGAGATAAAGAAATAAATGTCTCATATTGAAACAACCCTTAATAGACAAGTAAGTAATAACTATATAAATATTCCCTCCAAAACCACTTTAAATATCAATGTGAATGTCAACACCATCACATAGATTATTGATATGAAAATGGTCAAGAAAAGTGTTCCTAATAGTCCATTGGGAATCAATCTTAATGGTGAGATTCCAGCATCACCTAGATTCAATGTGTTACCAAAATATTAA